>CM026564.1:31188240-31686521 GCA_015143295.1 Tetracentron sinense
TTTTACCTTCTAGTCCATTAAATCCAAGTTTCAAGGTAAAAAAAAAAAATTGTTGTTGATTGTGAAAAAAAAAAAAAAAAAACGAGAGAGAGCGAAAGGCTCATTTTTTTCTTTTTTAGGCCCAAAGAGGCCCTTTTGAAGACCCGTGACCCCTTTGGCAAGACCATAGGCACGATCACGGACGTCTTTTTTTTTATGGCCCACAAGGCCCATTTCATTGCCCAAGAGGCTATTCGGTTCATTGAGGCCCTGACCCATTGAGGTCCACCCCCTTTTCATTGACCCATAGAGGTCTAGCCCATTGAGGCTCCTATTATTCTCTCATCATACAACATATTAACAACAGTGACGGTTGACACCTATCAAGATCTGCAACGACATTGGAATGACTAGCAAGCTACCTTACCTGATTCAGTATCAAACTCACGCATATTTTCAAATCTACATGAGTTTGAGGGGGAGTAATAGAGTACATGTATGGTAATGATATGCATGAGATGCACCATATCATTACCATCATCACAATTGGAAAGAAATGGATTTAGAATGAGATTGAGATTATTGGAAAGATTTGATTTAGAAAGAGATTGTGATTGAGAGATTAGAATGTTTGATTTAGATTTAGTTTCTATTTTATCTATATACTATTATCTATATAAACCCTAGTTGGGTCTCTTTGTAATCATCTTGACAATTCAATAAAATCAGTTTGTCTTTAATTATTTGATTTATTTATTTTTGTTTACGAATAATCGATTTGTTTGGAGAAGTGATTTGGTTGAATTGTGTGTAGCTTAATGGCAAAAGCTGTCCAAATCTTGATTTGTTTGTCTTGATCCTTAATTTGAATTTTGTTCCAATGAATGGTTTTATAGAACTGAGTGTAGTTTAAAGAGAAATGGTATAAACTAAAGTCATGTTGTTTGAGTGTTTTATCTTAATACTGTTTATGGGTTTTAGTCGGAATGATTTATTTTGTTTGATCTTGTTACGGGAACCAACCTCAAGGTTGTGTCCGGATCATCATATACTCAAGCTAATAGCACTACTAAATTTTATAATACCTTATTTTTTTTAGTACGTGGCTGCTTGGCTGCTAAATCTGGTTATGAAACACCAAATGACAGTCAATATGTTTGGAATAACTATTCATTTACATTGTTTTAATGAAAAAAGAGCATACTGCTACATGAAGCAAGCTGTCACTTTGCACTTTGGGACTTCCTTCTAAAAAATCTGGAACCTGAAATAGGTGCCACCTGACCTCTTATTATTTCCTCTGAGCATACTGCTACATACATCACTGCTTATGTTTCCATGTGTTTCTCTGACTGGAATATCAATAGGTCCTTAAAATGAGCCTTAGTAATGAGGAGGGGGTTATTTGTTTTATAGGATTTAAGAAGAGAACAGGTTCATCGTTTCTTATCTTGGTAAAAATAGGCATTGTTTTTGGGGCTGGTTCTTTTCATGCCTTTCCTTTATCTCTATCGCATTAAATATTGATTATGTATTGGGAAGTAATTTTGTGGTCTCATGATGACGACTATAACAATTAGCTGAAGGAGAAGATCAAAAGCTGCCTAGAAGAAATTCACTGGATATCCTACTTCTATATAAGTATGTTTTTATCTCTATAGTCTGCACTTTTTTTCTTCATAATGGAATACACTTTTCTTACATGGATAAAAAAAAGCCCTACAGATATTGCCCTGCTAGTTTCAACAGAAAGCTCAAGCATCATATACCAGACTATTATCCACAGAAGCATTGATCAGATTCTACCTTGAATCTATCATAGAAGACTACCTTATAATTTGTTTCCCCATATGTTGCTACTATTACATGAATTGTTACTAAATTCTTTAAGTTATTGTAATGCAGGTTTATATGCATGTTCATCTGATATTCCTAGCTATTCCCGGTAAAGACAATGCATCGCAACGACCCAAACAGATTTGATGAAGAAGAAGTCAATCCATTTTCGGTGACCGCCTTGAAATCACTCTCTTCATTTCTCTTTCATTGATCTCTCTTGTATTCAAAGCTTTGGTTCTTAGGGTATTTAGGTACTTACGGTATTTTCATGATTTTTATAGATGGATTCTCAAAGAAAGGCATACTATACCAATCTAATGGTTCATGGAACCAACCATGATGACCAATTTTTAGAAGCTTCAGATCAAGTTGATGTGAATCAACTTGCACACATGTCTACCCAATCATCTCAGCCTAAGAAGACACAACGAGGTGTCAACTTCACAATAGCTGAAGATGTACTCATTGTATCGGCGTATCTTAACATTAGCTTGGATGCAGTGTCCGGGAATGAGCAAAAAAAAGAGGCATATTGGAATAGAGTGTTTACGTTCTTTCAGAAGCACACAAAAAATTCAAAACGTAACAAAAATTCTCTAAAGCATCGTTGGTCAACGATTCAACTGAGCACGAATAAGTTTTGTTCGTGCCTTGCCCAAATTGAAGCAAGACATCAAAGTGGGTTGAACGAGCAAGACAAGGTATTAATAGCACTAAAATTTATTCATTCATGGCAAAGGTCATTATTTTTCTTGATGGTAATTATTTTTAATTTATGTTACAGATCGTTAAAGCGAAAGAGATGTATCAGGAATTGAACAATAATACCCCATTTTAGTTTGAGCATTGTTGGAATGAGTTGAGGTACCAACCAAAATGGCTGCTGGAAACCAGTCAAAGGCAGAATCAAAAGAAAAATAAAAATAAAACTCCTACCTCATCTTATCCTTCTACTCCAGATTCGATAAATCTAGGAGAAGGCGATGATTCACATGGTACTTTTGTAGAGTTGGAGCGACCACCAGGAAGGAAGGCTGAAAAGGAACTCTTAAATAAAAGAAAGGGCAAAAGTCGTGAAGATGACTATACGAGTTCACCTCTTGCGGGGTTACTACGAGAGATAAAAGAAGATAAAATAAAATTGCAAGCTGAGAGAATGCAGATGTATGAGAGAATGCATGAAAGAACATATCTTCAAGACCAAGAGAAACTCGAAACTGAGCAAGAAAGGGTTCGAATAAAAAGAATTAAAGAAGAGAAGAGCATAATGATGATGGATACGACTGACATGCCTCCAATGCAGGCTGAATATTTTCGTGGCCTCCAAATGGAAATCATTGAAAAACGAAGAAATGAAAATCTTTGAAAAATGAAGAACTTAGTACTGTTGAATTATGTATTATTTGTAAGAATGAATGAATTTGGTTAATTGTCATCTCATGTTCTACTTTATTTGGAAACTAAAAATGCTTATATTACTGAAAAGTAGTTCCTTACATAAGGACTTAGAAAATACCAGATCCCCACTTACACAAGCAAATTATTGATAAAACTCCAAATTACCTAATGCGATCATGAATCAAGTTCTTACGATTGGCCGTGTCGTTGCCACAAGTGCTCGACAAGGTCTGATTGGAGTTGAGAATGAGTTCCCCTGTCTCTAATGCGATGAATACCTCGAATGAATTCCATAAGTTCGGTCGTACGCTCATGCGACATCGGTGCATGGGGGCTTTCATCGATTGCATCATAGTTGAAGTCTTCTGCTCCATTGACATCTCGCTCATCCTCAACGATCATGTTATGTATTATTATGCATGCCTTCATAATATCTTTGAGCGTTTCACATTTCCAAAAACGTGCAGGTCCACGCACAATCGCAAATCGTGCTTGAAGCACTCCAAATGCACGCTCTACATCATTCCTTGCCGATTCTTGAGCTGCAGCAAAATATTTTTGCTTATTCCCTTGTGGAGATGGGATTGTTTTTACAAATGTTGACCACTGCGGATATATACCATCGGCGAGATAGTAACCCATATCATAGTCATTACCGTTGATTGAGTAGTCGACTGCAGCAGCACGCCCATCAGCGAGATCGGTAAATACAGAAGACCGTTCTAGCACGTTGATGTCATTATGAGATCCTGGTAACCCAAAAAAGGCATGCCATATCCAAAGATCATATGACGCCACAGCTTCCAAAATAATCGTCGGTTCACGGACATGACCAGAATACATTCATCTCCACGCAGTCGGACAATTCTTCCATTTCCAATGCATACAGTCAATGCTCCCCAACATTCCAGGGAATCCACGATTTTCTCCAACCGCTAGCAATCTAGCAATATCATCATTGTTTGGTGACCTTAAGTACTCGTCAGAGAAAATTGCAACAACAGCTTGAACAAATTTTTTTAGACTTTCTATTGCAGTGCTTTCACCAATCCTCACGTACTTGTCCACATAATCTGCTGCTACTCCATAAGCGAGCATCCTCATTGCAGCAGTGATCTTCTGAAGGGAAGACAAATCGAGCATTCCAATAGCATCTATCTTTTGGACGAAGTATGGATCATAGGCTTCCACCGCATATTGAATAAGTAGAAAAAGAGAACGTTGCATTCGGAACCTCCTCCGAAATAGAATAGGAGGATATACAGGCTTTTCAGCAAAATAGTCATGAAAAAGTCGTTCATGGCCTTGAACTCTATCACGCCAAATGACTCTATGACCTTGAACAGAACCACGACGTCTTCTTGATAGTTTCTCTTTATGGAGTCGTTCTTCTTCCATACAAGCTATTGTCAAGGACTCCAACTCATCGTCGGAGTGTTCAAAGTCTTCATGAAGCATAGCATTTGGAAGGATGCGATCCATATAGAGAAAATGACCAATAAAGTTGAGACAAAACTGAGATTTTTTTATTGTTGAGAGAAAATTGAGTTGAGATGGATGAAAATGAGAGAGGAAATGGTCCTATTTATAATCCGAGCATCATATTCTCAAAAAAAAAATATGTCCGTTGAAAATATGACCGTTTCAAAAATATGACCGTTTGAAAAAAATTATCGTTAGAAAAATTATGACCGTTTGAAACAAAAAGAACATTAGAAAAATGACCGTTTGAAAAAATATGACCGTTGAAAATATATGACCGTTGGAAAAGTTCATTCGTTGAGAAAAATGATCGTTTTCCAAAAAATAAGACCGTTGAGGGTCATCTCATTCAAAAATAAAAAATGAGTATTTAATAGAAATAGGGAAGAAATAGAGAAATATATGGAGTAGGGTTGGAGTTGCAAGTACAAAAAGAGGCTTCTTAATTTAGGGAAATCTCCATTTTAGAGTAAAAATAGGGAAATTTTAGAAATTGGGTTGGAGATGCTCTAAAGGCTTTATATACCAACTCAAATATCTTTCCTTGAGCAATGTGGAATTAAAGATAAAAGAAGGATTTCCTCTTAAGAGCAATAGTCCCCTCACAGGTCGAGGAGGGGACTATTCCTGGTCCTCTCACATAGATGACCCTTTAACTCCCATTAACTCATGTTAGTTTTTTTTTTAACACTTTAGTTAATTTTTTTTATTGTATTTTTTCAAAAGAACCTTAAGGGTAGATGAATCTTAACCACAGTTAAATAGGGTTAGAAGGAGAACACATGGCAAGAAAATGAGAGCCGAGATGCCCCTCCTCGCGTCACCGATAGAGGAGGTGATTATTTTCCTTCATCTAAATAGGTGTTTTCTCCCAACTAAGGGATCAAACACCGAACCTATTAAAAACAAAATCAATCATGGCGTGTTTTAGTCTCGGATCAAGATCAAAAACCCGGCTCCTGGAGAGCCGGTTATGTTTGAATTTAAATCAAAAATAACATCATTAAGGTCTTGTTTTGATATAAAAGGGTGCATAGTCAATTAAAAAACATATGAATATTAATAACTTAAGTGTCAAGAAATAAAGGGAGTAAAATTAAAATTCTAAAAAACAATTGCCCATCCATCAATCTTTTCCTGAGATGCCAACTTGTTGAGTAGGATGCAATAAACATTTTTTTTAGACGGTAACAGTGGAGTCAGATGCATATATATTATTTTACCAAATAACAAGGATAGAAATTTATAAATAGTAATATATTAAATGGAGAGCTTACCTATAATATACAGCTAGGATCAAAGTACGAGTTGAGCTTAAATTAGTTATTGTGGAAACTAGTGTAGGTAATAATTTCTTTAAACTTAGATTTAAGGTGTTCATATACAAAGGATCCCTAGAATTAATGTTGAAAAAATTAGCATAGAAAAAAACTTCATTATCAAAATATTTGGTATTACAATAATATTTATTTTATTTACAAGACTCTAAAATAGAACAATAAGCAAATCACCAGCCATGTTAGCTGCGGTCGATTATTCCTACAAAAATTAAATCAATAATTCATTAATGCTATGTTTGGTTGTTGAGAAAATAGGTGAAAAAAATGGAAAAGAAAAGAAAATTTTAGATTTCTAATACTAATTTGAGTTATGTTTTGCCTAATTTTCTTTTCTTTTCCATGTTTTCACTTATTTTCTCGGCAACCAAACATAGGGTAAGGGTGTGTTCGGTTGGAGGATAAATGGATGAGAGAAAGTAAAGTAAAGTAAAGTAAAAGAAAAGTGTAGTTTCTCTTGGGTGTTTGGTTTGAGAGAAATGAGAAAAGGAAAGTTTCACTTTCTTTTACTTTTGGTGTTTGGTTTGAGAAAACGTTGAATGGAAAAGTTATATGAAAAATAAATTTGTCCAAAATTGCCCCTTGTATAAAATCTTAAGCACGTATACATAAATTTAATAATTATATGACTAATTAAACACAATTAAATGAATTAATAGTATACGCATACACCACTCTTACTCTACGGGTTGTGACATAACCTATATACCCCATGAATCATGCCCCATCATCTAAATTAACACATAAATACCACCCATATTAGATGACAAATCTAACGGACCGAGAAGGGGAATGCTAGCATTAGTCGCTCCGCACACCAAATTTTTTTATTCACCCCAAATGTGGTAAACAAGACTCCTAATGCTAGCATTAGGAGACTTTTTATTTTGCACCAGTGATTAATGCTAGCATTTTTTAATTAAAAAATATTATCATAAATCTCATACGTATGAACATGTTATCTATTGAAAAAATTGTAACAACAGAAATGATCACCACCACCACCAAGAAAATAAAGGACATAAAATTACAAGACACCAAGTAGGCTTTTATATATAGAAAGCGACCATTTGTAAAGACCAAGAACCAAGGCCCAACATATAAAGACAATATTACATGAAAAAGCCACTACATGTTCGCAAACATACATCAAAAAGTTTTGGCTGGCAGCCACAATTAGTACACAAACCCTGAATGGATTTTTAGAAACTATTCATACAAAAGGAAGAAGTAGATGTAACTAAGACCTTCTTTCAATGAAATCGGACAAGTGCCTAAAGAGGAAGAATGACCTTTTGGCATCAGTTTTGAGCTTCATGAACGTCTTTGCGTTGGTTGGATTATCGTTGAGGTACTCTAATGCAAGTACGCGTGTGGTGTCATCTAATCCTTCCATTTCATCAACTATTTGGCTCATTTCATCCTCATCCACGATATTATGGCTGAGCTTGATTGCCGTAGCAATCTCACCCATAGTCGTAGCGACCTTCCCCAAGGTATTGTTCAACAATTTCGTATTACGACTATGTGTAGTCTGTTTTCCACTCTTTTGTGATGGTCCTACACCGCTACTGCCTGTTGGCTGTGAATAATTCTCACCTCTTGTCGACATACATGATTCCATAGGCTCTCCCTCACTGACATCATCTATACCGAATTGCATTCCTGGGGACATATATGGTGTCTACGCGTCACATCCTGTTCGATTGTGTCTGATTGTCGCTGAGAATTTACAGCCCTTGGGGTGCGGACCCATTGTCTTGTGGCTTGGTAAGTGCCACAGATGATAGTTGACTCATCCAACAGCTCGATTGATTTCCCCCTCAGTCCTTTTGCGTCAGGATGTGCCTGTGTAAATGCAAGTACCATAAGTGGCGCAAATTATGAAAATATGTCATTAAATGGAAAGAAATATATACCGCAACATATCTCGTCCAAACTTCGTTATCGCAATTGATGGTCTTCGTTAACTCATTCCACACGAATCCAGAAGCACCTATCATATCTATGATCAATCGCCTTATACCGCTTCCTTATCGTCTTCATTTTGTTGATTATGTATTGGTTGGATAAATCCAACCTAAACCTGTAGTTGATAGTGTCACGTGTAACCGTGTATGCATGCTCCTTGAAGCCTTTGTCAATTTTCAAGCCTTCGTTAGCTTGGAACACAAGCGTTTTAACTAGGCACTTTTCCATATCAAGAGTCCACATAACATTCTTTCGACCTCTTTTGTTTTCATTAGGTAGTTGAGATGAACCCTCAGACATGTCCATTACTGTTGAAAATGAGAGAGAGATGCCATGGAAACAATATATTAATTAACAACATAATGAAGACGAGTACATATCATGATCACTAATATTGTCAACCATAGAAAAAGCGTCTCACTAATATTGTCATCCATTCATGTCAAGTAATTCTAAAATACACCTAAAAAGTATATATATAGAATGGAAGGCATAATAGTCCAAAGATCAATTACAAAAATTTCTAATTGTGCCTATTATCAAAATTGGCCCACATTTGATTCATTATCATTGTACGAATCCTAGTCCCTTCACGGCCTTCTTGTTCCCCCGAAAGTATTGACTCTACAGGTCTAGAAGAGTTGTTGTTTGGTTGGTTTTGATCTCACCATCAACAAGATCCAGAAGAGGATCATTTAGCATTGCTCCCCAGATGTGATTGTGGACAATAACACACGCAATTACAAGGTTCACTTGAGTATCAAAAGAATACATCGGCTCCCCCACCAAGATCTTGAACCTTTTTTTCAATACTCCAAAAGCCCGTTCAATCACATTTCACAATGAGGAGTGCCTATGATTGAACAGTTCTTGTGGAGTAGTGGGTACATGACCTCGAAATTCGTTCAAATGGTATCGTGTGCTACAAAAAGGTGTGATGAAGTGCTTCAATAAAGGATAACCGACATCGACAAGGTAATACTTACCTGCATAGAAGGAAAGACAGTTAAGACATAATAATCAAGAACATCCCTAAAACCAGCCATAACGAATATATGATTAACGATTGTACCCAGAGGACAAGTAATCCTATTCTCACACATTAGTGCTGAGGCAATTATCCTTGAGTCAGATGCAGAACCTTCCCAACCAACCATAACGAATGTGAACTTTAAGTCAAAATCACAAGCACACATTATATTTTGGGAGGGCCAATGTTTACGACCCCGAAACTTGGGAAGATGTTCTGCACAAATCTTTACCGGAACGTGTGTGCCATCGATTGCACCTATGCAATCCTAGTAGACACGGGGTAGCGACAAAAATAATTCACTTGAATATCACAATGTGTATTAATTATAAAATGTTCGATTTATTACACGATCAATACCTTAAAATATGGATAGAATCGCATGTTATGTTCAATTTGAGGGTGGAGTTCAGCTGTAGCCGACTTCAACAAAATCTCTTCAAGTGAGATTATAGCAAGAAGAATTTTGTTGAAATATTACTTACCGTGTCACCACTTCGTTTGAAGTAGCACTTCATGCTATGGTTCTTTACATTATGAGTTGTTATATGTAAGAACATGGCCAATTGCTCATCCACAGAACAATGGAATGTATCATGCAATCGTTCAGAACTTCCTAACATTATCACCAACCGCTGAAATGTATCCATATTCATCCTCAACAAATTGTAACAATTTTCCTTGGATTTTATAACATCGTCTAAGAACTGCCTTCTAGTTAGGTAATGATTTTGTGCTGGTGCCTTATCCTTGTCCATTAAGTGGTAAGCCGCACACAAACATGTAACGGCACCGACACATACAGTTAGAATTGACTCCATGAGCATTCCCTCATCACATATACGACACCTAGGCATCTACACGTTTGAATGATATTAGAGTCTGGAGTTTATTCATCTTTAAGAAACTAGAGAGAGTATAAGGACATTTAGAGTCTAGTTGTCTATAGCAACAGTGGAAGTAAACAATTGGTATTTTTCATGCATAAATAACAATAGAAGTCCGAACATAAAAAATTAATAGCACATGATAAAATAAATAGAATTTTTCGGTTGGATGGTTTAAATTAGTACCTAATTTAATTGAGGGCCAATACAAACAAAACTGACCAAGGCAAATACCAATAACAAATGTCAGAGATCATGAATCAAGAACCAAGGACAGTATTGCAATAAACTCTCTGTAGATATAGCAAGTAATGGTTGAGAGGTGCTACTGACTCTCACCTTTTATGGTTGAATCTTAGCTTCTTTTGCTTAAAGTCTGAAGTGTTTAGCTACAGATAGACCTCCTTCATCCAAGATGCTTCAATGAAAAGTAATATTGCCAACCATTAAAACTTCATCTAAATCAATAAACATTCAAAAGGAAACAGATTCCAAAAGCTAAACTGATTGAATGCAAACAAATGTCATGCCAAAAAAAATCTGTTTAGCTATATTAGTCTCAGTTATTTTTATTTGGTAACATACTACACACACTCTATACAAACACACAAGCATACACACTCTACTCACACACCCAACTGGAACACAGACAATACCCACACGCCCACACATCTCACGAAAAGAATATTTGCAGATAATCACCCCCATCAAAGACTGCTTTATGATAGTAGACAAGTGCAAATTTCATGAGAAGGCAACAAATTTGCAAATAATCAAAGGCTCAGCAGGAAGCAAAAATATTTCAGGAAACAACAAAATCATAAGGTAACTATTCCATGAATAAACATGATGATAAGAAGCAAGTTCAACCACCAGGAAAAGGGAAAAAAACAACACTATATTCCTTTTTTTTTTAAAATGAGAAATCGAAAGAGTTTTGAGAAGAAATGGAAGGTTGGGGTAAAAATCATGAGGACAGATTCCAACATATTAAAACTTGCCCCTTGTACCAAATTTCAGTAATAACCACCATTTTCAAGCTTAAATGGAGAAAAAATAGCAGAAACAAAAAAACTTAAAACACCATTCTTATGCTCCCCATCGCCCCCCAAATACCTATAAAAAAGCCAAAATAAACTACTTACAGAGTACTGATGTGTTGAAGCTCCAACTACTTTCAGAGGGTGAGAGGTGGGGTGTGAAATAGGTTTAGCCCATATATATAAAATTAGGAGAGACGGTCCTCCTTGCAAAAATACTCACGGGTTCAACAGTGGAGATGTTCTTCCCAAAAAATTGAACATTACAGAGGAGTAGAGTTAGGCACCATCCTCCCCTGCAAAAATGTTGCTCACGGGTTCAACAAGAAGATGTTCCTTCCCCAAAATAGAGATGTTGCAGAGAGGGGTATAGTTGGCAGAGAACAGATCATCAGGTTGAAACAGATTTTTCATCTTTCCTTTTTCTCACTATTCCACCAAAGAGTTGGAATCGAAAATAGGCGAAAGAAAGAGAAATGGAGGCACTGTTGATCATCTTGTTTCTCAAGAAAATGAGGGTTTCTGGTGAACCGAACAAGGAAGACTCTCCACTTTCTCTCACTTTTCCTCACTTTCACCCCAACCCACCCTATGTGACATGAAATAAATCAATGGATCAAAATACATTTATTTACAAAATGGAATTGGCATCAAAATTATGTGACAAATAATTAACGTCGGTCGACATTTTCAGCGTGTTTTAGTAACTTATAAAATACATTATTTACCACATATGATACTTGAATAAGCATCATTGTGAGTAATGACTTCAATATATTCATTGCGTTCACCATCGCCCCTATTGTTACAAACAAAAGTTATGGGAAGTGAGAAACCAAAGAAATAAAAAAAGTTTTAATAGTTTGACAGTTATAAGAGGTGAGCTATTAAAAAACCAATTTAACAGTTCTTATTTAATTTTTTTTTAAAATGTAAGTCCTCCAATGCTCTCGGGTTTTGGCTTTTCCAATGAGTTGCTACCAAGGTTTCTTTTTACCGAACAAATAGGTGATTAAAACCATTATGACGTTGCCTTTAACTTCACCGTCTCATGTTCCTTTAACTCCATAAAATATCCATAACTTTGATAAGTCAAAATTTATTCAAAATTCTTGACAAAGAATATTGCGACCGCAATTCTTGTCTTAAATTGATGTGAAATTCTACACCAAAAAAATAAACCAAAAAATTGCACAATTTTATACAAAAAAGAATTTTGTTTATTATTAATATGGTCATATTAACAAGCATTATTTGACGATTTAAGAGTTGGTTTTATAACTAAATACTAAATAAAATTTTATATCAATATCAAGAATATAACATGTTTTAAATTAAAAAATAAAAAAGAGAATTATAAAGGTTACATTTCTTTCGGAGGGTGATTGACGCCAATGTTTTTGTTGTAAATAAATAATGATACGTAATTAACGCCGGTAGACTAGTCTCAGCGTGTTTTACTAACTTATAAAATACGTTATTTGCCGCATATGAAACTTCAATATTCTTAAGAAATATAATTTTGAAATTTGAATAACAAGGAAAGAAATTTATAGATAGTAATATATTAAATGTAGAGCTTACACCTATAATACACGGTTAGGATCAAAATAAGCATTGTAGTTAAATTAGTTATTTTGGAAACCAGTGTAGGTAATGATTTCTTTAAACTTATATCCAAGGTGTTCTTGTATAAAGGACCACTGGAATTAATATAGAAAAAATTAGCATAGAAAAAAAAATCATTATCAAAATATTTGGTATTACAATAATATTTATTTTATTTACAAGACTCTAAAATAAAACAAAAATCACTTACCCAAATAAAGCATTCAAGAACAATAAGCAAATCACCAGTCATGTTAGTAGCAGTCGATTATTTATTAAAAAAACATGTTATGATTGCCTTTGTTTTTCGGAGGACGATTGGAACCAACGTTATTTTGGCAAATAATTAACGCCGATAAGATAGTATCAGCATAATTTAGTAACTTATAAAATACGTTATTTGTCGCATATGATATTTCAATAAGTATCATTGTGAGTGATAGCTTCAAGAAATTTAATGCGTTTATCATCGCACCTACCGTAAAAAAAAAAAAAAAAAAAAAAAAAAACTATAAGAATGAGAGAAACAAAAGAAAAGAAAAAAGTTTTTATAGTTTGATAGTTTTAACAGGTGAGTTGTTAATAACCAATTTAAAAGTTCTAATTTTAAGCTTATTTTTATAAAAGTAAGTCCTCGGTTTTGGACTTTCCTAGTGAATAGCTACCAAGGTTTCGTTTTATAGAACAATAGGTTGTCAAAAAAATTATGACCTTCTCTTTAACCTCAGCATCTCATGTTCTTTTATCTTTTTAAAATATCATTAACTTTGATAAGCCAAAATTTATTAAAAGTCAAGTTGCTATTCTTGGTAGAGAATAATGTTACTGTCATTCTTGTTTTTAATTGATATGAAATTGTATACCAAGAAAAATAAAACAAAAAAAATCTAAAACTTTATACAAAAAAGAATTTTGTTTACTAATAATATTGTCATATAAACAAGCTTTACTTGATAATTTAAGAATTAGTTTTATAACTAAATAATAATAAAAATTTATCTTAATCTCAAAAATATAACATTTTTTAAATAATTAAAAAAAATTACATTTCTTTGCGGAGTGTGATTAAAGTCAAAGTTATGTGGCAAATAATTAACATCGGTGGACTCATTTTAGCCTGTTTTATTAACTTATAAAATACATTATTTACCATATATAATATTTAAATAAGTATCATTGTTAGTAATGACTTCAATACGTTCATTGTGTTCACCATCACCCATATTTTTATAAACAAAAGTTATGAGAAACAAAAGCAAGAAATTTTTTTTTAACAGTTTCGCTGTTATAAGAGGTGAGCTGTTAAATAACCAGTTTGACAGTTCTTATTTTAATTTTTTATATATAAATGTAAGTCTTATAATGTCCTCGGGTTTGGGCTTTTCCAATGAGTTGATACCAATGTTTCGTTTTACCAAACCAATAGGTGGTCAAAACCATTATGACGTTGTCTTTAACTTCACCGTACCATGTTCCTTTAACTCTATAAAATATCCTTAACTTTAATTATTCAAAATTTATTCAAAGTTAAGCTGCTATTCTTGATAGAAAATATTGTTACTGCAATTCTTGTCTTTAATTGATCTAAAATTGTATACCAAAAAATTAAACCAAAAAATTGTACAATTGTATTCAAAAAAGACTTTGTTTACTAGTAAAATGGAAATATTAACAAGCATTACTTGATTATTGTGAGCATGGGTTTCGGGAAAACCTTGGTTTAGATCTCACGGGGAGAGTATAGAGTCACCACCTATTCATTCAGAAGGGATAAGTCCCCGGGATTTGGATAAGGTCTTGGTCTGCAGTTCGAGGTCAGGGTAAGAGGTTCGGTTAAGTCCGGGGAAGGGGTTAGGCACCCCGGCACTTCCACTTTTCAGTGGTTCTCTACTTGCTAAGGTTAAGCCAAATTAATCTCAATGTTAATCAAATGCCTCAAGTATTTAAGAGAATGCTAATCTAAGAAGGAGAAAACCCTAGACTAGGGTTGAACCCGGGTTGGGCTGCCTACGTACTCACATAGGGGTGAGATCTGACCGAGCGTAGTTCTGGCACATGAGCCCGTGCCAAGGCTAGGGGTGTGTGTGTGCACCAAGGGTGGCTTAAGGTCTAGCCGGGAGGCTAGGGGTGGTTGACCGAGTTGGTCAAGTGCTTGGTATTAGGCCTGGTAGGCCTAAGGTGAGCTCGGTAGGCTAAGGTTCGAGCCTGGTAGGCTGAGATTTGGCCCGGTAGGCCAAGTGTGAGCCCGTTAGGGTAGGATTTGGCCCGGTAGGCCGAGATTGGGCCCGGTAGGCCAAGGTGAGCTTGGTAGGCCCATGGTGTCTTAACCAAGGGTTAGGATTGCTAACTAGGGTTAAAATATGATTAACCATGGTTAGGAATGCTAACCATGGTTAAAAAGTCTAAATTCAGTATTTTTGGTCTTTTTGAATTTTTTTGAGAATTTTTCATATTTTTTTCAGTGGTTAAGGATGCTTAACCGCGGTTAAGGAGGGGAAGTCACCATGGTTAGGGGTACTAACCATGGTTAAATGGCCAAAAGAGACCATTTTTGGGTTTCTCCTAATATTTTGGATTTTTTAAGCATTTTTCCAGATTTTTTTCAGTTAAGGATTTTTTAACCATGGTTAAGGGTCAAAAATGGGATTGACTCTGATTAAGGGTCTTAACCAAAACAAAAAATGTCACAGGAGATATTTCTAAATTCCATGCAATATTTATGATTTTTTGATGATTTTTCCAGAATTTTGCTAGGTCATGGGCCACTTAACCATGGTTAAGGGTACGGTTGGGTCAAGAGTGGGCTTAGGGTCTATGGCAGGGCCTAGACTGGCCTCCTACTCGGCTTGGGCCCCCACAAAGTCCAGCAAATGCAAAAAAACCTAAAAAATGTTACATTTTTAACCACAGTTGAGAAGGGTTTCATCATGGTTAACGAGGGAACCATGAACAACCGAGACTATCTGTGAGTAGCCTGAAGTCCAGTGATCATTTTGAGCCTTTGTGGGGCCTAAGGGAAGGTCGGATGTGGGACCTATAGAGGCCCAAAGTTGCCTCGTTGCACATCACATAAAATGACGATTTTTAAAATAACAATCAAACAGATTTTTTGGCAAAGTTTGCGGTGATTTTGCCGCTAATTGGCTCAATCTCCGGGGGATCTGAGACTAAGGTTGTGAAGCATACTGTGAGGGAAACAATTTGGGCCCTTGTGGGGCCCAAGAGGAGGCTGTATGTGGGCCCCACAGAGGCTCAAAGTCAGCTACTCGGGCTATTTTTCAGACTGTCGACCCCACTTTGGGGTCGATTTAACCATGGTTAATGGTAGAGTTAAGGGCTAAACTTTTACCGGGGGGTAGCCCTATGTATGGGGAGTCAAAATATGGTCTTGGTTTCGACCAAGGCCGGGTCTAACCTTAGTTAAACCGCAGTTACAGGTGGCTGCCTGAAACGGGTTTTCCATAATTTTTTTTTAAAAAAACTCTTGTTGGGTGCTGTTGGGATGCTAAAATCAGTAAAGACCAAAGGGTTCCTCATGGATTGAGGACCCCTAGACCCTGAGAAAGTGCTCGTGATACTATGGGGGTGGTGAACCCATGGCCACACCTCAAGGATATACCCCCCCCCCACACACACACCTACGAAGAAGATGAGAGGGGGGTTCCTTGCCTTGCAAATGGAACTAAAACAACATAATGGGACCCCTGGAATGGGACCAGGGGTCCCTTACAATGTTAATAACCAAAGAAAACATAGCAAAAGAGGGGGTTTATACACTGAGTTCTCCTGGACAGCAGCTACGGCAAAATGAGTGGGCTGCACGCGGTAGTGGCTACAAGGGTAGCGTTGAAGGACCTGTAGGAACTCGTGGCGGCTCCAGGAAGGGCCTGAGGTGGAAGGCAAGGGAGTGAAGGTGGATGGGGGGATTACCTGAGCTACCACAATGGCTGTGTATAGGTTTTTTGTTTTGTTTTTGAAACTCTCTTTTTTGAAACAATGGCTGTTGTGGGGTCTTTATTATAGGGGATGGAGTGGAAGGTCTTTGGATTACCTTAGGTGGATGCCAAGAGCTATGGGAAAGGCTGGCCGAATGGGGGGGGGGGGGGGGGGGGAGGGAAGCACTGTAATTTTTTCAAATCCCCCTTGAACAGTGGCTGGCATGGAGTCTTATAGAAGGTGGGGGAGGTGAAGGAAGGGATAAGGATGAGGGTTCCAGCGTGGGGGACATTGCCTGGAGGAAGAGCAGGGTGGCAGGGGAGCAGGAGGGAGGACCAGGCGTGGCCTGTTCACTCGTCCCATTGCTAGGGACGATGAACAGATGAACAGTGCTCTCTATTTTAAATTTTTTTTTTTTTTTTAGTTACAGTTTGTTTGAATTGGGCCTAACCGCATGTGGGCCTGCTACATGGGGTTGGTGCCTAATCAAACCGCCCCTTTTTAAAAAAAAATTAATTATTTAATTTATTATTTTTCAAATTTTTTTAAATCTTTTATTTGGTTTAGGGTGGTTCCCACCCCCTACTACCCTAAAATTCATGAGCTTTTTTTTTTTTTTTTTTGTTATTATATTTTTTTTTGAATTTCAAACTTTTGTTTTATTCCCCTTTGTGGGATAAACCTCCACATGTGTGAGAAATGCCAAAAGTGTTTTGTCCCAAAAAAATTTGAATTTGAATTTTAAAAAGGTGATGTGGGTCCCACTTGGATTGGGCTTAGTGGGCCCGTGATTTGGGCCCAAAAATAGGGTTTTATCCATTTTTTGGAGTTTTGGACTTGAAACGGGCCTTGAGCCCATGAGACTTTGCCTAGGGCTTGGGCTAGGGCTAGGCTAGGGTTTACCTAGGGTTAGTCCTAGGGTTTAGCTAGGGTTAGCCTAGGGTTAGACTAGGGCTTAGGTTTGGTCTACCTAGGGCTACTAGGGCTTGGGTTACGGTCTACCTAGGGCTACTAGGGTTTGGCCGGGGACAACGGAGGTTAACCAGGGTGTAAAAATTGGGTGCTTACAGCTGCCCCTCATTGCCGGAGAGTGCTAGGATGACAATTGAACGACAAAGACTGGAAACATCCTATTTTTACACCAAGATGGAAGTTAGGAATGATGCATGCTGTGCAAATGGTGATTGTGGTGAAGTGATGAAGACTACTGGTAGAGGATAGCGAGTAGCAGGGGAGAACGTGAATGTAGGGATGACGCGGCCTTAAGGTGCTGGCTGGAAGAAAATGTCACTCGGAAGCGGCGAGGGGGATTGATCGAAACAGTGTTTCCCAAGGGATACTAACCGGATCGATTGGAGGACACACAGAGTGTTGGGCATTCGAGGTGTTGACAAAGTGTGTTATGTCGACGCTCATTTGGGATGCCAAAAACACACTGGGTGTCGAAGAGGAGGACATGTAGGCGGTGCACACTGTAAAGGTGCACACAGGATGTCGGGCATACGAGGTGTCAACAAAATATTTTATGTCGACGCTCACCTGGGATGCCGAGGACATACGGGGATGTCACAAAGGAGGACATGCAGGAGGTAATGCTGCGGTATGACGGGATTGTCACGGAGCACACAGGATGTCTGGCATATGAAGTATCGACAAAGTGTATTATGTCGATGCTCATCTGGGATGTCAAGGACACACGGTGGTGTCACAAAAAGGGACATGCAGGAGGTAGTGCTGCAGTGTGGCAAGGTTATCATGGAGCACACAGGATGTCCGGCATGCGAGGTGTCAATAAAATGTATTATGTCGACGCTCACCTGGGATGCCAAGGACACACGGGGGTGTCATAGAGGGGGACATGCAGGAGGTAGTGCTGCAGTGTGACGAGATTATCACGGAGCACACAGGATGTCCGGCATGCGAGGTGTCGAAAAAACGTATTATGTCGACACTCACCTGGGATGCCAAGGATACACGGGGGTGTCACATAGGGGGACATGCAAGAGGTAGTGCTGCAGTGTGACGAGGTTGTCACAGAGCACACAGGATGTCCGGCATGCGAGGTGTCGACAAAACATATTATGTCGATGCTCACCTGGGATTCCAAGGGTACACGGGGGTGTCACGGAGGGGGACATGCAGGAGGTAGTACTGCAATGTGACGAGGTTCTCACAGAGCATACAGAATGTATGACATGTGAGGTGTCGACAAAATGTATTATGTCGACGCTCACCTGGGATGCCAAGGACACACGAGGGTGTCATAGAGGGGGACATGCAGGAGGTAGTGCTGCAGTGTGACGAGGTTGTCACGAAGCACACAAGATGTCCGGTATGCGAGGTGTCGACAAAATGTATTATGTCGACGCTCACCTGGGATGCCAAGGACACATGGGAGTGTCACAGAGAGGACATGCGGGTGGTGTACACTTTAAAGGTACACACGGGATGTCGAATTGATTGGAGGCATGATGCCAGATTTGATTTTGATATGGCCAAGAGGCACTGAGTTTGATCATGTTTGAATGATGCTGAAGAGTTTAGTCATGCAGGGGATAAAGGCGAGGATGCTTTCTCATGACTCTATTGACTGCAACTTGTTCGGGAGGTGCAGAAACGGCTTTTTCTGCTTTACCTACTGGAGAGTCTTAGTACAGGTTGGTTCACACAGATTTTGATACTAGGAATTTACTTGCTTTTGAAAATCTTTTCAGGAAAAGTGTAGAAGACTTTTTTTTGTAAAGATTTTTTATTTTGGCAAAAGCATGCTTAGTTAGCTTTTAGATTTGCCAGTAAATTGCCTTTGTTCATGATGTAAGGGGGTGTGAGTTGTTTTTCACTTTTGAAAGGCTGAGTATGATTCAGAGCAGAATGCTATTGTTGCAGGCTGAGGACCCTGGCTGGGGAGAAGCTTTTGAAAGACCTCTGGGCTTTTGCTGGGGAAGAGTGTTATTGAGAGGCTGTTGGGGGCTTCTGCTGGGGGATCCATTGGGGATTTGTAGATTGTTATAACCTGTTGCCAAGGGTCTGCTGGGGAATGGAACTCTGTTATAAACCACTGTTGGGAAGTTTGGGGGTCTCCGGTCTGCTGGAGATTTCCCAATGTTTGCCCCTCTGCTGGGGGATGTTTTCTGACGGATTCTCTATTGAGGAATGCCTGGAGTAGAACACCTGCTGGAGATATTCCCTGATGGAATCTCTGTTGGGGGTACCGATCCGTTGAGTCCAGTGAGACTGATTGCTGCCAGATCTTGTTGCCACACTGATTTTTAGCTTTTCTTCCCATTTTTTACCCTTGGAATGACCAAGTCATGGGGGTCACATAATTTTTGCGCGGTGAGGCTATTGTCGGTTTTCCTCATGCCTGCGAAGCTGATTAATTTTGTCACTTTTTTGCCCCTAATCGCAAGACTAGGTCTGGGAGTCGCGTAACTTTTGCGCAATGAGGCCGTTTCCGGTTTTCACTCATGCCCACGATTTGTTTGAGGGTTCGGATCTTCTCCCTTCACTGCCTTGATTGCAATTCGCTGGAGATTGATACTCCACTAGAGATATAGGTGTGATATTGCACTTGTACTCGTAGTTTCTAGGGGATCTGGAAGGACTTAGAATAGGACGAACGTTGGCTAAGGGAATGAAGTTTGGGACACCCTGGAATTATTTTTGTTGCAACTCACTTGCATGGGGGTTTTCTGTTGAAGATAGATTTTTTGTTGGGCTCCACTGGGGATTGTCCTCTTTGGTAGAAGCTGATTTTTTGGGGATTCTTCCCTGTTTTTTTTTTGGACGAGTTTTTTTTTTTTGGGAAGAGTTTTGGGAGAAGTTGATCTTGTTGGGGGGGAAGCCCGGAGAGATTATTTTTGCTCGTGGGGTCCCTAACTTGGAAAATGTTTCAACTTCTATTTTGGAGTTTCCTTTGATGGAATATTTTGTAAACTTGATGTCGACTCCGTCGTGAAAATTGGGAGAGTTGGTCTTCGCTTGGGGAGTGACTTCGTGGGGAAAAAGTTATTTCTGTGGGGAGAGAGTTTTAAGAAGTTTTGGACTCTCTTTGGGGAAAAAGATTCTGAGGGGTTAAGTCCCTTTTGCCACCGCACCTGATTTGTCAGGTTGCCTATGTAGCCTTTGCAGGATCAGGTCACGACGTAGTTCAGGCATTGCTACAAAATCGTGGAGGAGGGTGTCCTCGAAAGGTTTTTGTGAGAGAAAAGACTGTTAGGCTCGAGGGGTTAACTAGCGGATTTCATTGATTTTTGTAAAGGGATTTACATTGTTAGGGATGAGGAGTGTGTCAAGGATGGCCTCCTGTCATTTCCCGGAGATCCTATGAGTATAAAGTGTCTATCAGACCTAGACCCTAAGCATAGTATCGTTTAACTTTGTCTATGTTGACGGTCTCTGGGAGGTCTTCGTCATCCATACTTCCGAGTCGCAGGGCACCACCGGAGAATTTGTCTCAGACTATGTATGGCCTTCATAGTTGGGCGTGAACTTGTCCCTCGGGTCAGGACGGTTTGACAATATTTTTCGGAGAACCAGGTCACCGACTTCAATACTGTGGGGTTTGACTTTCTTGTTGAATGCCCTAGCCATACGCCTCTGATAGGTCTGAGAGTGATTGAGGGCTTTTAGTCGCCGTTCTTCAATCAGATTCAACTGTTCATACCGGGTCTGTGCCCATTCTACATCTGATATTTCTGCTTCCATTAACACACGGAGTGATGGAATCTCTACCTCGATGGGGAGGACTGCTTCCATACCATAGGCTAAAGAAAATGGTGTTGCCCCTATTGAAGTTCTGATTGACGTTCTGTAAGCCATAAGCGCGTATGCATACCTGCCAAACCATCCTGTAATGAACAAGGCTAACATAATACAATCGAGACAATAAACATAGTGCGGAAGCTATAACATAAGTGCAGAAGCGCAAACCAACTTTTTTTCTTTTTCTTTAACCATGGTCGGTATTCCAAGTTTACATATACAAGACATAATCATAAAGGTAAAGGTGGACATGCCCACCTATCAAAATACAAAAGAAACGCTCGCATACACTCCCCTCAACAGTAGTCTACGTATGGCCACACGTCTAGGTCTCTATCCTCTTGCGACTGCATCGGGATAGGTGGCTCCCTCTCTTCTACATACTCTTCCTCAACCCAAGGCTCAGGGTTGAGGTTGTCCACGGTACCTGCCGACATAAATGTACGGCTGAGTATGGAATACTCAGCGAGTACAGGCTACTAGCTAATAATAGTAATAACAAAACACAATCAAAACAACGATATGTAGTTCATCACATTAATTTAAAGCAATAATGACAACATATGACATTCATAGCATCAAAGGAAAAACAATATAATAATCGTGACATGCTTGAGTGAATGCGAAAACTCCAATAAAACTCATATTTTAAAAGTCATGTCTTATTCTTGAAAATAGTCTTTCGTGTTGTTCAAAACTTGTTTTTCATGTTTAAAAACTCGTTCTTGTCTTGGTCTCGTTCGTAAGAATCACACATGTATCTTGTCTTGCTTGGAATCACTTGTCTTGTCTTGACTTGACTTGCCTTGTTTTTCTTGTGGGCTAGATTTTAGTGCCCTTGAAGCAACTTGTGAGCCGGGAATGTAAATTCCCTTCAGCGAATATATATATATATATAGAAAAGGGTACACTAACATCCTTGACCGGCCCGATGTCCGGCATGATCAATTTGTTTTCTTGTGAGCCAGGTATGACATATCTTGCGATATGCCTCTTAACAGGCCCGATGTCCGGCTTTATCAACTTGTTTTCTTGTGAGCTAGGTATGACATATCCGAGGGATATGCCCTACCCTTGACCGGTTCGATGTCTGGCTTTATCATTCGTATCGTAAATCACATTTCATGTTCTGGGTCGTATACTTATACTTTAGAAAAACTTCGGTTAATGCTTGCGTGCATGCGTATGTGAGTGTAGCATTTGTGGAATTTGTGATGACATGAGTGATAAAAAGGAAAACACATAACATTTCAATTCTTCTCATAATCATGTGACAATGCGAGTAAGATGGAACATTAAATCAAATTTACCATTTAAGAAGAATCACCCAACTCATGCCTTCATAATTTTCATTAAATTTATTTAAATTGTCATTCATGCATTTCATCGAACATCTAGTGTGCGACACATTCATAGCCATTTTATTCAAGTTCTTAGTTCATACATTTCCACAAACACATAGTGTGCGTTTATTATGCGTACAATGCCCTTCCACCATTTTCCATCACACATAACACATGATATTCATACGGCATCCAATCGCCTCACCCTTCATTTATTCACACATCCCACACCATTTATTATCTTGTTCATTTTGGAAAAGTTAGGGCATTACAACAAGAAAGGAAAAATAGGGGAGATCAATACACTACATTGATAAGGCAATCTAGGTTATTACCAAGGTAGTTAATAGGGTGTACTAACCTTGAAGATCGAAGTTTGATCTTGAAGAAAAATCCCTTGATTGGAAGTCCCAAGCTAGGTGGAAGAACACCACCTTAAAATTGGAGGAATCTTTGCTTGCTTGGGGAAGATCAACCTTGATCTTGGCTCCTCTTGATCTTGGATGCAACCTTCTTTGGAGATTTTTCCCAATCTCTCTTCTCTTCTTTCTCTCCTTTCCTCTCCCTTAGGTCTAAGAAAAACTCCCAAATGAGTTTGATTTAGAAGTCAAAGGTTTAAAACCCTTAAATCCGAAATTCGGCACCCGCTTACGATCGATCTCGCACTTCATTTGCGATTGATCGCACTTGCCTTGCGATTGATCGTAGCCCCAGTGTGATTGATTGCACCTATACCCGAAAGCAACTCCAAAAAACTCGACTGAATGTGATTGATCGCACTAATTTGTGATTGATCGCACTCCATTTGCGATTGATCGCAGCCCCTTCAGATTCCGACTGACTTTTCCTCCGCTTGGTATTTCGATCATAACTTTTGACTCGCTTATCGGATGTTGACGATTCAACTTACGTTGGATTTCTCGCTTGAAGGGAAACAACTTTAGTGTTTTATGAAATTTCTAATTCTTCTTTGTTCATAGACCAAATTGCCCCTAAAGCTAACTGATCTGAAAATGGATTTCAGCAGCCTAGATTTGCAGCGGATCCGACTTTGGAAATCCAACTTTTGACTCAAGCCCGACTCAAAATATTGAAAAATGGTAAACATGAACCTCGAAGAGGGTTCCAATACCTTCCCAAAAATTCTAGAATCACTCGATTCAGATAAGCAGTGACAACACTATAGCTTCTTCAAGTTGAGGGCAATGTTAGGACATTTTCCTTTTTAACACTTAGAACCTTTTCCACTTCTATTTTGACACCCATGAACATTCCTAAAACATTTTTAATACTATTATACATCATCTTAATATTTAATTAAGACTACAAAAGATTTCAAAATTCTCATTTCATAGAAAATGAAATATTACAAAGGCTTAAAGCCTTGGCACAAGTTTCAATATATGGACAAAAGTTTCGGGGCTCTACATTTTATCATGTAACACACACAGCCAGACCTAAGGTAGCCGTTAAGGTGCCATAAGGGTAATTCCAAGCAACCACTCCAAAAGTTTATGTCTTAAGGAGGGTAGATAACCCTTATACACCCCTAGGGCTTCTCCTACTGCTGAGCCCCTGCAAGGAATGAGTAATGTGCACAAATGCACCTGAGTCAAGTTGGACTCGTAATAAACTAAAAATGTGTTTGTACCTTCTTTTTTTTTCATCATGTTCTTGAACAAGTAGCAGTCCTTTTTAATGTGTCCCTTCTTCTTGCAAAAGAAGCAGCCATCATTGTCCTCATTCTTGGCTGATTTTGGCTTATATCATTTTCTGGTTTCTTTCCCTTTGTTGTGATTAAAATAATTATTCTTCTATCCATTTTTCTTGAAAGTTTTCTTACTCCCAGGGTGAAGGCCAAAATGTGTAGATTCAACTCTATTGCATTTGAGGCATTCTTCCTTTGTCATACAGAGTTATCAACTGATTGATGTCCCATTTAGTCTCCTGAGCATTGTAGTTCACCTTGAACATATCAAAGAATTTTGGTAATGAAACAATTACCAAGTGAACCACCAAATCATCCTCAAATGTTATACCCTGATCTTTGAGTCCTATAGCTAGTTTTGACATCTTTAAAATGTGCTCATGAATACTACCATTACCATCATATTTCAAATTGACCAACTGTGTCAGATAGCTATATTGTAGTGCTTTTGGAGTGCTCATGAATTGGTCCTTGATGATCATTAATAATTGCTTTGTCATTTCAGTGGTTTTGATCCCACCTCAAAATGCTTTGTTGATCGATGTAGCGCCCCAAAATACCACCTAGAAGTTATGATACTTTGGCAACGTGACCTATACTTTAAATCATTCTGCAAAATGTATACAAGGCATGACAAATAGTGAACCTGAAAATTTCTTTCTTTCATATACAGTATTCCAAGTGCAAACATATACAATTTCTGAAATATGAATTAAGACATGTACATAAGATCCCTAGCTTGAGTTATCAACTCAAACCGATATAAAATTCCCAAAATGAAAACCCAAAATACATTTCTCTCCCTCTCATCCACTCATCAATGGGGACACCTGTCAAGGTCCCTATCATCATCCATCATACAACCCACCAGTTTATCTACATTTACCTCATCGGACCATAGTTCCGGAACGCTTGTGTCTACCTATGTACCTGTCGAAGTAACAGTTCGGCTGAGCATGGAATACTTAGCGTATACAAAGTCTTAGCTAACCATGTTATGAACATCATATTAGTAGATATATAGAATTAGGCATTTCAAAACATAAACAATACTGAAATCAGAGTGCAGAAGCTATAGTTGTTTTCAAAACCTATCATGTGCCTACTTTTTAAATTCATACTTACATCCATACTTCTTATTTCAAGATCATGAGTATATACTTTTCAAATCGTATGCTTTCGAACTTTTGCTTAAAAACTATACTTTTGTCATTTTCATCATATCCTTTACTTTCCTGATCACATATTTCATGCATATATTATATCCTTACAAGTATTATACTTCACATGCATTACTCTTTACAATATCATATTTATCACATGCATATCTATTTATTCTTTTCCATATTCAACACACATGCATATCTTTTTACGATTTCCACATTCAACACATGCATTTCTCTTTACCCATTCACATTCAACAAATGGATTACTAGTACTCGAACTATGATTGAACGGCTCATACTAGTATCCTTTACACATACACATGCACATACTTTTCAAAACTTCTTTTCATTCCTTTTATTTTATTTCACTAGTGCCCGGACTATGAAGGAACGGAACACACTAGCTTCCTTATACTTGCTTAACTAATACCCGAACTATAATGGAATGGAACACATTAGTTTCTTAACTTGACTTGACTAGTACCCGGACTATGGTGAAACAGAACACACTAGTTATTTCACTTGCTTACTAATGCCCAGACTATGATAGAACAGAACACATTAGCATCCTTATACTTGCTTAACTAATGCCCGAACTATAATGGGACGGAACACATTAGCTTCTTATCTTGACTTGACTAGTGCCCGGACTATGGTGAAACGGAACATACTAATTATTTCACTTGCTTACTAATGTCCGGACTATGATGAAAAGATACACATTAGCATCCTTATACGTACTTAACTAATGCTCGAACTATAATGGAATGGAACACATTAGCTTCTTATCTTGACTTGACTAGTGCCCAGACTAAGGTGGAATAGAACACACTAGTTATTTCACTTGCTTACTAATGCCCGGACTATGATGGAACGGAACACATTAGCCTTGCTACACATATAACATCACATTTGAGCATGTACTTTAAACCAAATATCCTTTTTCGCAAAACCATAATTTTATAAAAACCCCTTTTTGAACCCATGCTTTGAAAACCCCTCTTTGAACACATGTTATACTTGAGCAGAATCATACTTAAACGGAAATCATAATTTAAACGGAAACCATGCTTTAAACGAAACCATAGTTTGAACAGAACTCATACTTTAAAACACAACTCTTTTCTTCAATACTTGTATTCGATGAAAATTTGAACATATAAGCATGAGTGAGCATGTGTAGCAATTGTGTACAATTAGGGAAAGTGAGGGAATCAAATAAATATCCATATCGTACTTTACCAAAGTTAAGGCCATAGGCCATTGGATTTACCAAAACCATTTATCAATTCTAATATCTAGAATTAACTCATCACATGGCCAACTAGTAGGGTGTATCTATTTCATTTTCATAATTTTATCATGCATGTACATCTTACTTTCCTTAATGAATTTCAATAAAACTAGTTGGGAAAAACTATCAGTTTACTTTCATCAAAACCTAGGTTTAACAACCTAGAAATCATGACTGATTCACAACATGAAAAGTTAGTAGAATGTTCTACCTTGAAAATTCTAGGGAAAAGACTTGAGAACACTTGTGAAAGCGAAATCCAAGCTTCAATTGGTGAAATCCATGCTTGAGGAAGAAAATCCAAGCTTTGGTGGCAAGATTAGAGCTCCACCTTGATCTCAAATGAAAACCCCTTCCAAACCCTAAATTCTTTTGCTTTCTCCCTAAAATCCCTCTCTTAGAGTTGGGTAACTCTAAAACCCACGGAAATGGGTTCTATTTATAGCCCAAGGGGTGGAAACCCTAAAAACCCACATTTGGGGCTTTTTCACAATTTACTGGGCATGACTGTTCGAACGGTCTTTTGATCGTTCGAACGGTTCTTCAATCGTTCGAACGGTTATGCCTATTGTTTTTGGTTTTCCGAAATTTTGTTTCAACATTTTATGGCATTGTTCGAACAGTCATGGAACCGTTCAAATGGTTGAGGTTACTGTCTTCGATTTCTTGGTTTTTTTTTCGTCATCTACTGGCATCGTTCGAACGGTTGCTTCAGTTTCCTCTTTTTCACGTTTTTCCAGCTTTGGTATTTCGACCATAACTTTTGACTCTCTTATTGGATTTTGATGATTAACTTGCGTTGGACTCTTTGTTCAAAGGGGAACAATTTTGTGTCTAATGAACAAATCTTAATTATGAGTTTTTTATTACCTAAATGGGCTCTAAAGCTGAATGGTCTGAAATGGATTTTAGCAGCCCAGATTTTTCAGCAAACCCGATTTCAGAAATCCAATATTTAAACTATCTGTGACTAAGAATTTGGAAAAATGGTAAACATGATCCTTGAAGAGGGTTTCCATACCTTTCTAATGGTTCAAGAATCATTCGATTCCGATCAACGGTGACAAAACTAGAGTTTCCCAAAGTTGAGTTATGTTAAGACATCCCTCCTCTTTTCAACTTTGATTATACTTTGATCACTTAGAGTGTTTCACACTCTTGTTTTAACATCCTGAAGCTATTCATAAAGGTCCTTAGGACCCTGAACATGTACCCTAACACACTAGGGTCATTCAAGAACCCTCATTACATCTCCCCGCACTAAATCATAATTACAACAGGACCTTTAGGCCTTTACAAGATTGATGCCAATAGCACTATTCATAGACACTATTCACTAGTACTGTGCACATGAAGATCTGAGGTGCTACAATCGAAGCCCGTATGATCATCATTGTCATTCGATTCGCCTTCTCCCACTTGGTGTTTTGGACTTTGTACAACTCCGTCGAGTTATCAAACGGTAACTCAGTTTGTCCGCAGTGAGAACAAAATCATAGTCCAAATATCCTAGTGTCAGGTCAACATTCATACGCCAAGCGAAGTAATTTGAGTCATTCAAAGGCTCAATTACTACCAATTGCTTTTGAATTGTTGGCCCGTCCATAACTGTATTGGCATAATCCAATGTCATGAGGTGTTCTTTTGGAACATTACATTTTAAAATTCATGCATAGGGTCAAAGTCGAATTTATCAGTGTTTTAACCATGTGCAAACCATCCACTCTGTGGGATAAGCATAGCGCATCATTTAAGTATCACCTTTGGGTAGAAACTTCGACATGCTATATGCCCTCCAAATTGTGTTTGAAGAAACACGCATAGACCTAGTCACTTGTGCCTCAGTTTATTTAGACTCTCCATCATCTTTGGCCAGAAGGATTTCTTAATCTCCCTTTAACACTTATGAGCATTCTATTCCCCTATCTACATGAAAATTTCTAAATCAGCTTTAGCCAGAATTAGTCATTCTATGCAGGTGGGTGCATCTTGTGATCTTAATGAGACATGTGTCTCAGGATTCAAGAAAATCGTGACCTCCATAGATCGATCACTAACCTACTTTAGTTATGTTTCCTTGAATGACTGCTTTATCGGTCTCCCTAGACCCCTTTAATAGGAAAGACATAGAATCTTATCTGACCTACCATGTCTAAGTTCAAAGTATACTACATAATTTTTCCTCAAAGTGTGCACTTACATGCATACCAAATAATAAATGAAACTTGTTAAGAGTTCATTTGTGAACCAAAAAATATATGGTTTGGATACGTATGCATGCTTGTGAACATTTCTGCATTAACAATCATAAGTGATTAAATAAGTACATGACATACTCAAGAAAATAGACATGGGAGTATAAAGGCATTAATTTGGTTGTTTTACCAGTAATAGTAAAGTTAAATTCCTGTAATAAAACAACATCTAAAACAATCTTATGCCAAAACATCAATATTTGGTTGGTGGACCAACCAGCCAACAACCAACTAGCCAGCAACTCGACTGTTATCTTCTAATGTCTGGCATCCCTCATGTATTTTAATCAAAGCTCAAGTACAATCCTATGCTCTGATACCATTTGTTGGGATTTTAATCCCTTAATATAAATAAACTCAAGCCCAAAATCAAGGCTAGAGATATCGATTAAATTAAATTAAATCAAATGACAATATACGTTTTGAGAGTTTTATTCCTTCTCCTCTTGAATCCCTTTGGCTCCAATTCTAACCAAACAAGAAAACCTTTTGAAAGGAGCTCTCTCTCTCTCTCTCTCTCTCTCCATATACACTTTAGATGGGTTCTTAATATAAACTTGGAGGAGCAGGGGATGGCTACCATTCTTTATACATGACTTAGAGTCCTTTCCATCATGAATTTCTAAGTTTGGGTAAATGTCTATTTATTTGAATAGATAACCATCAACCATCTTTGAAAATGGAAGACCCTTTTTGTCTCAGGATTTTCCCAGCCTTCAAAATCTTTGAAAAATGAAAGTCTCTTAAGTACCAAAATTGTGAGAAAGTCAAACTGTCAAAATTAGTTTATTTTAAGGGTAAATTACACTTACCTCCCCTGAGGTTTGGTGAAATTGTTTAACCTCCCCTCTTGTTTCTAAAATTGCACTACCCTCCCCTATCAGGTTGGTCAAGTTAACAAAGTTAATGGAGAATATGCTTTTATGGTTTTACCCAAATCAAACTCGTGAACTTTGATATTAAAAAAAACGTCTAAATTGATAAAAACGTTGTTTCTGCATCAGCCTTTGAGCTATGGCTTCAGTCCCAAGTCTTTCTTCTACTGCTAGTAAGATCTAAAAGCTTGAAAGTGTGGTTCTCTCTACCCACTCTCATCCCTCCAAGAATAGACTCCCAAGAAACCCACCAAGCATCTTCTCGGCCGATCTTGTGATGATGTGGACTTATAGTGGACCTGGGTCCCATATCAGTGGGCCCCATCTATTGTACGTGGGGCACACAGCCCACTGTCAATTTGGTTGATGTTTGTTAATAGAGCAGTGATTAGCGGACCCATGGGTCGCTACCTAACTTACCTTGTGTTGTCGTGTCCCTTTTAACTCCCTTTAACCTTGGTTAAACTTAACTAAACTAAAGTTAAGCTTTTGGGTTTTTTTTATAAAAAAATAAGGTTGGATTATTTAACCTCAGGGGTGAGGGAATCTTAACCATAATTGGTGAGTACTTAAAAGTGGGGGCGTGGGCCAATGAGTACAAGTCGTTTTTCGTTACATAATGAAAACCCCAGGAACGTTAAGCATTTTCCTTGTACAATTTTAAGCATGACAGTAGCATATATTTTTATTAAGGGGAAAAAAATACTATGGTAGATTGATTCAGATTATCAAAACCGATTTAATCACTAGAATTGCTTATGTCGGGATTATAACCAAATAACAGGTTTTGGTTTGCCCCAACATAAGTAATTATAAAACAATTGATAATGGTGGGTAGAAGAAATATCAAAACAAATGAACAAATGGGTTAAAAAATAATTTTTTAATGTTATTGATATTTTTGGAGTAATTTAGGCATTTTAAAATATATAAAGCATGACATCATCAAAATCCATGTATATTAGTAATTGCATTTAACAGAAGGGGGAATCCTTTACTGGCAATTAGAACACAAAGGGAGGGCAGTGTAATTTTAAAAACAAGAGGGGAGGTCTCTACAATTTCACCAAACCTTAGGGGAGGTAAGTGTAATTTACCTTTATTTTAATTAGAAAGTATAATTTGTAAGACCACATATACAATGGGTATATATGATCCAACATGGTTAAGCCTGAAAAGGAAAATGGAATGGTCGGTGTCCCGTGTCAATTCAATTTTTGGACGAGCAATAGGAGAACTCCTCGCATGAGGGACAATCCGGTTTTCTTGTGGGGTTATGATTTCAGTGTAGAATTTCAATTAATTGAGGTATGTAAAACAGAAGAAGAAAAATAAAATACCCTCAGAGATTGGCTTGAGATGTAAGCCACAGAAGCTCAACGGCTTGAATTGGTTGCTGCAGTGGCCAATACCTGGATCTAAGACAAAACCAAAAGTAGTTTCTAAATGAACAAAAACATCCATCAACTTAAACCTTTGGATTGATGGTCATAGCTTGAATGAGTCATTCACAGAAGTCAGGCCTGATAATCAAGACACTTGATCAAATGACAAGGAACATCCATATATTTCACAACTATATATCTAGGATTACAATACAACAGAAACATACTCTAAGACCTAAGAGCGAAAGAAAGGATGGAAAATAAGGTTCCTGTGAAGGTAAAAAAGAGGAGTAGAATTGCAGCAATGAATGAAAGGATTGCCCATGGACTGTGGAAATATTTGCCCATCAGTGTTGCCCGCCACACATGCCAACGAGTCTTATAATATGAGTTCACTTCATCACAAACCTTTGCATAATAAAAGTTGACAAGGGTGACCTCATTGCAAAGTTTATTGAAAAGAGATGACACTTCTTCATCTTCGCCTAGGTAATTGATGATGATTTCATGACGGCGGAGAAATTTCACATCATCAGCTGAGTTGATGAGGCTATCCATAAAGAAAGCGTAAGATGTGATGTAAGTGGCATGTTGATTACGGCATTGCTCCGAAGCAATGAGATTTCGCAACAGAGTCTCAGTCTGATCTTGAATGAGTAGTGGAGGAATTTCCAACTCCCCATTACTGAACTTTATGTCCAAGAAACTGCCTGTCGTACTCCCCTTCTTGAACATGACCCCAGCCTGCCGGAGCTCCGTCACACATGGCATAAATTTCCACGTCTGATTGGAAGTTGATTTTTCCTTTTCTTGAGGATTGGAAGTTGGTTTTTCCTGAGGAAAATCATGCAAAGTTTTGCCAAATAGATCCAGTAAATGCTTACCTTTGCAATCAGAGTACTTTTCAAAAACGTTGTCATCCCTTGGCATCAAGGAATTGAAGAAATGGAGGGCGAGCAAAGTGAGCGAGTGATCTCCTTGGTTGGCGACCGTGGTTAGACTGAATAAACGTTCAAGAACAAACATAGGAAGTTGGTTTTCAATTAATATCATGTCACGCACTATGCTTGCCATCCCCCAAGCAGTATTGAATATGGGATCATCTCTACTCCGCCGATCGTTGTTTAAATTCTTGCGAAAGAGCTCCACTATGAACAAACCATCAACCAGCAACATTTTTAAAAATTCATCACTATCAAGATTAATAGGTTCCAAGTAACATTTACGAGCTTCTTCTTCTAATGTCCTCATAGCGTTGACACATTCCTCCAATTTGTTCTCCTGTGTTGTTTGAGCAAAGAGGGCATGCACATATCGCAATTTATGCTGTTCCATTGCTTTGAATCTTTCTTTTCCATGGTGAAAAGGGCCAATTGCAACTGTATCTGGCATGTATGCATTAGCATTTATTTTGCGAAATTTCTCATGGACTCTATAGATGCAACATTTTTTCCCGAATGCCGAAGGAGGCACACGATCAAGCTGTTCTCTGATTGAAGCAACCAACGGCTCGATCTCGTTGGGATTTCCAATTTCAATTGAAGAGTAGTCTCCTCCCCCACTCTGTTGGCTTGCAACATTAGTACCAACTGCCATTATGCTATATGGCTACTTGGACGCACCTCTTGAAACACCGCCTCTTTACAACAGACACTCTATAAAGAATGCCAATAATCTTGTACGGTAATCAAACACCTACAGACTACACAACCAACATAGTGAATTAAGCACCCAGGTCAATGCAAATGACCAAAACCACTAATGATTGCCTTCTTCTCCATCTCAAGACACAGTGGTCAATGCAAATGCTTGGTCGGCTCCAGGAATTCCTGGGCAAACAGGTATGAAATGAAAGAATTGGTGAGAAGTTGCCTCTTTTCCACATCCCTCTGAGGGGGGACGAGACCATGCTGCCGAGCACGGGATTTCAGGTGGGGCTCATTTTCACATGATGGGCCCCACCTGAAATCCCATGTACTCGGGGAGCACGGTCTCGGTGGTCTAGGACCTAAGATGGTCTCAGTTAGGGCTGCACAAAGCCCGATTGGCCCGTTGGTGCGGCTCGGCTCGGCTCGGCTCGGCTCGGTTCGGCCCGAGATCGGCCCGAAATTTTGGGCTCAAACAAGCCAAGCCAAGCCTAAAAAAAAGCCCGAAAGCCAATTCAAGCCAAGCTCAAGCCCACCCCTGTGCGGCTCGGCCCGGCTCGATTGAGGTTCGGCTCGGCTCGAAAATTATTTAAAAAAATAAAAAATATATATATATATATATATTATTTATATATATCATTATTATATATAAAAATAATATAAAATTTTATTTTTAAAAAAAAAAGGGATTCAAGCCGAGCTCGAGCCAAGCCAAGCCCGGCTTGAGCTTGAATCAATTCGGGCCGAGCCGGGCTTCAAGCCAATTTTTTTTTTCCTAGCCGAGCTTCGGGCCGCACAAACGAACCTGTTTTCGGGCCGAGCCGGGCTTCGGGCCTCGATCAAGCTGCTTCAAGCCGACCCGAGCTTGGCCAAGCTCGGTCAAGCCCGGCCCGAATACAGCCCTAGTCTCAGTAGCAAATTAAAGTCCAATTTTTATTGTACAATTGACTCCACTTGACTTTCTTATCCAACATTCTAAATGATAACAGGCCAATATGCTACAATCAAGAGGCAAGGAAAATCAGGGAGTCCAGTATTGGCAGGGTTGTGATTGCCCAGGTCAATCAAGCTAACTGGAATGCCCTCTCTAGGTTGCATTTTTCCTCACTTGGGTGAAAGTCTCTGGGCTCTCCTTATAAAAGGTGACTCGGCCGAGTTTGGAAAATTAGTTTTTTTTAAAGGTACAGAATTCATTCGAGTAAGATCAGAAAATCTTCCAACATCAAAGCATGTACTTAACATAAGCTTGCTCATAGAATTCATGAATGTAGATACACAAAAGGGTAGAGAAAAGATTCAACAAACCTGGTCCGAGTAAAGATTGTACGACAGCGATCACGAGCTTTCCGAGTCGTGAAAGAGTCGAATCTTTGATCTGTATATACAACAGACCTTCTAGTTTAGAGAATCGCATATGAAAATTGAAATCACTCTAGAAGTTATATATGCAAACAGGTGGGAAGAGGAAATGAAATTACAGAGAAGTTACAAGGAACAAGTAGCGTCCGCTTTTCAAGTCAATGAAAAAACACGAGAGTCAATGAGGACTGTGTGTGTGTGTTTTCCCTTCTATTACCTGTAGCTTTGCCTTGTGGTATTGTTACCTTGACCCAAAAACAAATGAGGACTCAATAGGGTGCTTATTATTCCACCCTTCATCCATAATCAGTAGATATCTTGTACCAAAGAATAAGAAATTGGACTTTGCTACTGAGACGTTCACATGGTAGCCCCACCTGCAATACCGTGCATCCATGCACGGTCTTGGAGGTCTCGGCCCTTTTGCGGTCTCACTAGCATTTTCCTAAGAAATTTACTATGAACCTACGCAGCTCCCAAAATGGCGTTTTGTTTATAGTGTATTTGGTAAGAACGCTCCCAATGAGACCTGTACGATCTCGGCCCTGATGAGACCGTTCGTGTTTTAACAGTATTTTAGGGCGATAAATAAATTTGGCTCCCAATTTCTTACTCATCCCGTGAAAGTCATTTCAATTTAACCAGAATCATGTTATTTTAACTAAACCACTTAAAATAACATGATTCAGATTATTTTACTTGAATCAGTTTATTTTATTTTTTTATGAGTAATCAAGCAAATATATTAAAGAAATAATGAAAGATATAGGAGCCACAAGCACACAAAGAAAGCAAGAGTTTACAGGAAAATAAACTTAAAAGCAAACTTAGAAACCCATAGCTAGGACTCCTAACCAACCCACACCACCCGAGAGGAGATCACCCTAACACCACCCAAAGCTCCTCACCCTCGAATTTCATACCCGCTCACTCCAAAACAACCAAATGAATGAGAGCACAAATTCGAGATTGGGACGCCGAAATGTCCTAAAAAACTTGACGGTTTCTCTCTTTCCATATTATCCATGATAAGGCACCCGGTAGCACCGACCACACAGCCTCCCTAGCACCCTCCTCACAAACCGGAGGCCAACAAGATAAGAAGTTAAGGAAGGAGGAAAGACCCAACCCACACCCATGCGGCAAAGGAAATGCCTCCAAATACCAAACACTATAGGATAGTGTAAGAGCAAATAATTCATTGACTCTTCCGCTTGGAGGCACAAGAAACACCTATTGGCCAACCTCCACCCTCTATACTGTAAATGATCACACGTTAGAATTTTATTCATAGCTGCATTCCATAGGAAAAAAGACACTTTAGAGGAAATACCTGGATTCCACATTGCCTGCTGGGGGAAGGATCCCATGGTGACCGGCCCCAAGGACTTTACTAGTGATCTTACTGAAAAGCGACCATGTTTGCTGCAAGACCAGACCCTACAATCACTTATCCCTATATTTAGGGAGACCACACTAATACGAGCCAACAACCTCGACACTTCATCTACCTCCCAATCATTTAAATCACGACTCAACCTCGGGCACCAAATCACCCCCTCTCCTCTGCTGTCCAAGTACTCTCCAACAGACGCATCCTTGTTGGAGGCTAACAAGAAAATATGGCCAAAATCATCTTGAAGCCTCGACTCGCCACACCATACATCTTTCCAGAAATGCACCTTGGACCCTTGGCCCACTCGAAACCAAAACTTTGGTACCACCAAACTTGCAGTCGCCATGATCCCCTTCCAAAGACCCAAACCATGAGAGAGATTTACCTGATTCGGAACCCAACACGAAAACTCCCCATACTTGGCTACTATCACGGCTCGCCACAAACTTTCCATTTCCTCTCCATATCGCCAAATCCATTTACCAAGCAGGGTCTTGTTAACACAAATAAGAGGCTTGAGATTTAGCCCCTCTTCTTTCTTAGGGCGACAAATTTGGTTCTGTGCCACCAAATGATATTTGAAGGAATCATCCTTCTTATTCCACAAGAAATCCCTCTACATTCTCTCAAGCGAAACGGCGAGAGACTTCGGCATGGTAAGCACACCAATATAGAAAGACGGAAGGCTACTGATGTACTGTGCATCAGTGTTAGTTTACCTCCTTTTGAAAAATAATGAGCCTTTCAACCTGCCAGTCAATTCTCACACCTCTCAAAGACTGGGATCCACACCACTTTTGCTTTGTAACCTCCTCCTAATGGCAGACCCAAATACCTTGATGGCAAGACTTCCACCCTACACCCAAAAAAGACTGCCAACTGATCCAAGATGCTTACCTCTCCTATACTCAAAATTTCAGACTTTGCTAAATTTACTTGCAAGCCTGACACCGCTTCGAAGTACCGAAAAAGGCACCTAAGGTACAAAAGATTCCTTGGCGATGCATTACAAAAAATCAAAGTGTCATCCGCAAATTGGAGATGGGATATACATAACCGTTCTGCTCTAATCGAAAAACCCTCAAACACCACCTCCTCTGCTCTAGAAAGCATTTTGCTCAAGCTTCCAAGACTAACACAAATAGGAACGAGGATAAGGGGTCTCCCTGCCTCAAACCCCTAGAGCTGGGAAAATAACCTGCTGAACTACCATTCAAAATAATAGTGAAAGAGACAGAAGAAATTCACATCCTCAACCACTTCCTCCATTTCATGCCAAAGCCCATTCTGTGGAGAACAAAGTCTAAAAAACCCGAATTCATATGGTCATACGCTTTCTCCATGTCAACTTTACAAAGAATAGCAGGGGTTTTGACCCTTATGTGGGCATCAATACATTTGTTGGCAATCAAGATCCCATCTAGAATTTGTCTCCCCCCCCCCCCCCCCCCCCCACAAATGCTCCTTGATAGGGGAAATGAGGGATGCCATCACTTTCTGGAGGTGGCCTGCCAAAACTTTAGAAAGAATCTTGTATACGCTACCCACAAGACTGATCGGTTGAAAATCTGAAATATCCTCCGCACCCACCTTTTTAGGAATCAACACCACGAAAGTACTATTGATCACTCTATCAAAGCAACCTACCATAAGAAATTCCCACATGACCTCCATGAAATCTCCCCCCACTATTTCCCAACATGCCCTGTAGAACTCGATAGAGAAACCATCTGGACCGGGAGCCCAATCTCCTGCCATTCCACGTATGACTCCTAAAACCTCATCCTCCTCAAATGGCCCGGCCAGAAATATACTTTGATCTTCAGACAAGTTTACGAAACGTAACCCATCCAACTTCGGCACCAGCTTTCTCTTTCTTGGTACAACGCTTTATAACAAGCGATGACGCTCTCTTCAATCTCATTGCTCTCCTTCTTCCATACCCCGTGCACCCTCAACTTGGATATGAAATTCTTTTTCTTGTTGAAATTGGATGTACGTTGAAAGAACTTGGTGTTCCGATCACCTTCTTTAAGCCACCTCGTTCAAGCCTTTTATTTCCAACTAATCTCTTCTAGGTTAAGCACCGCCATCTATTCCACCTTCTTTGCCTCATATTCCCTCGTTTCTATATCTGATAAATTCCTAGACTCTGACGACTTCTCCAACGCTTCGATCTCCTTGGCTAGCCTCACAAGCCTCCCCTGAACATTACCGAATACCTCCTTGTTCCACCCCTTCAGTCTTACTTTTATTGCTTTCAATTTTATACTAAATCGTTTACTAGCCGACCCCCACATGCCCTCACACCTCCATACTTCAGACATTATATTTTGAAATCCCTCATCCTTAAGCCACATGTTCTCAAACAGGAAAGGGGTAGGATTACCTCTGAAACAACCAAATTCTAACACAATAGGCACATGGTCCGATGTGAGGCGAGGAAGAGATGAGTGCCTAACCTTTGGAAAGTGGCTCTCCCAATCCGGGTTCACAAGAAATCTGTCTAACCATCTAGCTCTCCCGCTAGACACCAAGTGCGACCATGTAAACTGGGCTCCCCAAGATGGATAATCTATTAGCTCCTACCAATGAATAAACTCCCCAAACCTTTTCATCTTTGTCGTTAGTGCGCTGTCCCCTTTCTTCTCTGAAGCTAACCGAATAGAGTTAAAATCACCCCCCAAACACCAAGGACCGCCCCATCTCACACTCACATCTTCGAGCTCATGCCACAACATCCTATCCTCCGAACCTCCCGAAGGTCTGTAGACCCCTGTGAACACCCATGTGAATCCCCCCAATTAACCTGTATAGAATTGAACTCGAATCTTTGTCCCACATAATCAAGATACCGCCTGACGCACCACAAGAAGGATTTATAATCCACCCCGGAGTAACCTCTCCCCTTGAATCACGAATACGAAACTCATCTAGCATGGGTTCATTCGAGAAGTTTAGTACCCGGACTGGATAGTGAATGTAGTAGTTGTGCCAAAAAAGAGTGAGAAAGTGAGGTTTCACTACTAAACTACATGCCTGTAACGGCGATTTTTTAACGGCGGTTTTACAAAACCGCAGTAGTAGGTTCATTATAACGACGGTTAACTATAACTGCCATTAGATCCTGGTTGTCGCCTCGGTATAACGGCGGTAAGTTAATAACCGCCGTTATTTCATGTATTGCAACGACGGATTTGTGGTAAACGTCGTGATAAACATAATTGTTACGGCGGAATTCTGATAAACGCCGTAGCAAAATAGTTCCCTCCACCTTTTCAGCTTCCCGCCCTATCACATCCCGCGGTGTATATAGCGGCGGTATGTTGAAAAACCGTCGTTATAAGCATTTATTATAGCTACGGTTACAAAATAAATGCCGTTGGAAATATATTATACCGGCGGTATTTAAAAAACGCCGTTACAAATCTTTAATATTCACCCTGATAGTTTCCTCTCATTTCACCCTATTTCATCGCTGCTGCTCCCCTTTCCTTCTCTGTGCGCTCCAGCCTCGTCCTCCGACCTCCCGAATCTCCGGCCACCTCCTGCATCTCCGGCGACCTCCGGCATCTCTGGCCACCTCCAGCGTCTTCAGCCACTTCCAGCATCTCAGCAGCATGTCCGGCCACCTCTGCCCGTGTTCCACGTACGCTCAGCAGCACCTCGGACCACCTCTGCAGTCGTCCTCAGCAGCACCTCCAACCTCCTCTAGCTCTGGCAGCTCACCCCTCGACGCTCAGGTAATCATCTCTCCGTCTCTCCCTAGTTCTCTCTCTCTACGTGATGTTTTTTCCTTTGATTTTGTTTCATGCATGCTCTCCCCTATACCTTTCCCAGCATAATGAATAATTTTAAAGAAATTATAATTTAAAAAATGATATTTTTAACCCTCAGTATAGCAATTTGGAGATTGAGCTCACCCTTGAACACGGTCGAAGTTGGTTTTTGGAGATTGAGCTCCAAATAATGAGTCATCCTCACCGATATTTTTTTATTTTCTTTTTATATATTTGGAATATCGTGATAATGGGGAGGTTTTGTGAATTTTTTTAACAATCGAGGTTATATTGTTGAAACCCAAGAGTTAATAAATCTTAACCATAATCGATTAAGGTTTATAGGGACACATGTTAGCAGGGTTGGAGCCAGGTGGGGGGCTGTGACCCTTATTGACCCTGGTTAAGATTCCCTATCCCATATGGTGTAATTTACGATCCCTTTTAGTCTTGGTTAGTTTTAATTAGTTAAAATTCTGTAATTTTCTTTGATGTATGATTAGTTTTTATGGTTTAATTTATGACCCATTTGACTTTTTTTGTTAGTTTAATATGTTGTTAATGGTAGGTTAATATTTAACTAATGAAATTTTGATTTATGACTTAGTTTGTAATTAGTTTAATTATGATTTTGTTGTTTAGTTCTAGCTTAGTCTAAACTTTGTGTTTGTAACTTTTTTAGATTACTTTTAGTCTTAGCTTAGTGTAAATCCTTTTTGGTTAAGTTGGCTAGTTAAATTCTGATGATATTTAAGTAACCCCTAAGTTAGTTTCGTAGGTGATATTTTTTTGGGTAAATTACACTCACCTCCCCTGAGGTTTGGTGAAATTTCACAAACCTCCCCTAGGGGTGATACTCGAGTCGAACAAGCCGAGTAGTGGTGTGTTCAAGCTTGTTCGTTTATTAAACGAGTTCAAAAATCATGTTCAAGCTTGACTCGTTTATTAAATAATAGAGGTCGAGCTTTACTAGCAGAACTCGAGCCGAGCTCGAGTAGTTCACGAGCAACTTGTTTTATTGGATATAGCTATTTATATTAAGTAAAAAATCCACGTTATTATCCTAGGCAAAGAAGTCATGGTGTTAACTAAAATTTTAGTATAAGATTATAATTATATAAAGGGTATTCTAATCATATAAAATACATTATATACTATTAATCTTTACTAGTATATAATACATATACTTAATTTTAATATTTAAATGAAATAAGTAAATTTTAAATATTTTAGTATGTTAATATGTATATATAATCGAACCGAGCTTTTATCGAGCCGAGCAGGGGTGTGTTCAAGCTCGGCTCGTTTACTAAACAAGTTCGAAAATGGTGCTCAAGCTTGGCTCGTTTACTAAATAAACGAACGATACTCGAGCTTTTAACGAACCGAGCCCGAGTAGTTCATGAACATTTTGTTCAATAACCACCCCTAACCTCCCCTCTAGTTTCTGAAATAACACTACCCTCCACTCAACTTTTGTTGTCTATAACAGATATCCCATTCCCTTAAGTTTACTGTTACTTTATGAATGGACTTTGATGATGTCATCTTTTAAATATTTTAAAATGTCTAAATTACCCTTAACGCAAGGTTAGCTAATAAATAAAATAAATGTAATTGGTTTCGTAACCAAGGTTAAACATAATTAACCTAAGGTTAATTTTTTATTCATTTCTAAAAATCAATGTTAGATGGATGAATCCTACGGGTGAGTGAATCTTAATCACATGAGTTAGTTGGTGGGTGTTAAAGGGGACACATGGCGGCCTGTAGAGCCCTCTTTAATTGTGGTTAAACAATCAACCTAAGGTTTTTTTTTCCTAAAAATCAATGTTAGATGGATGAATCCTATGGGTGAGTGAATCTTAACCATAGTTAGTGGGTGGGTGTTCAAGGGGACACGTGGCGGCTTGTAGAGCTCTCTTTAATTGTGGTTAAGCATAAGCATCCTAAGGTGTTATTTATTTTTCCTAAAAACCAAGGTTTGATGGATGAACCCTAGGGGTGAATGAATCTTAACCATAGTTAATGAGTATTAAAAGGGGCACGTGACGGCTTGGGAGTTTATGTTTTTATTTGGTTGAGCTTTCAAACGGTCAAACGGGGCTGCCATGTTTTCTCAATCAAGTAATAGGGGTCAAATAGGAAAATGGTAACATTAGTTAAAAGTATTAAGATGATGAGCCTGACAGGGGAGGGCAGTGTAATTTCAAAAACTAGAGGGGAGGTTTCTGAAATTTAACCAAACCTCAGGGGAGGTGAGTGTAATTTACCATTTGTACTTTTTTGTTTGTTTCTTTCGACATATTATGCATCAAGCAAACGACCCTTTATTTGTAATATCATTATTCTTTTCTTGTTTGTTCCTTAATGTGATGTGTTTTAAGTCTGTAAACATTAAAGATTGCAAACTCTGACTAGCTTGTAGGGACTGATTATCATTTTAAATTAGGTTTCTCTGTTCAATCTTGAATTAGGTAAAATTTCAACTTAAATAAAAGCTTAGATGGCGTTTGGTAACATAATCCAAATAAGGAGAGATTATTTCAAATTTATTCTTAGTTGGACTTGAAATTGTTAAGTTGAAGGTTAATTGGATGTCTATATCTTTTTGAAGTAGAGCTTATTACTTCAAAAAGTTGTAGATATCCAATTACTCTTGAACTTAACAATCTAAAAGTCTAACTAAGCATGATTTCAGAATAAACTCTCCCTATTGAGATTAGTGTTACCGAATGCCACCTTAGCTTGATTATTGAAGCCTAAAATACAAACTAGAGTTTGGTTAGAATGAGTCCAATGCACGCGTTAGCTTAGCTTGAATGCAACCCTAATCACACATCCATTCCTCTAGTTGATGGTGTTTCATTTGCTTCATATGCCTCAGATGCAAGGATATACGCGTAAACAGATAAATCGTGTTCAGAAACTTTAAGCCCATGAATCCTCCTTCAAATGTCTTTTTGATGGTATTTGTAAATCAATAACTATGTTAACTGTTTAAAATGCTTATGAGTGTATTGAAATATGTGTTTATGATGGTTGGATTTTTGTATTGGTTTAATTTCATACACATGCATGCATAGAACCTTAGATCTCTAATTCAAAAATCATTGTGTGATAAGTGTATTTCTTGTATCACCTATTTGGACAGATTAGTTGTAAGCAATGATGTTTAGTTCTTTTGTGGGGCTAAATGTAGGTTCACAACTTTTCGGTCTTATTTGTGATAAAGTATATTTGTCTATATATGATTCTTGAATTGTCCGGTTGGACAGTTTGGGAATGCATAATCTCCAGCATAGTTAATTGCTTATGTTTTGTCCAGATTGAGGAAAATTTCGGCAGTCGTTTCTCTTGTTCTCTGGGTACATATTTAGACAATGTGGGTGACTTGCCCCTAGTTTAAGTCATCTACTTGGAGAACCATAGGGAAATGCTGCCGAAATTTCCTTGAAATGATACAAAGCACTTGAACTATTAACTGATGGAGATTATGCATTTCTGAATGGGATAGGAACACCCCACCCTTTAGAAGAGGAGTTGATGGCGATAGGGAGCATGCATACATATTGTAATTGACTGATGATATCGAACTGTTGCTATTTCTCATAATAGTAAACGAAGAAGGACTAAGAAATCTTTTCTGTACTCTCATTGATAGGAGTTGGATTGAAATGCCAAGGTATTTTATGTCCTTAATTTTGTAAGCAGCATTGAATGATAAAATGTTAGTATCTAAGCAATTGTAAGTGTATTTTTTGTATTAAATAGGGTTTCAAAGGAATATTTAAAAGGGGTGAAGGAATTCATAGAGTTTGGGATAGCTCGTGGAGCGATCAATAACACCGGCGGTATAAAGTCTCTGTATCCTAACTGCAATAATGTCCTTTATCAAGATAAGGTTACAGCGTATAAGCATATGATCTGTGATGGATTTGACTTGAATTATGAAATCTGGTATCATCATGAGGAGGACATATTACAGCACCGACCAGTTACCCAAGTGTCTCAAAATCCTGACGTTTGTAGGTTAGACAGATAGAATGAGATGGAAGAGATGGTGCACGATGTGTTTGGGGTTCCAAACGAAGATGAGGGTACCGGTAGCCGAGATCCCAATCCTGAATCTGATAAATTCTTTCAATTGATAAGAGATGCAGGACAACCTTTGTATCCAACATGTAAAAATCACACAAAATTGTCTGTCATTGTAAGATTATATCATATTAAGTGTCTTAGTGGATGGAGCAATAAGTCATTCACCATGTTGCTTGAGTTGTTGAGGGAGATACTCCTCGAGGGCTCAACACTACCAGATACTTACTTTCAGACGAAAAAGGTGATGTCAGACTTGGGGCTTAACTATGATAAAATCGATGCATGTCCCAATGATTGCATGCTTTATTGGAAAGAGTTTGCAAAGAAGAAGTATTGACATCTGTGGTGAATCAAGATGGAAGACAGAGAATGGTGAAGAGGAACGCAAGAAGAAAACTCCAGTAAAGATTTTGCGTCACTTCCAGTTGAGACCCAGGTTACAAAGGTTATTCATGTTGTCCAAGATTGCTTCTGAAATGAGATAGCATGACGAGGGTCGAACTAGGGATGGGAGGTTAAGGCATCTTGAAGACTCACCGGCGTGGGAAAATTTGAACAAGTATCCTTTTTTCACTTCAAATGCTCGAAATGTTAGACTTGGGTTGGCGAGTGATGGCTTCAACCCATTTAGGATAATGAGTATTGCTCACAGCACATGGCTTGTGGTTCTTATTCCCTACAACTTACCGCCATGGTTGTGCATGAAGCAACCTAATTTCATTTTATCCTTACTTATTCCTGGTCCCTCAGAGCCAGGAAATGCCATTAATGCATACATGAGGCCTCTAGTCGAAGAGTTGAAGGACATGTGGACGAATGGGTTGCCAACTTATGATGCGTCGAAAAATGAGACATTTATAATACGTGCGGCATTGCTCTAGACCATTAGTGACTTCCGAGAGTATGCCATGTTGTCAGGTCGGAGCACAAAAGGGAAGTTGGCATGCCCTTCATGCCACAAAGACACTTGCCACTTATACCTGTCTAAAAGTAGAAAGCATTGCTACATGGGGCACCGTCGTTTCTTAACAGCGGATCACAGATTCTGAAAAAATAGAAACTCGTTTGATGGAAATTTTGAGTTCAGATGTGCTCCAACTATAATGTCTGGGTCTGATGTACAGCGTCAGTTAGAGGGTAGTATATTCTCCCTGGGGAAGCAGGCTGGGCAAAAACTACCAAGGCAAACGGGCCATGAGGATATGCCCTATAATGGGAAGAAGACCAGTATATTCTTCGAGTTAGCATACTGGGAGCACAATTTGTTGAGACACAACCTTGATGTAATACATATAGAGAAAAATGTTTGCGCTAATGTGCTCGGGACTTTGTTAGGTTTGGAAGGAAAATCTAAGGATGGCTTAAAAGCTCGACTTGACTTGGTTGATATAGGCGTGAGATGTGCACTTCACCCTAAGTTCCAGCCTGGTAGAAGCAAAGATTATCTGCCCCCTGCACGCTTTTCGATGGACAAGAATGAGAAAGAGTTGTTTTGCAAGATTCTGAAAAGTGTGAAGGTTCCAGATGGTTACTCCTCAAATTTTGCAGGACATGTTAATATGAAAGAGCGTAAAATTTATGTACTGAAGAGTCACGACTCTCATATTATAATGCAACAATTCCTACCATTGGCTGTAAGGAAGGCATTGCCGAAGAATGTAAGTTCAGTCCTAATTGAATTGAGCAACTTTTTTCTGACATTATGTTTCAAAGTCGTTCAAGTCGAGGATTTGAGACGGTTAGAGGAGAAAATTACACTTACGCTTTGTCATTTAGAGAGAATTTTCCCGCCGGCATTCTTTGATGTTATGGTGCACTTGCCTGTACACTTGGCCGCAGAGGTAAGGCTAGGTCGACCTGTCCAATACCGATAGATGTATCCCATCGAAAGGTATGTCATCAATTATAATTTATCAAATGTTGAATTTTCGTATTATAATTGTTTTTTTGTCTTACCTAAATTTAATTCGCATAGGTATCTATATACATTGAAAACTTATGTCCGTAATCGAGCTCAACCTGAGGGTAGCATTGCAGAAGGATACTTGGTGAAAGAATGCTTGACATTCTGCTCAAGGTACCTAAACGATGTGGAATCGAGATTGAACAAACCGGTGAGAAATGACGATGAGACTCCAATAGGGGGTGCGCAGCCATTCGCTAGAAGTGAATTAGAATGACAGCAGATACAACGTTATGTGTTATTCAACTCTGACAAAATCACAACATATCGAGAGTAAGATAAATACTATGAAGGCTTTCCTCCGTTATCTTTTGTTGAAACTCTCAATTTTAACTTAACAAAGGAGATTTGAGCACCACTTGACATCGAATGATTCCTTGCAGTCAGCACATGAATGAACTGAGGATGACCAATCCAAAACTTATTAGGTCAACTCCCCACATGCTCCAAAAAAAGCACAGCGAACAATTTAGCTCATGGTTTAGGGGCTATGTATGTTATATTTTCTTAACTGGACACATTTGTTTCCATCCCATTATTAATGTTTGCGATTTGAATTAATTGCATATTGGCCTTCAAATAGGTTCAACTACTACATGATGCAGGCAACCCGGTGTCTCACAAGATTACATGCCTCTCATACGGTCCACAGAAAGCCGCAACAAGATTTACGAGCTACGTCATTAATAGATACAGGTTTTGTACAACACTTAGGGAGCGTGGACGTAAGAGTCAAAAAAGTGGTGTTGCGGTCACAGCAACGACTACAAGCTATGCAACTTCCAAGGATAGAACCCCTATTATCACAGATATCACCTACTATGGTCGCTTAACAGACGTAGTTGAGGTGACGTATTCTGAAAAGTTAAAAATTTTATTGTTTAAGTACGATTGGGTTGATATGAAGACACAAGGTAGAGGAATAAAGACCGATGCATTTGGGTTTAAACTCGTGAACTTCACACGTTTGCTCCCGACACACTTGGTGACGAGTGAACCCTATGTTATGGCATCTCAAGTTGAGCAAGTATTTTACGTCGAAGATCCAACGGAAGAAAATTGACTTGTCATCATCAAGACTAAACCAAGAGACTTATTAGACATGAATGAAGAATCGCTTACAGACAATTACACATTTGGGGAGAACGAGCCATTCAACGACCAACAGTTGGATGACACCTCACCTGATGATGATGAAGGTGCCAGTTGGATTGAGAGTAGGGATTACTGGAGCAACTGTTGATGCGCCCCCTGAACTACTGTAACAAGCATCTTCTACCGAATCCAGTGATGATGAAGTTGAGAATTCGGCCTTATAACGATGAAGTTGAATGATGTCATTAGTTGCTACCATGTAAAATTACGATGCAATTAGTTGCTACCATGTAAATGAATGAGAATTTGACCTTTAATATATTATTTTCATTTTAGTGATCTCAATCTATAGACTTTTATGTGTTTATTGTTCTCGGTGTATGATAAATATGCTCTGGGTTGTTTATGTTCATGTTAGTGAAGAAATCCATAGACTTTTATGTGTTTAACCTATGTACTTATGAAAAATCTGTTTTGGGTTATTTATTTTCATGTTACTGAAGTAATCCATACACTAATAAATGTTGTTTATTTTCATGTTAGTGAAGAAATCTATAGGCTTTTATGTGTTTAACCTATGTAGTGGTGGTGGGTGGTGATGGTAGTGGTGCTGGGTGGTGGTGGTAGTGGGTGTAGGAAGGTGATGGTAGTGGTGGTAGTGGTGATGGTGGTAGTGGTGGTGGGTAGTAGTAGTGGTGGTGGTAGTGGTGATGGTAGTGGTGGTGGGTAGAGCATTCCAAGCAGCCTCACCAAATTTTAGACCTATTTAGTTAGTATATTAGTAATGGAAATACCTCATATTCATAAGTTGGAACACTTTACTCTACAAATCTAAATCTTAGACCTATTTAGTTAGTATGCTAGTAATGGAAATACCTCATATTCATAGGTTGGAACACTTTACTTTGCAAATCTGAATCTTAGACTTATTTAGTTAGTATGTTAGTAATGGAAATACCTCGTATTCATAAGTTAGAACACTTTACTCTGCAAATCTGAATCTTAGACCTATTTAGTTAGTATGCTAGTAATGGAAATACCTCATATTCATAGGTTGGAACACTTTATTCTGAATCTTAGACCTATTTAGTTAGTATTTTAGTAATGGAAATACCCCATATTCATGGGTTGGAACACTTTGCAAATCTGAATCTTAGACCTATTTAGTTAGTATGTTAGTAATAAAAATACCTCATATTCATAAGTTGGAACACTTTACTCTCAAATCTGAATCTTAGACCTATTTAGTTACTATGTTAGTAATTGAAATACCTCATATTCATAAATTGGAACACTTTACTCTCCAAATCTGAATTTTAAGCATCTATTTAGTTAGTATGTTAGTAATGGAAATACCTCATATTTATAAGTTGGAACACTTTACTCTGCAAATCTGAATTTTAAGCATCTATTTAGTTAGTATGTTATTAATGGAAATACCTCATATTCATAAGTTGGAACACTTTACTCTGCAAATCTAAATTTTAAGCATCTATTTAGTTAGTATGTTAGTAATGGAAATACCTCATATTCATAGGTTGGAACACTTTACTTTGCAAATCTGAATCTTAGACCTATTTAGTTAGTATCTTAGTAATGAAAATACATCATATTCATAAATTGGAACACTTTACTTTGCAAATCTGAATTTTAAGCATCTATTTAGTTAGTATGTTAGTAATGGAAATACCTCATATTCATAAGTTGGAACACTTTACTCTGCAAATCTGAATTTTAAGCATCTATTTAGTTAGTATGTTAGTAATGGAAATACCTCATATTCATAGGTTTGAACACTTTACTTTGCAAATCTGAATCTTAGACCTATTTAGTTAGTATCTTAGTTATGGAAATACCTCATATTCATAAGTTGGAATACTTTACTCTGCAAATCTGAATCTTAGACCTATTTAGTTATTATGTCAGTAATGGAAATACCTCATATTCATAAGTTGGAACTCTTTACTCTACAAATCTGAATCTTAGACCTATTTAGTTAGTATGTTAGTGAAGGATGAACCTCATATTCATAAATTGGAACACTTTACTCTCCAAATCTGAATCTTAGACCTATTTAGTTAGTATGTTAGTAATGGAAATACCTTATATTCATAAGTTGGAACACTTTACTCTGCAAATCTGAATCTTAGACATATTTAGTTAGTATGTTAGTAATGGAAATACCTCATATTCATAAGTTGGAACTCTTTACTCTGCAAATCTAAATCTTAGACCTATTTAGTTAGTATGTTAGTGAAGGATGAACCTCATATTCATAAATTGGAACACTTTACTCTCCAAATTTGAATCTTAGACCTATTTAGTTAGTATGTTAGTGAATGATGAACCTTACTTTTGTGAGTTGGACTCTATACCTTGCAAAATCTGCAACATATGTGACTGCTTAGCATGTTAGTGATACAGATACCTCACTTTCGTGAGTTGGAATACTATACTCTACAAATCCGAGATTTAGTCAGATTAATTAGAGATTTCCTAAGGTTAAAACTTAAGGTTAGCTTCCAGATCGGGAATTCGGCTTTTCGGTGACCAAATCGGGCATCAAAAGATGCTGATGTAACTTCAACACTAGCTAACACTAAATTCAGAACAAGGATAAACTTTGACTTGCAAATTACATGTTATGCCTCGATGTACCACCCGGTTCCTGCACTGTTTATTACAACCGCATTTATGGAAGAAGATATTTGATAAATTTTCTTACTAAATGACCCTTACAGGGGTCAGGAATGTCCTCATTCTTGGACTGCTCATGCAGACACTCTTTACAATAAAAAGTCTGGTGATGTTGAGGTTCGCGACTCATAGATATACATTCATTTAGAACATCTTCCTTGACCAGACCTTCACGTGCGCATGCACACGGAATGGATGATGATGACATACAATGACCAAAACAACGTGAACAACAATATTCACCTTTGGTTATGTCGTTAACATAGTGGAGGGTTCCGTGTTACTGAACAACCACCAAACTACATGAATTTGAATAACCTGAACTTTTTCATTTCGTTCTCTTCTTATCCCTATCGCCATTACCGTTCCTAATAACTTCCTTTTGGGATGAAGGTCATCTAAACCATTCAAAGATAGAATAAATTACATCTCGGTGCCCAAATCGGGCTGACTTCCAAGTACCTAGTCTAAATCCAGGTATAAAATTAGTGGAAGACATAGTTGCTCAAATCGGCAATTTTTGCATTCCAGGTAGTTCTTCGAATGGATAGCCAAATGAAGTTATCGTAAATGGTACTAGTGAAAGGGATAACTCGATAAATGAATCCAAATTTTCAGCCTATTCAAATTCAGGTATTTTGGTGGTCCTTCAGTACATAGCACGGATTCCTCCACGATGTTAATGACATAAATCAAAGATGAATAATGTTGTTCACGTTGTTTTGGTCACCATATGTTATCATTATCGATTACGTGTGCATGCTGACGTAAAGGCCTCAACATCATCGGACCTTTTATTGTAAAGAGTGCCCGTATGAGCGGCCCAAGAATGAAGACATTCCTGATCCTTGCAAGGGTCATTTAGTAAGAAAATTTATGAAGTATGTTCTTCCATAAATGCGGTTGTAATAAGCAGTGCAGGATTTGATGGGTGGTGGTGCGTTAGTAGAAGATGGTCCTCCACGATGGTTAATGACATAAATCAAAGATGGATGAGTGGTTGGTGCTACGTTGTGTGGATGGGTGACCAGTATGTTATCATGGTCGATTGGTGTGCTATGCTGACGTAAAGGCTCAACATGGTCGGACCTGTGTTATTGTAAAGAGTGCCCGTATGAGCGGCCTAGATGGTGGACATGCTGACTGTGCAAGGGTCAGTTGGTAGTAAGAAAATTTAGTGAAGTATGTTGGGTGTGCATAAATGGTGGTTGATAATAAGGGTGCTAGTGATGGTGGATGGGTGGTGGTGCGTTAGTGGTGGTTAGGTGGTGCTAGTGGTGGTGGATGAGTGGTGGTGCTAGTGGTGGTGGATGGGTGGAAGTATGTTAGTGGTGGTTGGGTGGTGCTAGTGGTGGTAGATGGGTGGTGGTGTGTTAGTGGAGGTTGGGTGGTGCTAGTGGTGGTGGATGAGTAGTGGTAGTGGTGTTACTAGTGGTGGTGGTGTGTTAGTGGTTGTTGGGTGGTGCTAGTGGTGGTGGATAAGTGGTGGTGCTAGTGGTGGTGGATGAGTGGAAGTGTGTTAGTGGTGGTTGGGTGATGCTAGTGGTGGTGGATGGGTGGTAGTGTGTTAGTGGAGGTTGGGTGGTGCTAGTGGTGGTGGATGAGTGGTGGTAGTGGTGTTGCTAGTGGTGGTGGATGGGTGGTGGTGTGTTAGTGGTGGTTGCGTGGTGCTAGTGGTGGTGGATGGGTGGTGTCATGTAGTATCCAAGTAAGGATTTTGGCCGTCTCGGTGCCCATATCGGGCATATGGTCTCGAATTCGCTCGAAACCAACTCAAACACTTAAGATGTATTGAAATCCACGCGTTAGAAGAAACGGGACCGAAATCCGGCCCCCTGTTTGGAAATGGTGGGACGATGTAGGTTTAGGCCAATGTACAGTATCCAAGTATGGATTCCGGCTGTCTAGGTGCTCATATCGGGCATACAGCCTCGGATTCGCTTGAAACCAACTCAAACACTTAGGATGTATTGAAATACACGTGTTAAAAGAAACGGGATCGAAATCTGGCCCCTGGTTTGGAAATGGTGGGACGATGAGGGTTTAGGCCAATGTATAATATCCAAGTATGGATTTCAGCCGTCTTGGTGCCCATATCGGGCATACGGCCTCGGATTCGCTCGAAACCAACTCAAACACTTAGGATGTATTGAAATACACGCATTAAAAGAAACGGGATCGAAATTCGACCCCCGGTTTGGAAATGGTGGGACGATGTAAGTTTAAGCCAATGTATAGTATCCAAGTATGGATTTCGGCCGTCTCGGTGCCCATATCGAGCATACAACCTCAGATTCGCTCGAAACCAACTCAAACACTTATGATGTATTGAAATACATGCGTTATAAGAAACGGGATCAAAATACGGTCCCCCGGTTTGGAAATGGTGGGACGATGCAGGTTTAGGCCAATTTATAGTATCCTAGTATGGATTACGGCCGCCCGGTGCCCATATCGGGCATACGGCCTCGGATTCACTCGAAACCAATTCAAACACTTAGGATGTATTGAAATACACGCGTTAGAAGAAACGGGATCGAAATCCAGCCCCCGGTTTGGAAATGGTGGGATGATGTAGGTTTAGGCCAATATATAGTATCCAAGTATGGATTTCGGCCGTCTCAGTGCCCATATCGGGCATACGGCATCGGATTCGCTCGAAACCAACTCAAACACTTAGGATGTATTGAAATACACGCGTTAGAAGAAATAAGATCGAAATCCGGCCCCCGGTTTGGAAATGGTGGGATGATGCAAGTTTAGGCCAATGTATAGTATCCAAGTATGGATTTCAGCCGTCTCGGTAACCATATCGGGCATACGGCCTCGGATTCACTCAAAACCAACTCAAACACTTAGGATGTATTGAAATACACGCATTAAAAGAAACGGGATCGAAATCCGGCCCCCGGTTTGGAAATGGTGGGACGATGGAGGTTTAGGCCAATGTATAGTATCCAAGTACGGATTTCGGCCGTCTCAGTACCCATATCGGGCATACGGCTTCGGATTCGCTCGAAACTAACTCAAACACTTAGGATGTATTGAAATACACGCGTTAAAAGAAATGAGATCGAAATCCAGCCCCTGGTTTGGAAATTGTGGGACGATGCAAGTTTAGGCCAATGTATAGTATCCAAGTATGGATTTCAGCCATCTCGATGCCCATATCGGGCATACAGCCTCGGATTCGCTCGAAACCAACTCAAACACATAGGATGTATTGAAATACGCATGTTAGAAGAAACGAAATCGAAATCCGGCCCCTGGTTTGGAAATGGTGGGACGATGGAGGTTTAGGCCAATGGATAGTATCCAAGTATGGATTTCGGCCGTCTCGGTGCCTATATCGGGCATACGGCCTCAGATTCGCTTGAAACCAACTCAAACACTTAGGATGTATTGAAATACACGTGTTAGAAGAAACAGGATTGAAATCTAGCCCCCGGTTTGAAAATGGTGGGACGATGTAGGTTTAGGCCAATGTAAAGTATCCAAGTATGGATTTCGGCTGTCTCGGTGCCCATATCGGGCATACGGCCTCGGATTCGCTCGAAACCAACTCAAACACTTAGGATGTATTGAAATACAGCCGTTAGAAGAAACATGATCGAAATCCGCCCCCCAGTTTGGAAATGGTGGGACGATGTAGGTTTAGGCCAATGAACTAAACTTCTTTGTTTAATCCAATAACTATGAAATATTTACGATTGTTTTTTTATTTGTAAATTTTTGATGAAATTGATAAATTTTATGATTTGTCTAGTCTAATAATAAATTGCTTTTTCTTATTTTTGTAGGAGGGTGTCGGCAACACGCATCTGTCCAGGGCAGCAGGAGCGCAGCAGTCGGAGGGACCTGTTAGGCAGCTATAGCAGATTTTTAATTTTACTCTTCAGAAATTTTTTTGGACATGTATATATGTATATATTGACGGATATTTGAGAGGGTTTGTTATGGGATTATGATGTACATGAATTTATATGTTTGAGGACTTATCAATAAACCTTGAATTTCGTAGTGGTTTGTATTGATTTCACTAGTGTAAATAAAGCTTGCCCAAAAGACTTCTTCCCTGTTCCAAGAATTGATAGACTTATCAATGCTACTGCTAGCCATGAGATGTTGTCCTTCATGGATGGATATTCGGGTTATAATTAAATTCTTCTAGCTGATGATGATCAAGAGAAGACTGCCTTCGTCACAGAATGTGGACTATTTTGCTCCCGTGTCATGCCCTTCGGTCTCAAGAATGCTGGAACCACTGATCAACGGTTGATGAACCTGATGTTCGGGCTTTGCTCAACAAGACGATGAAGGTATATATTGATGACATCTTGGTGAAAAGTCGAGTATGGGCTACTCTTGTGGCGGATCTGGTTGAGCCTTTCTCTATTCTTCGAGCTTTTAATCTGAAGTTGAACCCGGAGAAGTGTATATTTAGTGTCACCTCAGGTAAATTCTTGGGCTACCTCGTCAACCAGTGTGGTATTGAGGTCAATCCTGCTCAAATCTGTGCTTTGTTGGACGTGCCGGAGCCTAAGACGAGGAAGGAGATTCAAAAGTTAACAGGACGTATTGCAGCCCTCAACCATTTCATCTCGAAGTCTTCTGATCGTTGCAAAACTCTTTTCGAGTTTTTAAGAAATGATTCGGTGTTCAGGTGGACCAAAGAGCGCCTCAGGCTTTTATTGCCCTTAAAGAATATTTGGGCTCTACTCCCATCCTCTCCGTACTTGAGCCTGGCGAGGTGCTATATCTTTATTTATCTGTCTCAGGGTAGGTTATTGGCTCTGTGCTGCTCAGAAGCTGTGATGGAGTGGAGAAGCCTATATATTTTTATCAACAAAACCTTTCTCAAGGCGGAGTCCAATTACAGCAAGCTCAAGAGGGTATGTTTTGATCTAGTCTTTTCTACTGAAAAGCTGTGTCCTTATTTCCAAGCTCATACTATCGTTGTCATCACAACGTATCCCTTAAAAATTGTGTTGGGACGACCCGAGTTGGCGGGGCGAATGTCAAAGTGAGTTGTTGCACTCAGCGAATTTGACATTCAGTATCGAGCCAGGATATCAGAGAAGGGGTAAGTCATGACAAGTTTCTTATCTGACTTCCCCGTAGAAGAAGTTGGGGAAGAGGTGGATCCTGATTGTCATGAGCTCCCAGATGACGTAGAAAACAGGAATCATGAGCAAGACGGAGTGCATGTGCAAGACGGAATGACGGCCTGGAATGATTGGCTCTGGTATGTGGATGGATCCTCCAATGCCAGTGGCTCAGGATTTGGTGTTGTACTTATTAGATCAGAGAATGTCAAAATCGAGAAGATGATGCGTCTAGGCTTTACTGCCTCAAACAATGGAGCTGAGTATAAAGCATTGCTGCTTAGACTGCAAAGTACATAAGAGTTGAAAATATCAAAGCTGAGGGTATTCTGTGATTCTCAACTCGTTGTGAACCAGATGAATGGCGTCTATGAATGCAGAGACAGTAGGATGAGACACTACGCTGCACTCCTCTGTGATCAATGTGAAGCTTTTGATATTGTTGAATCAAGCACATTAAGAGAGATGACAACAGGCATGCAGATTCTTTGGCCTATATTGCTTCCATATTGCAAACTGATGAATCCAAGGCAGTCCTCGTGGAGTATAAAGAGTATCCATCTATTGAGCTGCAGCCACAGCGGGAGGTATTATTCATCAATGCAATTCCGAGTTGGATGACGGGATTGACAGCGTATTTGAAGGACGGAGTTCTCCCCATCGATGCAAGAGAATCACGACGGATACAATATAAAGCACCACGTTACATCGTCTTGCATGGAGAGCTATATCAAAATTCATTTGGAGGGCCTCTTCTGAAGTTTATTCATCCTGTTGATGTTGAAAGGATATTGGTCGAGCTCCACGAGGATATTTGTGGAATTCACTCTGGAGGATGGACAATTGCTCACCGTGCTCTAGGGCAAGGAAATTTTTGGCCTTACATGCAAGCAGATGCTTAGAAGTATATGAAGAAGTGTAGCTAGTGTCAACGTCGTGCCAGATTAATCCATACTCCAGCTCAGGAGCTCAATACCGTGTCTCAGCCTTGGCCATTTGCACGATGGGGGCTTGATATTGTGGGACCTCTGCCCAAAGCTCCAAGCAATATAATCTTTCTATTAGCAGCCACAGATTATTTTTCTCGATGGATTGAAGCTATCCCCCTTGCACGCATTAGAGAACAAAAAGTGAAGAAGTTTATCTGGGAGCATATCATCTGCAAGTTTGGCATTCCTCGGTCTATCATCTCTGACAACGGGAAACAATTCACGGGAAAGGTATGTTGGACATTATGCCTTGAAAATTCATTTAGATTGTAAGATTCTTATTGATTAGATTAATAGAGACATCTTCTTTATCCATTGTGAATTCATTATGGGTAATTGACCAAGATCATGAGATGATCTATACGATATGAGATATCGACAAAGGATCTTAGGATATATTGTAGGAAAGCTATGTGATTGGATTATCACAGGCAGATATAGCTTTCCAGTTCCTTATACCTTATAGAGTCACAGCTATGGGTGAAGCTGGGCACTTCACTTATTTGGCTGCCACAATGCTAAGATGTTCTCAATGGTTGAGATATAGTTTTATCTCAAACTATTGTAGTAGAGACTACCTATCAGCATATGGGTGCTTAAATGTACACTGATCGATTACATGCAATGAGAGACCTTTTGCATAAACATACTATCAGATAGTTGGTCTCTCATTTACATTGAACAATTTCGATAATCCTTAGATCTGATGAGTTCATTTATAAGTGAGCAGTAATCTGACTGTTTTGATTGCACCTAAGTACTTTCTAACTGATGGACTACGATAAGGTGACAGTTGGAAAATCAAAAAGTTGTTCAAGTCATGATGAATTTCAAACAAGAAATCCATACTCATTAAATTAAGAGATTATCCAAGTTCCGAGTAAGACAGTCGATTAAGCTTAAATCCTGCGTAGGTGATTTTGAAATCAAATAAGTTTTGAAATATTTTTATTAAAATATATTATACTTAACAAAAGATTTTCTCAAAATGTTTTATATGAGAAATGGTTTCTCATGGCTTAATCAAATGTCTTGGAAATCTGGATGATGTGCAATGAGCTATGAGTTAGATAGTATATTAATCTTGAAAGCGCATTAGGGATAATGTTGTTGGAATGATTAATCGAATTAAAAAGTTCATGTGGCGGGATCCTTTTTGGTTAATGTTCTTACATTGTGATTCAATTGCAACATGGATATCTCACGTCACTTGCAATTCCGATGTAATTCCTATTATAGAGTCAATGGGATAACATCGGGTAAGCTAGGGTTAGAATGTCCTAGAGCAATCTGTGGAGATGGTCACATAAGAAATACAAGCTCATATAATTGATTAAATGTTAATCAATTAATAAAAGGATTAAAAGTTAATCTTTATAAAATAGATTAAATGTTAATCTATGGTTTAGATTAAAAGTTAATCTAAATTAAAGGATAATATTAATGATTATTTAATTAACACTAAATAAGGGGAAATGGGTTTGACCCATATCCATAAAATCCAAATGGTTGGACCTTAATAGTCGGCCCAAAGCCCATGGGATTTAATCCCTAGGGTGGGCGCCTATTTGGAGAATCCCTATTATATAGGGAGTTTGTTAGTTAAATGATTACTAATTAATTATTCCTTATCTTATAGGATTAAATTCCAATCTTGGTAAACAAGAAACAAAAGAAATAAGGTTTGACTTTAGTCAAAACTTGGAGTGCAAGACTCCCTATGGTTCACGCCCCCTATAGCTCACGCCCCCCCCCCCCCCCCCCCCCCTTAGAGGGTTTCCTAATTGGATTAGGTTTCCATGTTTTGAGGAAATTAGTTACATCCCACTAATTAAGGAATCCTTTTGTGAAAATGACTCCTAAATTAGAAGGTTTGTTATAACTAATTAGTTATAGATAAACTAGGAGTTTAATTAATTAATGGTAAGAGTTATCATTATTTAATAATTCCTAAAGGGATAAGTTCTAATTGGATTAGGATTAGGATTTGACCCAATCCTATAAATAGGACCATACCCAAACCGTGTGGCTCATTATTGGAATTCTAATTATTCTCTTCTCCTCCAAACTGTGAACTAAGAGAGAGAAAATTCTCTCTCTAATTTTCATGGACTTCAAGGGTGTCTCCAAGTTGTGTTTGAAGCTTAGGGTTTTGAACTCTAAGGTTTTTGGTGATAGAAAGTCTACTCCAACAATCTTATTCTCTTTGTTTCTTCAATTCCAAGTAGAGATTCAAAAGCTTCGTGGAGATAGCGAAGAACAAGGATCGAGCTTAGAGTTTTTCTTCGAGAAATCACTCAAAAGAGTTCTGACAGTTCAAGTTGTTTTTTGCTTCACCGGTAAACATCATTCATCGAGGTAATTCTATAAACCTGTAGTTTATATTTTATCTTTTCTATGGTGTAAAGATCTTCAGGATCCAGTTTTCCGCATACATTTTTTATCTGGATTCCCTTCAAGGTCATTGCTGAATTTTGCAAGGAGCTCAAGATCAAGCATATCTTCTCATCTCCCTATTATCCTCAAGGGAATGCTTAGCCGAGGTAGCTAATAAGAGTCTATTAAATGCTCTGAAGAGAAGGTTAGAAGATTCTAAGGGGAAGTGGACAAGTGAGATGCATAACGTATTGTGGGGATATAGGACAATGCCACAGAGTCCTACAAATGAAACTCTATTCTCCTTGACGTATGGAATGGAGGCCGTAATCCCTATGGAGATCAGTCTGCTCACGATACGTTCACGACAGAGCAAGAAGACGGGAGAGAAGGAAAAGAACCTGGAACTAATGGCTATTCACTTAGATCTGGTGGATGAACGACGAAAAGATGCTAGTATCCAGATGGGGAGGTATCAGCAGCTATTGAGAAAAGCATACAACAGGAAAGTGCAAAAGAGAGTCCTTCAAGTCAAAGATCTCGTCCTTCGAAAAGTCTTCCAGAGTACCCGTGAAATCAACAGTGGAAAGTTAGGGCCTAATTGGGAAGGACCATATATTGTAGATCGTCTTGGGTATCCTGGAGTATGTTATCTCAAAATTTTAAAAGGTAATATAATCCAAAAGTCTTGGAACATTATGAATTTGAGACAATTTTTTCAATAAATATATACATATTGCACAACGAATTCATATTATTTCCTTCCTTGCAATTGTTCATCAGTTTATTTAATGACAAACCAAGAAAAGTGATTGCATCTATAGTCATGTTAAACACCTTAAATGAAATGTCAAATGATTTCTCATCTAAACACACCCATGACAACGTTCGAATTTCTCCACACTTGTGTTATGGCTAAGCAGTGAAAGTGACCATTGAACTCTAGCAGTGCGTAAGTGCTGACAAGCCTTCCTTTGCACAATGAGAACTGTTGCACTTGTGAGTGGGACTGCTCTTTCACTGCTGATTCACATTACTGCATCCGAGAAAGATGAAATCTCCACAAGAGAAGACTGACGGTACATTCACGCTAAGTTTGGATATCTTAAGGCCTACACCGGATGGGAGGCAGAAGTCCATGATGTTAATGGTTTCCTGGGTGCAGAACACACCTTCATTTTCTTCTGCTTCTGACAAACTCACTCTACACGTCAAAAACGGAAACATTCAGTAATGAGAAGAGCACTTTGCATAAGCTTCTCAGTACTTCCCAATGTGCTTTACTTTAGAAGGTAAGCTAGGATGTGCTTTACAATTTCACTACATTCTTCGACACTTATCTGTTTTATTTGCCACATATGTTCTTATTTTGCATTCTTGATAGAAGAAAAAAAAAACTATAGAAAAAGATGAGCTATTATCACCATAGTTACCAGATAAAGAAGCGAAGTGAAAGTAAGAAACGGGAAGAGAGGCTCAAACTATCCTTTGAAAACGAGAAGCGAGAAATGAGACATGGGTGCCTCATTCCCATTAAATTGTTAGCCATCCCTTAGATTTTGCCTCACATGAAATATGTGTGGAGAACTAGGTGCCTTAAGTTCCAATTCAACGATACTTGCTCAAATTTTAGACCCTAGACTTTAGATTCAAGTATATTTCATAATGCCCAACATACATTGCTCGCTGTAAATGAGATGTGATTGAAGTAAGCTTCCTGGGAACCAAGCCTAAGAAACGAGTTTCCTAAGAAGTGAGAATCCCACCTTGTACATAGCTTCCGAGCAACTATGATTATCACACTCAAGTAAATATTCTAATCCCATTTTCATGTTCATAGATGCAAATATTATCTCTATGCATTACCTAATAAAAATCATGAATGAAAAGTCAGAAACAAGCAATAATCAGAAACAGAAAATGATCAAAAGCCAATAGAATAAAGAAATTGTCAAGGTTCTATAACTATGCTGATTCTGAACAAGAATATTTTTTGATAAGATCCATGACCAACTAACTGAAGTGGATCCACTAAGCTATCTAGTGCAAAATGGATGAGGAATGCAATAGATCAACAAATGCAATAGATGTTGGTTTTTTGGCTCGAAGAGGGCGAAACAAGGGAGCGCCGATCGATCGGCGGCGCAACGAGATCCATGGCTTGGAGACCGAATGATCGGCGCGCCGATCGATCGGTGGTCGTTGTTTGTGTTCCGAGAATTTTCTAATTCCAGTTTTAGAGAGTTTTACCTTTTGGGAAACACCTATTTTGATAGGGTTTCCTTTCTCTCTTTGTTTGGGGACTCTTTTGGCTATAAAAGAGAGGCTTGGGGGTTAGTGTTTGTAGGCCAATGCAAAAGGCATAAGGGAGTAAGATTGTCATTGCTAGTTGGGTTGAGAGAACAAGAAGACTTGTGTGAGAGAGAGCATTATGGGTTTTACTTGGGTTTGATCTTTGTTGTTGGTTCTTCTCTTCTCTATTGTAATCTTCTCTTGGATTAGTGAAGATATTTTATGTGCTTTGACCGTGGACGTAGGCATTTAGGCCGAACCACGTAAATCTTGCTTTGTGATATGTTTACTTGTTTGCTATATTTATTTCTCCACTGTCGTTGATTCTATCCTAAGGGTTTCCGCACAACAATAGAATCAAAGGTTAAAGAACAACTTACATGATCATCGAATAAAAATTTCACCTTTGACGAACCCCACCAACTAATTCAACATCAGTGTTGTTCACATGAAGAGCAGTGATCTTCCAACCAGAGGAAGCAATAGATAGCAATGCCTGAGGATTGAGAGAATTCACATCCCAGAGACTAATAGTTTTTGTTTCAACTACAACAACATTTCCTATGTTTCTCCATTTGCAAAGGGCTTGAATAATCCTTTGTTAACACCGGTCTCTGTGTCTCCCATTTCATAACCTGTTCCCCATCATGTTTGTCATAAATTCGAGCGGCCTTCTGACAGCTGGCAGTTGAGATAATAAGAGGCCCACAGGGCTTATACCACCATTGTTGGTTTTCAGCGCCTATGATTGTTGATGAATCATTTCTTCTGTAAATTCCGATGTTGGGTAATGGACAACGTACTGTTCTTGAAGAAGATATTCCATGCTCAATGTGGAAAGCTTGGACATCTGTATAGAAGTCCCCTGGGCAAAAACCTGAATCCAAAGAATTTCCAGCTGATGCAGCCATATTAGCTCTGTAGAGTCTTGTCGCCATTGTTGGTTTTCAAAATAACTCAAAGGATACCACTGTAAACATCTCAATTAGTTCTGAAACAAAGTAACTAATACTCCATCCTAATGTTTAAATCATGGGTTCTAATGCCCCTTATCCGACATTCTACTCTACAAAAGTGAAGTCCAGAGTTCGATCACAACTTAATGTGATACCCGACGAACTGAAAAAAAAAAACAGAGAAATGATGAGAATAAAATTTGATCACAAACAGTTACTGTATGAAAAAATGAATAGTAAATAAAATTTGTTTGTCATTTGTAGCCGTAAAGGTGGAAATTTAGTTGGGTACGAAATGGAATGGATTCAGACAATTCAGATGGATTTGGGTCTGCATTCAAATAAACAAATGTTCCGACTCTCATCCAAAAAGAAATATCTAAATTTGACATGGGAATCGAGTTTGGTGTCAAATCCTGTTTTGGATTTACAATTCAGCTTCCAAATTAATGAGAATACTGTATATAAGCAAAAACACAAGTAAGCCATGGTTAAGTAGTTATCAACTGCAAGTAATGATAAAAAGGGACTGGAACTGACCTCAATCTGTGAGAAACCAACATTTGAAAAGGTACACAACAGACTAACGCAAAGTTCTTGGGTCATCTCGTATTTTGTGTCCATTTGTAATGAATATATATATATTTTTAAAGTTAGGTACAGCTGCTCCCCTTGCCCTTGGCTATGCCCTCTTAAATTAAATAATATACCATTAAACTTAGTTTTTTCAAAAGCTCAGGGGCAACTTCCCCTGCTCCATTGCCTATGCCTATGCCCTCTTAAATTAAATAATACAGCATAAATTAAATTTTTTTTCCTCAAAAGTTCAGGGGGGGCTAGAGCCCCCTCATCCCTAGCTCCACTCCTGACCCCAGGTTACGCCCTGTAGTACCAACAGATTCTTTTTTCAAAAATTCAGGGGGTGGGCCCATGTGGCTCCACCCCTGGACCTAAGCTACAATGGTTGTTGTAGTCTTGTAGATCCCCTAAGCAAAAACCTATCAAATGGTGAGCCCCCACCCCTACATGTGTCCATATTTTCATTGAGCAGGCAAGTAGGATCTTACCTTCTTCACTTATATCGCAAATGACAGCTTCAATGTAATCTCTCATGGCTTGAATAGCTGAGTGAGTATCCAGATGAGTGACCTTCACTTGCATGGAGATCGTCACTAGAGAGTTTTTGGTTTCAAGTCCCCCAGACCCATCCGGCATTATGACGAAACCTGATGGGCATAGTTGAATATCCATGTGACTCCCCTTGCGAACAGCTTCAACAGCTTCTTGGATCATTGGTGCTGATATAATGAAGGTGAGAAATTTGTCATTGGAAGCCTCTTGCAACAAATATCTGTCAACCTGCAACAAAGAAAAATGCCATGTAACTGAATTTTCATATAAAAAGTGGGGGCCTTTACAACAATTTCATACAAAACGACGATCAATGAATTGCAGTTACCTTCTTATTTAGAGTAATGGAGTTAGTACCATCATTTGTGGTAAGCTTAATCTCCTCTTCAGGCACCTCTAAGATTTGTAGACCAGGCCTCCACTGCAATAAGTAAGCAGATAAATGGAAGTCTAAGAGGAGCCATAAACGAATAAGCTATAAAGAATCATACATAAATAGAAGATAGATTTGAAAATAATTAGAGTTGTAGAGATCAATGATTGCCTGTAATTCTAAATTCTTCTTGACAAGATAATCAAACAAGCAGCCAGGTTTTGTTTGAAGATGAAAGCTAGTTGATGCGCTGAGAATGTCCGGCCCCGATGCAGCGATATGATTCATGGTTCTTTTCTTCATTACCCTTATCCCTTGGCCAGATAGGATCTCCCATTCATTTGCATCAGGAGTTCCATTAACACTCCCCAAATAGGCCATCTCCATAGAGTCAGCTAAGTTTAGCAGATTATCATGAGCTGCCCAACTCATAATAAATAGATACATCAGATTAAGAAGTGATTTGCTTTATTAGGATGTGTTACAAGAAAGAGACCCGACCTGATCCGACAGAATATTAGGGATGTAAAACAACACACCTAGTTGGTCCCATGAAAATGGACAATTGAAGAATCCACCCCGATTTCGCTTCAACTTGCTTAACAGTGTAGTCATCCAACGCTTTGCATTGAATGCCAAACCAGAATTGATCAATGAAGAGTAAATATTATCCTGTGATTGGTACTCCATTTCTATGTTCTCAATCCATATGACCTGTACGGGTAGCAAGTAACAGATCAACCGAGTGATTACAATCTTTATACAACACTCTTAGGTGCACATTAGAGGGGAGGGGACGAAAATGCTATCTTATTCACAAACCTTTGAGGAAGTTTCCCCATGTTTCATGATTATCAATCCCGATGGCCTCCTTTGACACTTTAGTATTGCCAAAGAAGCAGCTGAATTATGGTGGAAGTAATCATCTGATACGTCGACGATGGCCCATGCATTAGCTGCAATATTCCTTTGGTATCTCAAGAAACGGAATCTCAGTGTAGGTACAAACGGTGTCGGTAATTGGAGTTCCGCATCCACCTATATATCAATCACGAAAAAAATAATCAGATGACATATTCTAGAGATGTAACAGTGAATGATAGAAATAAGTACAATTACCATTAGAGGGCTTATATCATTCAAGTGCTCCAATCCACCAGTCAGAGCATGGCAAGATCCATGACAAACAATGCGGGACAGCACCGAAGCCCATTTATCCTGCACAAAATGGTGAAACAGTAGCAGAAAGAACATAAGAATCGCAAAGAAACAGTTCAAAATTATAGTCCTCAAGAAAAAGAAAATAAAGGATATGGGACTTTCTGTCATTGTGAAAGGGTCTGATCCGGGTTGAGGATATGCTTGCCAGGTCAAAACTTGACCCGATTCCAAACAAATCTAACCCAGCCCATTGCAGTCCAGTTCTCCTTGACAGCCCCTCAGCTATTTTTAATGTTAAGTGAATCTTAATTACCACATTCATCATGACAGAAACTAGTTGGGACGGCGTGAATGGAACCACCGCAGTGTCAATGCTATGATGAACTCGCATTCCATATTGAGCGGGATTTAAAAACATTTGACGAATTCCCTCATATAAACCAACTTCATGAGTTCCTTGGATCCACATCTTTGCATGTACAGCCATGCTGATAATCTCCATCAAAGCTGCCTCATAGATGGCTTTTGCTTCTTCTGGCCCTACATAGAAATTCACATTCTTGGTGTTTCCATACATGTATCTCGCCATGGGTGCTTGCACTGAATGATGATTTTCATGGACAGGATGCACACAAGGTACCAAGGCACTGTCCATGGATGATGGTCTTGTGACCTGCAACGCAAATTCACAACTTCATCAAGGGCATTTTGGTCCTACTAGGTTGACGATAGAGCTGAAAATTGTGTCATGGGCTTCATGGGCTTAGCCCAAGAATTGTTAGACGTGATTTAGTTGCACGTATACGTACATTGTCAAATGGGGTGTTTTCCCTACTGCAAGTCAATTGGGCCCTGCAACTGGCACAAATGAGCTTATAAAGATTCATAATTTTTGCTTTGAGCATTTCATTCTCCAGGCGCAGATCCCCATTGTCCCCGCAAATCACTTGTTTCTGTAATGGAAAACAAAGACAAAAGAAACCATAATCGCTTCGGATCAGACCTGCATGGATCTCATAAACCTTACAAACCTTTGAAAAATAATATAAGTAATCAAAATTATAACAGTAGTAATGTCAAATTTGAAGATACCCTCTTTTTGGTGCGCCTGTTTTGGAACCAAAATTTTATCGAATCAACGCCCTTATCGAGGGTGGCAGCAAGTTGCCTTAGTACCCCTTCACTTGGATGATTTGATTTTGAAAATACCCTGATAACAAGAAACAATAAGAGAACACTAGCAATGAGGGCATTAATGGGGCCAATAACTAAGCAAAAGTGGTAGCAGGACTTGGCCGCTGCTGTGTTTCTCAGCATCGTCTAACTAACCTATTAATAGTGGCCAATATCAAACTGAGGTGCATATTCATCCGGTATGGGCCCGTCCAGGTTAGTTCAGGTCCAATCCAATCTATTTCCATCGCCCCAAATCCATCTTGGGCCCAAACCTGACCCAATATTTTTAGTCCAGGCTGAATTAGTCTGAACTCAATGTTAGGGCCACAAGTTGGTCCCAAATATTGTCCAATTCACTAGACATATTGGCCCAGCCCTCCATTAACTCAGGCTCGGCCGGGCAGCCTCGGTGCGGGCTGGCCCAAGTATAGCATTGGGTACACTTTTGTGTTAATCTCAACTGAAAGGCCAGACAATCAGTGATTAAGATCTGGCCTGTTGATTATAGTATACTATGTATGGAGTTGTTGTCTATCTCTATGCTCATCCTAACTAACCATATCCAGATTAATCCCATTTAGACATGACCTAAAAAGAGTTCCAAGGCTCCAAGCTTAGGCCATGGGCCTATTGATGCAACACAAGCCCAAGAGAAACTTAGTAAGCTACTTCAATCACAGGTAAAGAAATTCTTATGGTAGAGGAAGAGAGTGGATTGTCTCTTACTCTTCTAATATATTTTTTTCATGCACTGTCAACCGTTTGTTTCTTCTCTTCTTTCCAGTCTGAGGAACCTGTTCTTGTTCTTGTTCTTGTTCTTGGTCTTGGTCTTGCTCTTTCATTGTTGAAGGTTCACTAGAGTTTGTGGCCAAATGTCCTTGATCGTTCTCGATTGAACCTGCATCAGATTGTACATCCCCCGTTGTTATCTGGCATATAGGTAAACCTTCATAGGATTCTCCAGTTTCCATTGCAATCTGGCACATATGAATGCAACAAAGTGTATCAATCTCCAAAATAATAGACCAGTGTATCTAATTCTAATTGCTTGAAGATAAAAATGAATAATAATTGGAAAAACATCGTCAAGAAGACTTTCATAGGCAGGGGCAGAGCGAGGATTTTCTTGTAGGGGGGAGCTAGCGACAGTCTCTCTCACCCCCTTTTCGGAGTAATTGTTTAGTTTTTTTTTTGTCGGGGGGGGGGGGAGTTTGTTTTTGGAAAGTTCAGGGGGGCATCCCCCCCCGGGTCCCATGTGGCTCCGCCCCTGTTCATAGGTTTGTATGTAATTTTCTTGCACGTAATTTCAAAACATGAAAATTAAGAGAAAATATGCAGAGAAAGTACAAAACATGCACAAGAAAAAATGATCTGAGAGCTAATGAAGATTATAAATTACAAAAATGTTCTATCATGGGTGACAACTATTATTTTTATGGGGCTTTTAGGACCGGTGATAGGGATATTTGATACACAAACATTAAAAAAAATCAAATTATAATAAAAAAACAACCTTTTCATTGTCATTTGCATGCAGAAGAAGTGGCAAATTTATACATAGAAAAATGAAGTGAAACAAGTTTTACACATGATTTATGCAAAAAAAAAACAAACAAAATGTGGTCAAAAGGAAAAACAAAAACAAGATAGTGTCGTTAACTCGATAAAAATTTAACAGCAAAACAAAGACGAAGACCGGATGACCTCCATGGTACCATGTGATGAGATAGGATTAGAAGAGGTTTATTTACTTTCCATAGAAGTCTCTCTTGTTATCTTTATATAAACCCTATTTAAGGTATTGTAAATCATTAAGTCTATTCACTAAATCCTTTTCTATCACCCTGTGTCTTCTTGTTACTACTCTTTGCGTGATTCTTCTTATAAGAATATAATGGTGGTGGTACTCTATCTAGAAAAAGATTCAAAGAGGTTGAAGGACATCAGGAAACTAGGGATTGTAATGGCCGCATACGGGTCGGAGAAATTCGGATTAGGTTGGAAGTTGGAACACCCTCCACTCGATTCAGTGTGTTTATAAACGCATAAAAAATGCAAACAGGAACCAATCCGATAAGGGAACATTCAAAACTGAACCCACTGACTCAACCTCTTATAATAAAAATAAATAATTATCCTGAGGAAAGTTAAGAGTAGTTAAGAGTTACATGCATTAAATGCGCGTATAGATATATGTGTTGTTGCATGAGACTTGATTGTACTTTTCTACTTGCAATTACTTCACAAACATATAGTGCTAGGATATAGGATGTTCCTTTTACACATTGGCATTCTATTCTCCATTAGTGGGTTAGGTGAATGTTGGTGAACCCTTAATGCCCCACCTCCCTCTCTTTTTTGAGAGGGTTGTGTGGGAGCCGTGACCTTGTGTCACCTAGGTGTGTGTGAGTTGTGATAGTGTGTGTGTTTGTTTGATATAAAAAAAAAACCTTGAAATTTAGTCCCACATCGGTGGGTTATGTGATTGTTGGTGAACCCTTAAAGCCCCACCTCCCTCTCTTTTTTGAGAGGGTTGTGTGGGAGTTGTGACCTTGTGTCACTTGGGTGTGTGTGATAGTGTGTGTTTGTATGATATAAAAAAAAACTCAATACAAAATATGAAAAGAAGCCAAGGAGAGAGAGAGAGAGAGAGAGCTTTTCACAATGGGATTTGGTATTAATTTCTCGTCATAAATTTCTGGTTTATGGGATATTTTCCAGATTGATCAAAATATCCAGTTTGACTAGATTTTTGGGTATTAAAAGGTGGTCGTCCTCCAATTGAACAGTGAGAGTGCTTTCTTTATTTAGGATTTCTGGTTTTTCAGGATTTGTGTCCTCATTTGAAGTTCAGTTCAAGCAAGACAATAAATATAATATTTGGTGTTTGATTCCAACGATGAGTCTAGTCAGAACCAAATTTTTTGGGGGTGAACAAAACACAGTTACCAGATCGAGAAGCAAAAGCAAGAAGCTGGAAGCCGGGCTCAAAATATCCTTGAGAAACGAGAAGAAGCAAGAAATGAGACACATGCATCTCATTCCCATTATATTATTACAGGCAGTCATACCTTAGATTTTGCCTCACATGAGTATGTGTAGAGAATTAGGTGCCTCAAGTTCCAATTCAACAATACTTGCTCAAAGTCTACACCCTAGGCTTTAGACTCAGGTATGTTTCATAATGCTCCACATACATTGCTCTTTTTGACCAATAGATGAGAAGTAATGGAATCGAACTTTCTAGGAAACAATCCAGGAAAACGAGCTTCCTAAGAAGCGAGTATCCCACCTTGTATGTAACTTCAGTGCTACTATGGAACAAAACTCCTGTCCTTATTTAACATATATCAATAATTTAAAATCCTCATATAAATAGGACTCTATCAGGGGTGTCATGTCAATTGTCAACGCCACAAAAATCTCTTAATAACAGCCAAGGCTATTAAAAATCATAGACAACTCTAGAAATTGGAATTTGAAAAGTCTTAGAGGGTACCCTGGAGGCCTGGACATGCAAATAGTCAAGATCATGAGATGCATTCAATTGCTATATGGCTATTTTGAAGGAACATAATACCTACAAGGGATATCTTGAAGAAAAGAAGGATGACTATTCAATTGGTAGTTCAGTTCTGATCAAAGAAGATAATCGGGACTATTCAGGTTGTAATTCAGCTATGATCAAAGAAGATACTCGGGTGGTAACAGAAACACCCACCTAGAAAAATTCACTCTTATTTCTGTTATCCGCAACCTGTGTAGGACAAGATTTGAGACTATCCCGCTTCCAACATACCTATCATGAAGCCAATAGAGCAACGGATTGCCTATAGAACTTGGATCATGATCTAGCCTACCTACCCACATATATGGACTTAGTCACTTCCTTCTCAAGTTCTTCATATATTTTTTGAGGATGTAATGGGAAGAACTACTCCCAGCCTTTTTCCTATAAGCACCCAAAAAAGAACTCTGAGGGCCTAACTAGCAAGCAACAACAGTCAAGGAGGGCTGCCTAAGTGGAAGAGTAGGTGAAAAGAAGAGAAAGCTATACTAATCATTGGAAGCAAACAATCAGCAAGAAGGAAAATATTTCGTTATTCAAAAACTTAAGGTGGTGTAGACTGAGTAATTCACTCCAAGATGGGCTATTGGGTCTTCTTTACACCACAAAATTTATTATGTGGGAAGTAAAAACTTACACACCTATCACTCCAATGGCAAGGTGTCCCCCTCTCATGAGAATGACTCAGGGATAATTTCCCCTTGTTGACGTAGGTTCACTCACCATTACTAACTCACTAAAAATGAATAGATATTCGTAAAAAGAATTAAGAAGGGAAAATAAGTAGGGAAAAACAAGATCTCCTTTATGGAAAACAATCCATGTTTTCAAGAGCTTCCACTGTATGAAGATTATATAATAGAAAAGATTGGCAATAAGAATGCAACCTAGGGTTTATATAAAATAAGGAGTTGGCCAGGAATCTCCACCTCAAGTTTTTTAGAGTATAAGTGGAGTACAAATCGAGACAAATACAAAAAAAAAAAAAAGGAAGAATCCAAATTACAAATTGCAAAAAGATCCTTTGGCTGTAATCATCGCTTTTGTTATACAGAAACAATAACATTATTCTAATTAACATTGAAAACAATGTCTATTAATATATTGCTAGAAATTTCCCAGTTGAAAGTTGAAACAAGTTTCAGTAGGGTCTGTTTGGATTGCAGGAATTGAAACAAATGTGAGAATTGCATTGAATAAGCATTGCAACAATATCCTATATATTGGAATTCCATTGTTTAGTTAAGACCATAGAATTTGATGAAAATAAGTTAGATTTTCAAGTTCACTCTTTCAATGTCAAAAAATATATTTGATAATTAGTATTTTTGTTTATATACATATAAAGAAGATAAATAATTAACTTTTACGATTATCATACGAATGGATTGGGACATAAACGTTTCAACACATCATCCGAACGTTCCAATCTGTAGAAAAAAATAGGTCAGTCTTTCTTTATACAAACAAAGATAATATTTTTATATTACAGACTCTTACTTATATAAATCTAAAAAAATTTCATAGATTATTTGTTTTCAATAAATAATATATTTTTGTAATTTTTATTTTTTAAAAGCAAAACATGATACAGAGTATATAACAAAAAACTACATGTAATAGAAATCATTATACATTCAATGATTAAATAACTATTGTTTTGGTAATCAATTATTATAATAGATAACCATTATATATCTTTTAATTTTATTTGCTTAATTAAATATAAATAAATTATAAAAAATAAGAAAATTAATTGAAATAAAATCATAAATAAATATATTTATTAACAAGTAATTCAAATACGAAATAACATCACCTAATCTAAATGGGTGTGCCCAATAAGTGCAGGTCAGAGAACCCCACCAAGAAATTCACAGAAAACCATTAACACAATTTCAGTAGAACCCTCTCATCTTAGAATAGAATTAAATCAATGGTATCTGTATCTACAGCTAAAATTGATCAAGATAAGTGAAAAGTAAAGGAAAAGAGGATTCTAACCAAAATTAAAGAAAGTAGAGGAAGCATACCTCTTGTTGCTGTTCTTGAAAAAACACCCAGATTCTTGAACTGTATCTTACCACCCTTATCTATGAATGTATATCTCAAAATCTGATTGTAATATACAAGGAAGCTGTTGTGCTTCATAATAGAGGAAGTTCTTGGGAGTTAAACTACTGAGTTTGTGTCCGTATCTAACAGACTTTGAGTCCGGATCTCTTGTGGGGAGTTGCACAGGGATTTACTGTGGAACCACTCACATGTTCTCAGCCCCGGACCCGAGCCAGAGCTGACCTGGATTATTGGGCCCTGAACCCACTCAGCCCATTCTAGTTTTTGGGGAGTTGGGGCTGAGCTCGAGCTGGGCCGAACTCAATTCCGGGTCAGCCCCATAAAAACAGAAGTTATGGTTTGGGCATTTTAACAAACGCTTGGGGGACAAAGTTGCAAGGGAAATGGAAAACGTACCCAGGTCAGCTTAGAAGCTGATTTCAGTGACCTCATTGGTCCAACCCCTTTTTTTTACCATCCATCAACTGTGGTTAACCCCTTAGAGTTAAGCAATCTAACCATGATTTTTAGAAAACACAAAAACCAAATTACTAATTTTAATTTAATTAAGCTTAACCGTGGTTAAGTAGGGGTTAAAAGGGACTCGGGGAAACTTGGGTCAGCTTAGACTCAAGTTGCAACATAAAACTATATACAACAGGTCCGGTTCATGCTAGAAGTAGGAACCGCCTCCAACGGCAAGTGAAGAATCCTTTCTTTTATCTCTCAGAGAAAATTCTCGCTGTCTCTGATGACACCAAAGAGAGAGCATACAACTCATGCAAAAGAGAGAGAGAGAGTCGTTGGAGTGCTAGGAATCAATGATGCTTAAAAATGAGATGAGTCGTGAGATAGAGCAACCCAAAAAATGAGGGAAGTGGTAGTTTGGTAATTACATGCACAAAGAAGGGTATTTTGTAAGAGTACCGTACACCTTAGTCCACTGTATCCTTGTGTCCTTTTTAACACCCTTTAGCCCTGGTTAAGCTTAACTAAATTAAAGTTTAGATTTTTGTTTTTTTTTTTTGTTTTTTAAAAACCTAGATTGATTAGAGTGGTTGGTCCTTGTTCGACCTATCCTGTTTGCAAAAAAAATCTTTTTTTTTTCATTTTCATTTTTTCCCTAGGTCTGATCGATTCCCAACTGATTCTACCTGTTTTGGCTGATTTTGACATGTTCTGACCGGTTCTAGTCGGTTCTTAAAGAATACCAGTTTTGAGGATTTTGGGAACCGGCGAGGGGGCCGGCTCCTGGTTCCACCGGTTTGAACGGCCCATCCGGTCCGGATCTGAAAACACTGGATTCATAGTTAATCTCCTTAAACATTGGGTTAATATAAGGAGCAATAGTTTATTCCCGAGGAGCACTCATCGCTCTCACAATGCCTCTTTAATTCTGGTTTAAGAGTTTTAACCCTAGTGGTTAATTTTTTCTTTTTTCTTTAAATTTCTAAAAGACAATGGTGGATTTTTTTAACCCTAAGAGTTAGTAAATCTATGGTTCGTATAGCTCAATAAAATTTAAATTTTTTTTTAAAAAGTATTGTATAGTTTGAATTTCCTCATTGTTGTTTGTAACTAGACGGTCGGTTGGTCTATCGAAAGAAAATCATTCCCACAAGCTCTCTCATAGAGATCATTCAGAGTAAAGCATGAAACTGAAAACAGAAATCCATTTCATATGGATTCAATCAGTATTTTTCCAATGTCCGATAAATAAACCCGTTCTTCATTAATCTTCGTGGGTGAATTACAAACGCATTTTTCTCCATGATCAAAGAGTTAGTAATATTCATTTTCTTTGATATACCTACCTAATCTTAGTTCATTTTTGAAGTCAAAATGATAACATGAGCCCGGCTAAAAATTCCAACCTCACCATTGGTTGGTTTTACTTTATTAGGTCTTATTCCATTAACAAGTATTTCGAGCTCTCAAACTCTTCCGTTTACACAGTAATGATATTCTTTGTTTCTCTCGTCATCTTTGGATTCCCATCTAAAGATCTAGGATGTAATCCTAGACGTGAGGAATAAAAAAAAAGAGTTTTTGACATCGGTAGACACACTAGCAGTGCTTGAGCATCTTGGTTCGAGTCCAAGTGGCGGCATCTTCCAAAAGAGATTAATATGCACTTTTGCATAATTTAAGATAAATTAAATTATTATTTTTAATATGGATGGGAATAAAATATTAACTTATTTTAAAACAAAAATAAATCTATAAGACCATGATAACCTTATATTTTGACTTTTTTTTTTCTTTTAATTTATTTAAGAGTAATGGAATTGTTCAAACTTCAAACATTATTGAAATTAACTCCATTTCCGAACTCCAGGTGAAATGTTAATAGTTTAGGAATGTCTTTACAAGGGTATTCTAGAAGAAAAAAAAATGTGTTAAAACAAGTCGAGCCTTTCAATTTAGGCTTATTCTATAAATGGGGTTGCACATGAGGTCGGCAGGCCCAACTCGGCTTATTATGATTTTAGACTCATTCGCCTCCCGGCTTAGGTCTCTCTTTCGTGACAGGACTCGAGTTCGAATCGAGGGATGTGGGGTTGAGACTTCTGTTTTTTTCTTTTTTTTTTATAAAGGGTTGATACTTGAGGCCCACAATTAATTCTAACCTAATTCACCAACTTACTAATTGGGGTTGGAGCCTAACCGCCTAACCTACACTCGGTACCTAGCCCAGATGTCAACGAGCTAAGCTAAGGATTGTTTGAGGGCAGCGTTTTCGTAACCAGACCAGTCCTCGAACTGGCTGGGTGGCCGGTTCTCAACCGTATCCTTTTTCATTAAAAAAAATAATATTTTCTCACTTTTATGCAGTTCTGACCGGTTCTGGCCAATTTTAAATTGTTCCGGTTTTGGGGGTTTTGGGAACATGTTCCCGGTTTGACCAGCCGGTCGGTTTTGATAACACTGGAGAGAGAAGTACAGACAAAGGTTGTAGGGTATTGAGCTATAGAATTTTTTCGATAATGCTTCTGAGACCGTCCTGGACAGCATGGCAGCACTTGATTCTTCGAATCCCATGCTGTTTTTTTTCACACCTGTGCGCTGGCCGGGACGGCCTAGACGGTCTCGCTAGGAAATTAACAATAAGAGAGAAGAAAACCACAAAGAAATACCCCCATCAGACTTTCACACAATGAATGAAGAAGCAGAAAACCTTTGCGGTTCCCTTGTCTCGTGCATTCTGTATCTTCGACCAGTGAAACTGAAATTGCTTTACAAAAGAATCACAATCACAAGACTATGTTACTAATCATTTAGCCGGAGAACAGTTTAAGAAAATTAGAAGAAGAACAATTATAAAAGAAAACAAAGATTTTGTTCCCCTCCAATTTCAAATCATATTGCATCATATAACAGGGATAAGAAGAAAATGAAGCTCATCCTAATCAATTCAAGCACCCCTAACAGTTCTCCAATATTTCCTTCCACCACATCCAAATGGAAGACAATAGGTTGGATCTTCACAGGAATGAGCCTTACCTCCTTTCCCTCGTGCGAAGAATTCTAAAATGCAAGACACATACATAGATTCTTCTGCTATTATTCTTCCAAATCATCACTCACCTGGTGTCCCCCATCAATGCCTTTTGCTGCTGCCTGCTTCTTACCCTTCTTGCTCTTGGCCCTCCTGGCCTTCATTCGACGCTTTTTCTCAGTGGCATCAACCCAGGAATAGTCTGATGGTATGTGGAAAGGGTCGACCTCATCCTTATAGCCACGACCTTCGCTGTCGCTTGATTGCTCACCCTGACTCCCTTTCATCCATGAAATCCATGATGTTGACCCGTCCGAGTCCTTGGCCTTGGCATCCTGGAAACGTGCCGGGCTGGAGAGAGGGGTTGAGAACTCCTCCATTGGTTGAAGCTCTTCAAATTTTGTAAAAGTTATGATGACCCGAATAGTAGGAACAATCGGGATGGCCACCTGCAATGACCCACAGAATAGAGAGAAGTGACAAGTGTATGCAGCAGTGTAAACCTAATTTCTGAATGTAAATTTTGTATTTCTTTTCAAAAAATGGATGCTAGACAATATTTAATCAACATAAACTCATGATTAACCAGGTCATGTGAACTCTAGCCTTTGTCACATAACATCAGTTCAGTGAAAGTTATTTCAAAAGTATTTGAGTTTTTAGTATGGGGAGGATCAAAATGAACTCAATTTCTAATATCATTGTTGATTAAATGGATGGCACAAGGGGAACCATGGGGAGGAATGGAGGATCAATATGAACTCAATTACTAATATCACTGTTCACTAAATGGACAAGGCTGAACACTAATTGCCCCCAGTTTTTCATAATGAGTTTTTCACAGTTCTAGGTTTGGGTCAGAAGGGGTGGTCGTCCTTGGTAGGTGGATTGAAGCAGTTGAGACTTGAGAGGGGTCTACCATATCAAGTTCAAAGCTGGAATGGGAATCAAAGAGAAGAACTGCAAGGCTAAAATTTGGTATCAACTTCACCGGTGACAAGCCAAAGGATACAGAACATGTAAACATGTGGTCAGCACCTTCCCAAGATAACCAAAGGGAAAATCTTACAAATAAGTAGGTTGTCACCTGGGAATGAGAAAGCCCAGTGCAACTATTTTGACTTTTTTTTTAATCGGCAATCGAAGCTATATATTAGAGAAAAGAAACAGAACTACAAAAGCGATAAGGAAAAAAAGAAGTTCACAAACTCATGAACCAAAAGGGAAGAAAATATGGACCCGCTACAAAGATGGCCCCACACTGACGGGCAAGCCACCCTACCCACCCACTAATCATGACAGCAAAACTCCCAAATCCCCACCCCCATGACTGCTAGCACACCAATCTGAGATCATAAAACGGATTCTTGAACAAATTCGAGGAATAGAGGAGTGAGAGTCTTCAAAGACAATCTTGCTCCCCTCTTTCATACAATCATGATTTGATCTGTTTTTCCAAAGTTAGGGATCAAGTATCTAGTTACAATGTGGGAAGGTGGTAAAAAGCCACAATCACCAACTAGAGAGTTGGTCTCTACCATAAACGAGTAGGGAAGTACATGTATTTGTGTGTTTTCTAAAGCTAAAGTGGATAAAGTTGAAGGGGTTTGCAAACCTCAAAGTATATTAGCTTACTAGATCTAACTACAAACAAAAAAACTGAAGTCATTATTTAAAAATTACAATACATAGGTATTGCCACCTTAAGTTATTCTTACCTAAGAATGGACGAAAAGTTGGGAAAAAAATATACATCATTTTGCTAATATATATCCAAACTAACATCATTTAAACTGACAAAAAAACAAAAAAAAATTGAAATAAGTGGATAAGGAGAGTAACCTGACGTGGCTCAACTGCTCAAGGCTACAAGCACCACTGGAAAATCTATGCTCAAAAACCCGGACTACAATCTCACCCACATATCAACTTTTTTCCATTTAAAAAACCGGCAGTTTGTAAGAAATACGAGCCTTGAGAGTGGTTTACGCTAGACATCCAACTAGAACTTTGGCTACACCACTTTTGTGTCTTGGATGTGGAGAATAAAATAATATTTCTAGTTCCATAAATTCCTAAACATAGATTAGGCCAATAAGGGATGAAAATATAATCTAATTTTCAGATAATGGGCCAGGAATGAATTGAATAGAGGTGACTTAAATAGTGTGGAAATGTTTCCTACAAAACACTTCCATTTCCATGGGTACCAACCATAGTAACAAAGTTCTCGAATAATTCCCGAATTGTACCCGAACTATTCATTTTTTAAGGGGTGCCGTTTAAAAAGGCTTCTTTTTCCCGAACTAACGAATAATTCCCGAACTGACGAATTATTCACGAATAATTCCCGAACGAACGAATTATTCCGAACTTATGCCGAACTTATTCCGAATGAAGATTTCTCATAAATTATTAGCAATAGAATTATTACTAAAAACCCGAGACTTATTTCACACTGAGAAATCTTCATTTGATTGAAATCGCCAACTGATAGAAGAATGAGAAAACTCTATTCGAGTAAGTTATTTTAAGATTTTGATTACATTCGATTGAATTGAGAGAAAAAAGATAATTTTGTATGCTGGTTAGTCTGTTGAATTTCCACTGAACTAAGAGAAAATAAGATTTGTGTTATTTATTCTGAGCTATTTCTATATTTTACTAAATAACTATGTTATGCCAAATAAATACACTCATATATTGCTTTTCTGATTTTATCTATTCAGATTATTATTTTTCTCCTTTTTATATATTTTTGAATTGCTTATATAATTTGATTTGCATATACAAACATGTAATCTAAATTATTCTTTTTTCATAAATTACATAAAGCTTACTTAAGCCTTATGTAATTTTTTTCTTGAGTTTGCGAGTTTACATAATGCTTGTTTTTTAGAAATTGGAATAAATGTTAACATAGTAAGAGATGTCAATACATATAGATTGGTAGATGGATTAGTTGGCATCACGTTCTTATTTTTTATAATTATTAATTTTTATTTTTCCGAACTTATCCCGAACTTAACCCGAATTTGCCGATTTTTTCCCGTTTTTTTCGAACTTAACCTCTGCCGAATAATTCCCGAATCCGAACTTTGTTACTATGGTACCAACTACCAACATGGAGCCTACTTCCAACATTAAAATTATAGTATTTCCTAACACATTTCCTATGTTTCCTATGAAACGCTTCCGTTTTCATGGGTATCGACATCAAACATATTTGCATGGTTTAAAAAATCGACATATTTTGGTAAATTTTGGTGAAAACGCATCGATTTCATTTGTTATGAAATGAAATCCACTTGAAGTGTACTTAGTATAGGGTTTCAACAACATGTTTTGCTAAGTTTATGTACTTTTGAAAACATGGATCGAAATGTTACAAAACTTTTATATAACCCAACTTTGGTCGGCTTAACTACGGTCAAAATGAACCAAAGTTGACTGAAATTGTCTATTTTTTTTAAGAAACATCATTTTCCCAAACAAAAAACTATTCCCCAATTTTCTTGAATTATTCCCTATATTAGAGGGTTTTTAAACTTACTTTTGGTTGAGCGAGTTCTAAAGATTGACGAGGATTTCCAAACAATGAAAATCACTTTGAATCAGTGTAGTCAAAATGTTGCCTAGGCCACCGCCTCGCTTAGAGGACCCTTATTGCATAATCATAATCCAGACAAGTACTCATAAAATGTTTACAAGTCTCACAGAAAATGTAATTTTTGGTCTCCTAAGCATTGCTACTCCTAAGGAACCCCCTTATCACCTAGGTATCACGTGGACACTTTGACTACACTGCTCCGAATGCACTCTAATCATATTTTTTAACACAAATAATTTGTGATTGATCCAATCATGTGAAGATGCATCAAATTCAAATTTCAAACTAGATCCTGAGATGGAATTCAAGCAAAATTAACTACAACTTGATCTGATTAATCTTATTTTTGAGGGAAATAATTATTTTTAAGTTTTTAACTTTAGAAAATATTTTTATTATTATTATACTGTAGTACACTAATTTGCAAAATATAAAGGTTATATCTACATGTGTGTACATTAGATAATCAATGGTAATATTCCTCGATCTACAAGTTGAGACTTGGATGAGTAATTTTTTTGGGGAAATTAAATTTATTAATTATTTTATATAAATATTTTATTTTAAAATATTATACTTAATAATAAATCATACAATAATTAGGCAAATGAACTTACTCTTTTTTTTTTTTTTTTTGCACAGTCTAGTTAGTGGGTTAGTAATCTGCTCTATCATGATAGTTATAAAAAATCTTACTCATTTATCATGATAATGAATATGGCCCTATGTTTATGGCTATAGATCTTGTGAATATGGTACATTGGTACTACAAGTAGTCTTGATTATGAGCAAGGTCATGTGTCTTTTTATATGATTTCAAGTGTAGCTCGACATCTAGATTTTTAGTAGATTACCCACAATTAGGGATGCTTGTTGTGGGTATTGATGCTCAACTGTATCGAAAGTAAACCAATTGCTACCAAAATTACATGTCTTGGGCTCAACACTGTCATTACCTGGACCAGCTTCGTGAACCTCCTTGTTAAAAGCAAAAATGATGACTTCAAGCCATATAAACATCTATGTGGTTATGAACTCTATTGTGCTATAGCTTTTTATGGACATATTATTATATAAAACACTCATTTTTATGCACATTTGGTTTTATAGTTTTAGACAACGCATGCTACTTCTCATGACTCTTATATTTGATAGTTGATACTATACATGCTTCTATTCAATTATGTAATGAGTTATGGCTGTGTATTTATGCTTAGTTATTCATTTTTAAAGTTTCATATTAGATTTCCAACTTTTACTCGGTATATGCATTTCCTTACATTTTTACAATGTTTCAATAGACTTCCTTAAACTTACTCTAAATGTTTCCACTTCCCTAATAATCAAAATCTATGTCCACACTGAAGTTCAAACCTCAATGATTGTTTTCAAGAAATTTCGTAGGGCTTCTTTTGTTATAAATTTGAATTCAAAAAACAAAAAAAGGGGTTCCGTCTTTGACATGGTTTAAAAAAATGCCGAAACCGTTACGTAAAGCCTTCCAGTGACTTCCGATACCCGATACCATACCTTTATTCGTTTATCCCGAAACAAAACCGTAACGCCCGAAACTGTTATGTAACGGGCGTTACGACCGATACGTAAAGGTTTCGGTCGTAGGACTGAGTTCCAAAATCCCTAAACTCATTCTAAAACCTCATCTTTGCTTTATCTCTTCTTCTCTACCTATTCCTAGTACCTTTTTTTTTTCCTAAAATCCTTTTGTTTTTTGTTAATTAACAACTTGATTTGGAGTTTAATTCATAGATTTGAAGGAATCCAAGGGATGTTCTTTATTTCGGGTATGTTTCAACCCTCGACCCATCTAATTTCTTTATTTCTAAATTTTGAGATTCATATTGGCTTTAAAAGTATCTTGTTACTCATTTATTATATGTTTTATTTTTTATTTTTTTATTTATTAGAATTTTTTAAGCAAAAAAGAAAAAAAAATAAGTAAAGGCCGAAACCGTTACATAACGGCGTTACGTAAAGGTTTCGGTTGTGTCCGTTACGGTGTCCGAAACCCTTTTTTTAAACCTTGGTCTTTGAGAAGTAATGTTTGGATTTGACCATATGAGAAGAGATATTTTGATCTTATTAAGAAATTTGCACAAATTAAATGATTATAATAACATGAACTCCAAAGATATTACATCAACCTTCATCGTAATTCCAATTTAAATTTTTTATCGGTAAACATGCATATAGAATATAAAGGAAAAATTACATCAATAGATTTACAGAAGAGTTTACTAAGCAATAAACTAAACCATATGTCGTTATTTTCATTGTATATGTTGTAGCCATCTATCTTTGTACAACGTCATCTTTAAAATTGTAAATTTCGTATTATGTTTAAGCCACTAAGAATCTTAAGGGAGGGGCATAAAGTCTTTCACAAAGTACCATCTATCTCCACTGAAGGTCAAATTTCACAAGAAGATCACAATGTAATAGAGAGAGAGAGAGAGAGAGAGAGAGAGAGAGAGAGAGAGAGAATGATATGGAGAAAACCCAGAAAGAGAAAAGAAAGACACAGAAAGAGTGCTCCAAACGAAGTAATGATGCCAATGAGAAAAGAAACAGAAACACAGATATAGGCACCATAGAGTCTCAAGGAACTGATTGATTTTACAAGAGAAATCATTTGGAGGGAAACACTATCTCTAAATAATGTTAACTTTTCCAGCAAGAATGGCATAAATAGAAAAAAAAAATCAATCCAAGGATTCTGCACCAGAACAGCTATATGTCATGAACAGGAATGGAAATAAAAGCATTGAAACTAAAGATAACTTACTTGTAAAAAGCAAGAACCGAACAAAATAGCAATTTTCATCCAATCACTTAGTTGTGTGTGTATGAGAGCATAAAGAATCTCATTTTCTCGTTAACCGAAAAGCATTACTAAAGGACTTAGATATTATAACAGGTAAGATAGGACAGCTAATTGACAAATATTGCAAGTGTTCTTTAGCACATGCAGGTTGGATTTCAACTTATATGATCCCTTCAGTGCAATTATTTCTATGGGAATTCGGCCATGCAAAGCATGGATATGTATATAAACTGAATGAATGAGAGTTTACTCGCAAGTTTGTGATGAAAACTTGTATTTTTAAATGGAGTCCTTTTTGGGTTAATCAATCAGAGGATTCCATCGTAATAACTATAGAAGTATTACAACCATAGGCTAACAATAAAGAAGAAGAAAAACAACCATATTGAAGAAAAACATTGGCAATAATAATAGTAGAAACTAGTAACATCAAAAGAGTGAGAGAATATGTCCTGGATTACCTTGACAGGGAATGTGCCATGAGGTAGTTTTGTAGTCAATAGCTCACGGAGTCTTCGAACAGCCTTAACTTTGTTCGCTAAGATGTCAAGTAAAGGCAAGAGTTCATCTGTTTTCAGTGGGAAGTCAGGCGTCAACCATAAAACAGGTCTCAGACCCTTCTTGTACTCACTCTCATGCTTAGTTTCGCTTGTGGCTCCGCTTTTCTTTTTCTTCTTACTGCTTTTTTCTTTGCCCTTCTTAACATCCCCCAGATCCTCCCTGGGAAATTCAGATGATAATCTTTGATAATCAACTGGTTTCAGGTTGCTATCTTCCGGAGCTAACTTCGAGAACTTCTTTAGAATCTTTGAATCATCAGGATCATTACCTCCATTCTTTGACCCTTTCTTGTTCCAACCAAACCAACTCTTCTTCTCTTTATTGACACCATTGGATTCACAATTTTGAAAAGAATCTCCCACACCATTTTCTTGGCAGTCAAGGACCCCATGTTCCTCATCCTCGCCAAAACCATCTGAGTTGCCCACCCGAAGAGCCGAATCTAATTGCAACCTTTCCTCGGCCGTTAATATATCAGCATACTCATTATTATCACCATTTACTATCCTCTTGTCATCCTCTACAGCAAAAAGCTCGTCGTCAGTCATTGCACCAGGAACCCTCCTGGACTTCACACTCACCATCACATGAAGCATATCATAGACCTTTGCCTTCCAACTTCCGACCATCTCAGTCCTCTCCTGTCGCCTCCAATTTAGATGAGAAACCAGCTCAGCCTGGGTAACATCAATTCCTGGCCTATACATGTTAGTTTGAGACATCAAAGCCACCTCATGGGCAACTTCAACCTCGGTCGGCTGAGCCCCAGCTCCCTCCAGAGCATTCGTGATTTCTTTCTCCTTGTGAGCTAGGACAATCAGAGAACCAGAAGGTAAAGATATATTACCATCATCTGAAGAGAAACCTTCTCCAAGGAACAGGAAGGTTTGGTCAGACCGCTGGACACGGAACCCATCAAATCCGGCAAGGGACATATCAGCACGGAGATTCGAACCCCGCTTCCAAATGCGGTAGGTGTCTGATGGGGCAATGCGACCAATAAAGGGGATGACTGAGCTCTCAAAATGAAAAGTTATCTCCATGTAAAAATCACGAATTCGAGCGGCTGAGGAGATAATGCGGGGGACACGCCGACACCATTTGGCCCAGGCAAGGGGCTGGTAGTGCCGAGCAATGATCATGGCAATGGAGTCATCACGGAGACAAATGGCTTCTTGGAGAGCACTCCAGCCATGCTCATTCTGGAGGCTCCAGTCAGCACCAGCTGTCATCAGAATATCAGCAGAAATGGAATCACGAAGGCGGACAGCAAGGTGAAGTGGTGTCTCCCTGCCAGGGACATCACGGCGATCGATGGCGGTAGAGACAACATCAGCTTGGAGTTCAGCAGCAATTGATTCAGATTCAGTGGTAACCTCACCGGCCTTGGGGAGACGGGGGAGGACAGAGATTATACTTTTGAGGGATGTATAGTCACGGCTTGCGACCGCCAAGTGGACGGGACTATGGGTATACTTGGACAAATCCTCCATGATTTTTTTTCTTTCACTGATTCCTAAGCTATGGTTCCTCGCATTTCTGGAAGCTGAAAATCATGAGAATCAACTTTAATTTTCTTTTTCTTCCACTAGATTTTCCTCAGATCACACCACAGAAAACCCAAAACACCAACAACAACAAAAAATGAACTGTTTTGCCTCAAATCAACGTTTTTTTTTTAATTTCTCTGCTACAATCAGCTTTGATTTCTCCGTTAACCCTAGATTCCTTCGGCTGCTCCAACCAATTCAGAAGGTCTGAATTAGACCACCTAAATCACCAAATAAACCCTGAAAATAGAGAACAGTAATAATCTGAAATCCAAAAGCAAACTACTCTTTCCTGTTGTCAAATTTTCATTTATATCCGTAGCTCCAATTCTAAAATACAGCTTTAAAAAAATTGCAGCGGTTTAAGTCATCTGAAACGCCTTAACTCAGTAGTAGAATTGATTTCCACACACATAAAAAAGCATTTTGGTGGACAAAAACTGCTTTTAGGGTTGTTTCGTAAACGTCTGCTTTGGCTCGAATGAGCGTTCCGAAGAAACTTCAGTTCAGTTATGTTATATTAGAAATAGGATTGATTTCTGAGGCATTTACATTCAAATCTGTTGAAAAATTACTTCAAATCACCTGAAACGCCTGAAGAATCCGATCTTTTTCTTCCTATCTTAGATTTCTGCCTCTATTACCACTCTCCGTAATTATTTCGTAGTTCGTACTCAAATAACCTAAAAAAGCAAACTTGGAGTAGAAATACCTGAAGGACTGAAATCTGAAATCTGAAACCGATCGATCTTCTTAGGCTGTTGTTCTTCGGATCAGCTTCAGACGCGATTTAGCTAAAAAAAAATCTTCAGCTCAACTGGTTTTTGGAGTTTGGATCGGCTCTCGAACTACCCTGGGTTTCCGCCATTAATGCTGATAGAACGGAATGACCGGACATGACCCGACTCATCCCAGAGTCCATAGCAGACACAGCTTCTCACTTTCTCTCTCTTCTCTCTCTCTCTCTCTCTCTTTCTCTAGAGGAATGCTAACCCAGATGCAATACTTTCAAACTCTCACTCCCGTGTGGCATGTGTCACTGCATGTCCTTACATATTGAAAAATTCTTTTTTTTTTTCTTATTTTTAGAAAATAAAGTTGGATATTTGAGCTTTAGAGCATCTCCAACGTGATAATATTTTGTGTTCTATTATTATGCATATGGCAGTGCCAAATTATGGCATTTAAGTATAATTTGTATCAAATTTCACATAAAGAATATCATTAGTTATAATTTGGCATATCTTTTAATTCATTAATTTTTATTGGGTATGTATTATTTTGCCCTCCAACGGTTAATTTGTTTTACCATTTTATCATCTAAAGACTATATTTGATTTTTTTTACAATTTTTCCTTTTACCCTCCTTAGTTTTTAGAAAAAAATATTAATTTTATTTTTAAATATAAAAAAATATTTTTAACAGTGGGTGAACTCTAAAAGTAGGTGAAAAGGGGTATCAAAAGAGACATGTGGCCATCTCAGGGATTGTGATCGTGAAAAAAATGAAATTGCCCAACTAATTTGGCATAAACCATTATAGCAGCCTGTTACTTTTACTGTGTTATTCAGTTTTAGTCCCATGTAACCAAGTCGTTTGAGAGTTGGGACTAGTATTCCTTATTCCTCCTCTATCTTTCCCTCTATTATTTTTTCCATAGTGGTACGAGCATCCCACCATTTGATAATTGCACCTGGTAGTAAAAAAAATTATGTCTACACCAAAAACAAAAAGGCACAATAATATCTTTTAACCTTTGCCTTTCACATTTTTCTTTTTTCTAATGTATTATTTTGACTAGTAATCATCTCCGGTTGTTATTGAACTTGGGAGAGTTCGGTTAAGCCCTGAGGTCGCCATGTGTTCCATTTAACATCCCTTAATTATGGTTAAGATTCACTCACTCTTAGGGTTCACCCACCTATCCTTGGTTTTTAGAAAAAAATATTAAAAAATTTTAATCCTAATTAAAATTCATCAACTCCTAGGATTTCACTCCTAGGGTTCACCCACCTATTCTTGGTTTTTAGAAAAAAAATATTAAAAATTTTTAATCCTGATTGAAATTCATCAACTCCTAGGATTTAAAAAAAAATGAAATTTTTTTCCTAAAAAAACCAAGGATATACGAGTGAACCCTAAGGGTGGGTGAATCTTAACCACAGTTAAGGGGTGTCAAAGGGACATGTAGCAACCTTAGTGATGTAACCGGACTCTCCCAAGTCCGGTTACAACTAGAGAGGATTAGGAGTCTATTATCTTTGATCAAAGACCCAGCAACCTTTCTTTGAAAGAGAAAAAAAACATTCCCCAAAATTTTGTACTCCAAGAAAATTTGAAACAATTCGAGAAGAGAGGGCGTGTTGGGTTGGAAGTAATTTTTCATTTTTTAAAAATAAAAATTTGGACAATAAAAGAAATTTTTATAATAACAAAAAAATTATCCAATTAAAAAATCTAGGTATAAGGAAAGTGTTTTGGAATTTTCCTAATTTATTAGAAGTTTGTTTCAAGTTAGGTTTCTGCACGAGTATATAATATAATATTCAATTTAGGGTTTCTATTCTACAGAGAACAAGTTTGTTTGAGAGACTATGAGAGAGTGATCTTTGTAATCTTTTTACTTTGAACTAGAGAAAAAAGCAACCTCTCCATAGACATAACCCACATAGGATGAACCACGTAATTATTGTGTAATTCTGTTTTCCCATTTGTATGTTATTTTCACCATAGAAAGAGTTATTGCACTAAACCAAAAACCAGAAAAAATCCAACATTTGGTTCTCTAATTATCCAATAATTGCATTTCTAAGATTTCCAACCTGAAATTCTAACACCCAAAAACTTAAATAAGTAGTAAGTTACCTCAAAACAACCATTCACTCAAACCCACCCTAAGGATGACTTCAGTAATATCATTCTCCTTGCACTAAACAAAGAAGCATCAATTGATGAATGTGTTGAGAGGGTGGGGACTGACTCAGTTTGGTGTCTTCGATTGCGGCGGGACCTGAACGATTGAGGATTTATAACATCTTTTGATTTGATTGAGCCCATCTCCTCCATGTACCTAGGTTAGAAATTGTATGATATGGTCTAGAAGCAATAATGATCGATTTTCAGTGAGATCACTCTTACAGTTATTTGTCTGATTACATGGGAACTAATTTCCTCATAAGGTTGTTTGGGCTACAAGTATCTCATCCAAAGTATCTTTCTTCTTATGGTCCGTAACTCTAAACAAGATTCTTACTATAAATCATTAAAAGAGTAGAGGATTGAGTATGACTAACAGTTGTTACTTGTACCTGATCAAGGAGGAGACAATAGATCACTTGACCTGTACTGTCTAATTGTCTTTCGGTTTTTTCCTGTCTTGATTAGGTGTGGAGTGAGTCTTCTTACTCTCTTTCTTGAACTTCTTATCGAGTTGGCAATTGATAATATTGGTGGGCGACAAGGAAATAATTTGTGTTATAGTACTTGGAGCTGACACTTGGGGGGTTTGGAAAGATGGGAATAGATATGTTTTTGATAATACATCATCTTCTGACCCTCGTATTTTAGCTCATATTAGGCGTTTGATTGTAGAATGATGTTTCATTAGTCAATTAGAGAGGGAAATAGGGGATATTTTGTTGTGAGGTTTCTCATTCCTATTAATGTTGTTCGCGTGTGTGTTTATTTTTGTACTTTCTTCTTGTTAGCCTGTTTCAATTTACATTTTTGTAAACTGTCGTTACTACTTTCAATATATTAATATACTTGATTTTTACCTATAAAAAAACTTTCTTTCTATTCCTTTCTAAACCAAAATTTTATATAACAATAAAAATGATGGAATAGCTAAGTTTGGAATTTAGGGCTAGGATTTTAGAAAAGAGGGGTAGGACTTGGAGAGAGGGATTGCTTGAGCCAAAATTTTATAATTACAGAAAATTCAATTGTAGAGTTTTATGGCTTAAAATTCTTACCATCTTATATTACATTTGAAAAATAAGTTATGCTTATTTGATTAGAAACGAAGGAAGAGAGAGGTTGTCAGGGTCTTTTATCGGATACAACCAGAAGATGAAATGTTGAAGACGAAGATATTATTGTCCATTGTTTTTTCTTTTGGTGTATAAATGGATAAGTATAAATTTCAGAGGTGAAGTCATCAAATGTTAGGGTGTGCATAGTACTACCCTTATTTTTATTAGCCTTTTTATATCTCTCGGTTTCTAGAGCAAGTCCTTTCTTATTTTATGCCAACTTTCCAATGTGCCACTATTACTATTTCATTTTTTTGTCACCCCTCGTATGATACGTATATGCAAATGTAAGATTAAACTGAATCTCATATCAAAATACTATTCTATGTCGAATAAAATATGAGAGGATCTAGACCATGCCACATTAAATTAATCTAGTGAACATAAATTCAGGGATAAAATATTCGTACCTTTTAAGATCAATGAATAATGCCGAGGACAATATGAAGGACCTTATGAATCCAGAAACCTGCAAAATAAAATCAAGAACCTCCTTTGGGAGTCTTCTCTTCTCCTCTCAAGTTTATCGATGGGGCTTGAAAATAACGTGAGTGAGAAGAGGGACTTTCCCAAAACTTATAAGATAAAAACCCTCGTAACCACCCATCACGATCCAAGGGTCATGGGAAGCCACACCAAATCTAACGGTGAGTCATCCAACCGTTTCTCCTTAATTATCGAACATGTGAGAGTCCCAGGTTTGACCACATCTTAGTGGGACCCACCAACTTAAACATTCTCTGATAGCAACCTTATCAATCCGGGATTTTGAATTAACCAAAACATGATTGCGTGGGCCACACCAAGAGTTGTAAAATATTAAAACTCTTACAATCTCCCACTTGGCCCAAGCAATCCCTTTAAAAGAATAATTAAAGAAAAGACTTCCCGGATTGAAACCTTTAAAAAAAAATGTGAGTGGCCACTCTATTTTATTTTAAAAAATAGTTGCCGAGAATTACATGTTCTTAAACTTTCACTCTAAAACAAGAGTGTCACTAACAGTGATCATGGAAGCACATAGTATCTACTAGTTTTCATTACTATGATACAGGCCACTCCATGGTCAAACTGCTAGTAACACTAATATCTTCGAGAGGAACTTTATGATGACTATTATGGTGTGACATGGAAAATACACAACTTTATGTGATCAATATGCGTATATCCATAAGTGTCCACGCTACATGCATTTAAGCATATGCATGTCATTCTGATACCTTACGACATCCGTCATGTGAAATCCATCACCTTATATCCAGAATGAAGGTCTCAAACATGGTGCCCAACCATATTCAACCCAAGCGACTTGAGAGCTTTGTGCACGCTCTCGGGCTTAACTTGACATCAATGGCATCCGCCATGTGAATACCATCACTTGATGTCTATACTTTCGCACGTGCATTCAAAAACATAAGTACAACTAAAATGATGCATCAATTATTTCCAAAACCATAACATTTAAATGAGAGTATATCAACATAATATATGAATCATAAAAAGGACTGGAATGAGATAATAAATAAATACTCCCACTAAACAAAGGAATCAAAAGACTCTAAAACTCCCATACGGGTTACATGCTCTTTGAAAACTCTAACTGAAAGACCCTTAGTCAATGGATCAGCAATCATGATTAAGGTAGAACAGTGAGGGATAATGATTAAACCAGCTCGAACTTTCTCTCGCACATATAGATATTTTATCTCTATATGTTTGTTCCTGCTTGTGACATGGTCGTTTTTAACATATTGAACGACAGCTGCATTATCACAATGAATTTTGATCGGTCGCTCAATAGAGTCCACTATTTTGAGCTCACTGATAAAGTTCTTTATCCAAATGGCCTGTTGTGCAGCCTCATAACAAGCAACATACTCTGCTTCCATGGTAGAAGATGCCACCAAGGATTGCTTGGCACTTCTCCATGAAACTGCACCTTGAGCTAACATGAAAACATATCCCGAAGTCGACTTCAAACTATCCTGACATCCAGCATAGTCAGAATCTGAATAACCAACAACTTCCAGCTCATCACATCTCCGGTAAACCAGCATGAAATCTTTAGTCCTTTGAAGGTACCGAAGTACTTTCTTAACTGCAGTCCAGTGAACAGCTCCAGGATTCTTCTGATATCTTCCCAACATCCCAACAATGAAACTCAGGTCAGGCCTGATGCAAATCATGGCATACATAAGACTCCCAACTGCGGAAGCATAATCAGTAGAATCAACTTGAAGTCTTTCAACTTCATTCTTGGGACATTGACGATTATTGAAGATGTCTCCCTTAACTACTGGAGCATCTCCGGGAGCACAATTCTGCATCTTGAATCTGGTTAACACTTTGTCAATGTAAGCCCTTTGTGATAAACCCAAACATCCTGAACTGCGATTTCTAGTGATCTTGATGCCTAAGACATAACTTGCCTCTCCCATATCTTTCATATCAAAATTCCGAGACAAGAATAGCTTGGTATCATGAAGCATATGAACATCATTACTTGCTAAAAGAATGTCATCGACATACAACACAAGAATGATAAACCTACTCCCACTCAACTTGAGGTATATGCATCGATCCATTGGATTTTCATGGAAACCTTGTTGAATAACAACTTTATCAAACTTCAGGTACCATTGCCTGGAGGCCTGTTTCAAACCATAAATCGACTTCTTCAGATTGCAAACAAGTTCTTCACTTCCAGGAGTAACAAAACCTTCCGGTTGATCCATGAAAATAACCTCTTCAAGTTCACCATTCAGAAAAGCAGTTTTAACATCCATTTGGTGAAGTTCTAGATCGAAATGCGCTACTAGAGCCAAAATAATTCTGAGGGAATCTTTCTTCGAAACAGGCGAGAAGGTCTCAACATAGTCAATGCCTTCCTTCTGCTTAAAACCCTTGGCCACAAGCCTTGCCTTAAATCTTTCAATTTTACCTTCAGAATCCCTTTTGGTCTTGTAAATCCATTTACACCCAATGGTTGAGGAATTAGGAGGTAAAGATGTAAGATCCCAGACTGAATTCTTTTCCATTGACATCAATTCCTCTCTCATCGCATTTAACCATTCTCGAGAGTGCGGACTCTGCAGAGCATCTTGAAGACTGGAAGGATCTACAGAATCACTAATGTCACCTTCATTCAAATACACTTCATAATCAGAAGACATAGCTGATCTTCTATCCCGTGAAGATCTTCTCAGAGATACTGGTGCAGCAACAGTTGGAGCAACAACAGTTTGAGTTGGTGCAACAATATCAGCTGCTATTGTCGCACCCTGTTGTTCTTCTTGCACTGGCACTGCAACTGTACGAGTGACCTGAACAACCGGTGAAAGCGGTCTAACTAGAAGTGGTAGTAGTGAAAATGAACTACCATCATCAAGTACTTCCTCAAAAACAACTTCTCTGTGAACTGAGCTTCCAATTTCACCATCTTCCAGAAATCTCGCATTATTGGTCTCCCCAAACTGAGACGGTCTAGAAGGACAGTAAAATCTAAAACCCTTCGATCTCTCCGGATATCCAATGAAGCGACAACTCACAGTTCTAGGATCAAGCTTCTGCAAGGTGGGATCATAAATTCTTGCTTCAGCATGACAACCCCAGATGCGAGAATGATGAAGACTAGGCTTTCTCCCAGTCCAGAGGAAAAAGGGGGTTTCAGGAGTTACCTTGTTGGGGACCCTGTTCAAAATATAAACAGCGGTCTTAAGGGCTTCACCCCAAAAGCTATCAGGTAAATCTGTGTGACTCATCATGCTGCGAACAGCATCCATATACGTTCGGTTCCTCCTCTCAGCTACACCATTCTGTTCCGGAGTCCCAGGAGTGGTGTACTGAGGCACAATACCGTGTTCACGAAGGAAACTGACAAATCCACCGTGGTTAACCCCATCAACATCAGCTTTCCCATAGTATTCACCTCCTCTATCAGAACGGACAGCTTTAATCGGCCTGTCCAACTGCTTCTCCACTTCAGCCTTGTATTGCTTGAACATCTCTAATGCTTCAGACTTATGATGAATTAGAAATACAAAGGCATAACGAGAGAAGTCATCGATAAAACTGATGAAGTATCGCTGACCACCTCGAGATGCTGTAGGGAGAGGTCCACATATATCAGTGTGTATTAGGTCCAAAAGACCAGTACTTCTAACTGCATCCAAATTCCGACTCTTAGTCATTTTTCCCTTAATACAGTCTATACAAGTCTCGAAGTCAGAAAAAGTCAAGGGGTTCCAGAACTTCAGACTTAACTAAAGACTCTAAACGCTCCTTTGATATATGACCCAATCTACGATGCCACAACATAGAAGAATTTCCCTTTTGTCTAACACGTTTAGAACCGGCAACTGGAGTAGAAGAATCAACTGTCATGCATAGTAAGGATGATGCAAAACTAGAATCCAAAACCAACTGATAAAGACCATCAATCAAAATACCATTTCCAATAATCTGCAAATTATGTCTAACAGATAGCACACTCCCCTCAAATAAAAAACTGTAGCCAGATGTACCAAGTCTAGAAACTGAAATAATATTCCGTCTAAAAGACGGCACATAAAAAGTATCATCCAAAAGCAAAACATGACCAGAGTCTAAAATCAGTCTGCAAGTCCCAATAGCCTCTACTTCTGCTGGTGAAGAATTCCCCATGAATAGAAGCTCCTCATCCTTGGCCTTACGTCTATGTACGAACCCCTGAAGAGAATGAGAAATGTGCACAGAGGCACCTGAATCAATCCACCAAGTGTTTGAAGGAACATCCACTAGGTTTGATTCAAAGCATACCAATGATAAATTAATACCTTTATTCTTCTTCTTGGCCCATTCCTTATACTTAAAGCAGTCTTTCTTCATATGCCCTTTCAACTTGCAGAAAAAACATTCTATCTCCTCTGGTTTGATGACAATCCCTCTGCCCTGAAACTGATCTGTCTTCCCTTTCCCTTTGAATTGATGACCCTGGTTCTGCCCTGAACTCTGCCCTGGAAATAATCTCTGAGTATTTGGCTTCTTGAAAACTTTTGTCTTGAAGTTCTTCTTACTTCCAGAACGGATAGCCAAATTTGCAGATTCGGCCTTACCACGCTTAGTGCGTTCTTCCTCACTCACACAAACTGCTATCAGTTCGTTGAGGGTCCACTTTCTGTCCTGTGCACTGTAATTAACTTTGAATGCATCAAAGGAGTGAGGAAGAGAAGCCACAGCTAAATGGACCATGAGGTCATCCTCAATGGTCAAACCCAACTCTCGGAGAGAGATAACTAACTTCGAGATTTTGAGAAAATGTTCTCGAACGCTCCCAGCACCATCATACTTCATAGAAATCAACTGAGTCAGACTGCTGTACTGTCTGGATCTAACTGACCCCATAAATTGCTTCTTGATAGTCTCAAGAAGCTCTTTAGCTGTCTCAGCCGAAGGGATACCTCCTCTGATGGCTTCCTGAATAGAAGCCCTGATGATCATCATGGCCATCCGATTGGCCTTCTCCCATTTCGAAAACAAAGACTTATCTGAGTCCGAAGACTCAGCAATGGGAGCAACCGGTTTTTCCTCCAGGAGGACAAAGTCATAGTCTAGGCAGCCTAGAACAATGTCTAGCTGCATCTTCCAAGAACCATAGTTTGAGCCATTCAATGGCTCAATCCCAGTCAAATGCCTGTGTACAACAGATCCGTCCATAGCTGCAAATAATGATGTCTATATATGTTATGGTTTGTAATACAAATTATCGCACAAATTATAAAACTTTATTTGGTTCTTGTAGTTGCTAATTAATAATTCTAACCGGTCTAGGGGTTGAGCCGGATTAGCTAAAGTGGTTTAATATTTTAAAAAATGATTTCTTCCACTTTACGGGACAGGTGGGCGCATCATCTAATCACACCTTTGGGCAAGAGATTTCGATATGCAATTCACCCCCCAAATGGCGACAATAGTCGTGCACAGAACTAACCTATCATGCTTTGGATTGATCAAGACACTTCCACACCTTTGGGCAAGAGGGTTATCCTTTTCTCACTTCCACATATAAGTTATTCTGTCCCACTTATACTACAAGAAGTCCCTAGACACCTTTGGGCAAGACTAGTTATTCTATGTATTTAAGTGCAAACTTGCAGATTACAAGAGATCAAAATCTCCTATTCAAAGGATCATAACTTCTTTAGGACGGTCACCTTTGGGCAAGACAATCTAACCTAATTCAGTTATGCTCATTCGAATATCTGCCTTACTGGTCATTCCTAAACCCCTTTAGGAATGACCCAAACCTTAAAAATGCACTAAAACAGTCATTTATAGTGCTCAGAAGTCCAAAAGGACCCAAAAAAATGAAACCAGAACACTCAAAAACCTCAAAAGAGGTAAGACACTTCCCTGGACGTGTCCTGGAAACGCATCACGCGCACCAGACACGTCCCTGCGAGTGTCACGCGCATGACACGCGCGTCTGAGAAGCTAGGAGTGCGCGTCACGCGCGGAAGTGCGCTTCACGCGCGGGAGTGCGCGTCGCAAGCCACAGTGCGCGTCACGCGCTTGCGTTTACGGCTTCCGGTCTGATTCGGTCCGGTCTGACCGGTTCGATTCGGTTAGACCGGTCTGGTTCAGGTGGGCCGGTCTGGATACAAACGGGTCGGGTCAACATTCGGTCCGGGTTGATCCATTAGAATTCGGGTCCGGGTTCAAAATACGGGTCGGTCTGACCCATAGATTTTCGGGTCCGGGTCCGACCTGTAGGGTCGGACCGGGTCAACGGGTCGGTTTGACCCTCGTCACTCTCACCCGAATTTTTTTTTTTTTTGAAAACCAAACTGCCGTAGCAGTTAAGTTCTTTAATGGGGGCCCTACCGGCCACCATCCCGGCAGCCGCCGGTGCCAAAAGGTCGGCAGTAGTCCGGCGACCAAAACCCCACCGGCGGCAGAGTTTTCCGATGATCGCCGGCGGCGGAAACACCGTCCAACCGGAAACGACCGAAAAAAAAATTTTTTTTTTTTTTTTTTTTTTTTTTTTTTTTTTGGATAACTACCTTTAATAAATTAAAATATTCCGAATTCAACTAAGGTATAACATTACCCCAAAAATTCCAGAAAAATTATTTATAATTAAAAACAATAATTATAATAATTAATCCGAATTAATCCATCATTGTTAGATTAATTTAAAAGCATGGTTCGAGCCTGTGCTCTGATACCAATTGTAAGATTAAACTGAATCTCATATCAAAATACTATTCTATGTCGAATAAAATATGAGAGGATCTAGACCATGCCACATTAAATTAATCTAGTGAACATAAATTCAGGGATAAAATATTCGTACCTTTTAAGATCAATGAATAATGCCGAGGACAATATGAAGGACCTTATGAATCCAGAAACCTGCAAAATAAAATCAAGAACCTCCTTTGGGAGTCTTCTCTTCTCCTCTCAAGTTTATCGATGGGGCTTGAAAATAACGTGAGTGAGAAGAGGGACTTTCCCAAAACTTATAAGATAAAAACCCTCGTAACCACCCATCACGATCCAAGGGTCATGGGAAGCCACACCAAATCTAACGGTGAGTCATCCAACCGTTTCTCCTTAATTATCGAACATGTGAGAGTCCCAGGTTTGACCACATCTTAGTGGGACCCACCAACTTAAACATTCTCTGATAGCAACCTTATCAATCCGGGATTTTGAATTAACCAAAACATGATTGCGTGGGCCACACCAAGAGTTGTAAAATATTAAAACTCTTACAGCAAAAGCAAGAAGGCGTCCTACATCGTGTTGGATACACATGGGACTAGGGTGTATCAAGCCGAGTTGACTCATCGGCTCAACTTGATCAAGTCGAGTTCAAGTTGGCATTTTTGGTTTGATTGAGCTGAGCTGAACTTCTTTTTGAGCCACAAAATTGTGTTCAAGCTGAGATTGAACGAGGTCCATTTCATTTGACTTAGCTCGATTAGGCTTTAGCTTAGCTTGTCTTGCATATTATTATATATATTAATAAGAGAATAATAATAAATATTTATTATATTAATAATAATATTTATTATTATTAAAGAATAAAAACTAAAAAAAATTCTAATAAATCCAACCTAGCCATTCAGTTAAGCCTAACATTTCGAGTGGAGTTTGTCTTGTTCAAGCTCGAGCTCGGCTCGCTTGGCTTGAATACAACCCTACATGGCTCACATTATGTGATGGTTTTCGACTTTCGTCCTACTTAAGAAGAATTGTGGATAGGCCCCATTTTTTAACAACGCCGGATGGATGAAATGGCAAGTTTAGACTGCTCATATGATTGGTGGGCCTCTAGATATGCCTGATTATCCCTCATTTTCATTTGAATATGTGTGATAATGTTCTCTGATCGGGTTGGCATCAATCGAAATATATCATATTTGACGCGTACAGATACCAACCCAACTGCATGGAGGTTAGGCCACCTGAAAATATGGGTGGGATGTTCAGTCATAATCTGGCATCGGAGGACTCAGATTCTCTCTAGCTGATGCCAGAAAGGTGGTCTCGGGCCACTACACAATAAGCGACGTGGCTGGAGAAGTCGTTTCATGGGCTCCATGATTTTGACTTCTCCACACATTATTTGACACATGACATAAAGTGATGAGATAAAAGGAGAGAGAGATCAAGTGAGGAGAAGTCAAAATCTGGGGAGAAAATGAAATGACTTCTCCCTTTTTTTTATGTCACATGGCGCTTAATGTGTGGTTGCTTGAGACCACCTTTCTGACATCTACAAGAGAGAATCTGAGACCGGCATTGGATTGTTATGGCAAAAGCCTAGAAAAATGGTCTTAGGCTTCCACATATCACCTTACATGTGGCGATAAAAAAGGGAGAAGTCATTTCATTTTCTCTCCTTGTTTTTGACGTCTCTCACTTGATCTCTCCCCCTTCTTATCACCACATGTCAAATGATGTGTGGAGCTCGAGACCATTTTTCTATAGGTTTGAGGGAAGCTATCTTCAATTCTGATCCGAATTCAAAGGGAATGGATTTCATTTGGGCCTCACCAAAAGAAACCATCTAGCCCTCATCTCATATGTCAACACGTGTCCCTTTTAACACTCTTTAATCAACAAGTTAAGATTTACTAACCCTTGTTCAATCATGTAATAACCTTGCTTTTTAAAAAAAAAAATCAACCATAAGAGTTAAAAATTTAACCAGGGTTTGAAATTGCAGTTAAAGAGACTTTGTGGGTGGGCAAGACGGTTTTGGTCCGGTGACGACTAGACCAAATCCGATCCTGAATTCAAACAGGTCCCGTTCAACGCATTGTCACCACACAAAAAAAAAAATAATGATAATAATTGAATTCAATCCTTCACTCATTTTATGTGTGTGTGTTTAAATATGAGTCGGGGCTTTGCTTCCACGCATGAAGCAAAGCTCCCCATTTCCGTGTAATGTTTAGTGGCAATTCTGTAATTATGTGAAAAGACAGTGATAGTTTTGTTCTCTCATAATTACATAACTGTCATCATTTTAGTAGAAAAGAGGAACTTTGCTTCAACTCCGTGAAGCAGAGCTCCACTCATAGTAAGACAAGTACACCGTGCCCCTCTAGCTTAGATGGCGAGTTGTGCCCTTTTCATGAGGGTGGTTCTTGAATCTAAGTCTGCCCTTTAGCTTAGATGGCGAGTTGTGCCCCTCAAGAGAGTGGTTCTTGAATCTAAGTCTAAAGGGAGGTAGGCTTTCTCTTGTATCCTAAAGAAAACGAAAAATACAAAATTACCGTAAAACTCAAATTACTAATATGCAATTATAACAACAAAACAACTTGCCTCCTTTTCTGATTTTGTTATATTTTCTAGTTTCACATGAGTGTCCGTTTGATCTCTCTTGGTCGTGGCTTTAATGGTTTCCTTTTTAACATTTTCTCCAAAAGCTCCTCTTTTGATTACTTTAATATTTTATTTGGCATTTTGGGGGCATGGAGGAGACCCATATGGGCCTATTACTAGCGAGGCTATGTTCATATGTCCTTCGCTTTTGCTACTCAACTACCGTCCTAAATCTCTTAAGCGCCTCTTGCCTTACATGCTTCCATGGTCCCCTCCCATGTGGCTATGGCTTACAAAGTTACTGCCTTTTTATGGCTTTCACATAGCGAAAGCCACCCTATCTGGATGGAGAAGAGTATGTAAGGGCAACAACATGCGTTTTTGCCCTTGTGTCTTAAAAAATTGGGAGCCCACCTTTGTTGAATGTGGGGCACATGTTTTTCAGGCACAAACGGCCCATTCGAACTCGTTGGAGAAATACCCGATTTTTTGGAACCCTCTCAATAGCTTACTTGTGATAAGCTTGGCAAACAGTCTCCCGGCCTTACTTTTGATTATATTTGAGTTAGACATGTAATCGAGTTGAGTTGAGTTGAGATGAGCTTCGTCAAGCTTGAGCTTGGTTTGAATATACCAGAGTTTGGCTTGAGTTTGATTCAAGAGTTTGATTCAAGCTGGTTCGGAATGTTTAGGCTTGGCTTGAGCAAGTTTTATCGAGCTTGAACTTGATTTAAGTCAAACTCGGATTGGCTCATGCTTAATTCAAATTTTAGGGTTACTTTGTTCAATTTTACATGATTTTAATAAAATAATGAATTTTTAAATTAAAATACAAGAAACTACACAATATTAATCTAATCATACACAAAAAATCAAATTTAGAGATAATCCTCAATTCAGTTTTTAGAAAGTTAGGATTATGGTTTTTGTATTGAACTTCTCAACTTTGTTTTATTATTATTATCTCGTACTTACTTATTATAAGTTAAAATGTATTATTATATATTAATATAGACAACGTTACTAAAAAAAAAGTATTATACATGTATAAAACTTTGAGTCAATCTGAACTCAAGCTAAATCGTACCCTAAATAAGTCAAGCTTTGAGTCGAGCCGAATTAAACATGATCTATCACTCTACCTCAAGATTGGCTTGTTTAAATATACCAACTTAAATAAAAGCTTGGCTTGGTCACCGAGTCTAAAATATCAACTTGAGCATGGTTTGAATGAATCGAACCGAATTCAGAAGCCAGCTTAGCTTGAATGCAACCCTAATTTGAGTGGTTTTTTTGGACAAGACATCGGTTCTATAATGAGTCGTTCAACCACCGGCTCAACGGCACATGGCTTCGATGAATTGTCAAGCCATATGAGATTCAAGTTGATATCCTCATAGTCTCTGTTCTTCTACATATAAACCTCTATCAGCCGTTATATTTTGTCTAACAAATTAATTCAGTACAAGAAGTGCCCAATAGTGAAAGCCGATTTTTTTGGTAAACGTGGGCATCCTGGGCCAAGACTTTGATTAGTTCCACATGATACATATGTAAACTCTCAACCCATACATCTAAAATTGAGGGGAGCCCATATTCAATCTTGAGACCTTCATGTTTACGGTTCGTCCTTCAACCACTAAGCGGAGTTCTTTTCCACTATGGCTATGACCACTTAGTACCATTCGGAATAGATACGAATATCTTCTGCGATGCAACCTTCGACCACTAAGCGGAATTCTTTTCCAATATGACTGTAACCACTTGGTACCATTCGGAATAGATACGAAGATCTGCGATGCAGTTTTTTTGTAATACAGGTCTTATGGGAATGTCAAATCAAGCTAAGTGACGAAAGTAGAATAAAAGCAATCACTGGTAGGCAGCATCTTCATAGGGACAACCCTATAAATTTGTGTTTTCACAATCTGTTTGAGGGTTCTTAAATTATCCATGGATGATTATCTTTCATTACAGTGTATAGCTTGTAGTTGAGAAGGATCTTGGAAGACTTGGAGACTCAGAGCAGTGTGAAAATGCTTTGGTCATTGTAATTAAGGTTGTAGCCAAGCCGAGTCGACTCCTCGCTTCGTTTCAATCGAGCCAAGTTCAAACTTGAATATTTGACAAAATCGAGTCGAGCCGAGTTAATTTTTTATTTTTTTTAGCTTGAAATGTGTTTTAGCCGACTCTAGTCAAGGCTTGTTTGATTTGGCTCCACTCAAAACTTAGCTTGAATGAGGCTTAATTTGGCTCGAGCTTGGTTTGAATATATCTATATTATCATTAAAAAAATAATAATATTATTACAATTATTTAAATATAAATTTTTAATAAATCAAGTCGAGCTCAGCTCAAGCTTGAATCAATTCGAGCTCGAGTGAAACTATTGTATTTGAACTTTTCGAGCCTGAACCTGGCTTGAAACAGTTTAAACGAAACTCTGGCTCGGCCCGCTTGGCTCGAATTCACAACACCATATTTGTAAGTTAGCTCCTGAATTCCCAGTTACAAAATTTGTTGTCAAATTCAGCAGATGTGACTTGAAAAATCTATCTTCCTTTGCGACGGATGGACATTGCCCGGCTATATTAATGGGGTATCGACGGGACGGGTGAAACACCATTCATGACTTTACTTTGAGACTTCGATTGGTACATAAAAGACAAAGGACCTCATTGTTTTTTATTTTTTATTTACAGAATCAAGAAGATGGAAGGGAGCTTTCAACCTGATTAGAATGAATTTTTCTTTTAACCAAACAAAAAAAAAAGGAATTTTCTTAATGTATCAATATTTTCACAATTACTCATTTGATAAGAATTGTGATTTTTTTTATTTTTTTAAAATTTTTTTTTTGGGTAGATAAGCTGGACTCAAGGGTGGAGCCCGGGGGATGGGCCATGGCCCCTTTAAAATTTTGAAAACTTTCCTTTTTCTAGATATAATTCTGTTTTACAAATAAATAATATTTGTATGTAGTGGGGCCCCAAATTAATATGTAACTATGACTATGTAGGAATTTTGGCATTCAAAATTTTACAATTTTTTGTGTGTATAAAATAAAATATATAATAAATTTTTTATATAACGACATTCTCTAAAAAAATGACACTTATTTTTCTTGTATATTAGTCCAATGTTATCAAAAACGGATTAAACCAGTCGGTCGAACAGAAAAAACCGAGAACCAATCTCCTCACCGGTTTCCAAAACCTCCAAAATCGGATCACATTAAAAACCCGACCGTTTTTTAAAAACCGGCCAATTGAACTAGAAACCAGTGGTAAAACCGGTTGAGAACTGGTCAGAACTAGGTAAAAATTAGAAAAAAATTATTTTTTTAACAAAAAAAGACACGATCGAACCAGTTGAATCAGTCAAACCGGGAACCGACCACCCAACCGGTTCGACGATCAGTCCGGTTATGAAAATATTATACTAGACCTTTATTGAAATGTAACATTAAGAATATTATGACCATGTTGGACCTATTACTCGAAAACAATTCATTGGGGGGTGTAACTCGAACAGCCAAGCACCATAATTTTCTTGATACATATATTTCGGTCCCCAAGGAAAAATTTCTGGCTAGACTGAACCTACGGGCAGTCATGCAGTGTATCAACCAAATGAACTATAGGCTTGAACCCCTTCTAAACATCTGGATTGCTTCCTTGGGCCGAGCATAGTCAATAAGTGGCTAAGAAAAAAAAATTGACAGAGGAGATGGGCAGCTGAGGATATCAAGTATTAATTAGCTTGAATTTATGAATAGAGGGGTACTAGCCGTACTCTAGGTCAACCTCTACTCTGACCCTCCACTAATCACGTGTCCATTTTGCACATTAAAGCACTTTTTCATAAAATAAAAAGTGGACAAGTGGCTAGTAGAGGATGAGAGTATGGGTTGAGTGAGGGTAGGGCTAGCATTCCTCTTTATGAATATTAAAAAATTATTAAAATACTGGTCGATGGTGTGTGTGTGTGTGTTTTTTTTTTTTTTGGGGGCCCAGTGTGGCGTTGCAGAGAGGAGCGTTGGCTGTCTGCGTAAGAGAGATGCAGACATTCACGAGAAGAGGCCAGAAAGTGAGCAGCGTCCGTAAGGATTGATCAGTAAACTTGGTCTCTTCTGGTGAGAACATATATCAGTATGAATTTTCCTCAGCAGGGATTTCCATGTTCTCGCTCATCCCTCTTTGATAACAAAACAAATCTTGAAATGCTAGTGCAGACTCAGACTTTCATGGTACATATTCCTCCTTTAAACTTTCTTTTGTTAACTTGTTATACGGTTAAAGAAATTTTAACTCTTTAGAGTTGATATTTCTTTTCTAAAAACTAAAGTTAGTTTGTTAAACCTTAGAAGTAAGTGAATGAGTGTTGAAAGGAAACCAATGGGGGTTGGGGCTGATGGCCAGGACCACGCCTCACGAAGCGGAGGTCCTGAGTTCGATTCCCTGCTCTCGTTGGCCACCCTCCGGATTTATCCTGACTTTCCTGGTGCGTGTGGAGTGAGGGCTCTGCACGTGCCCGGGGGAACTAGTCGGGTGCTTTAAGAGGCCCGGAACCCTCGTCACCAAAAAAAAAAAAAAAAGAGTGTTGAAAGGAAGAAGAGTTGACCTATGAGCAAGATTGAAGATCAAATGTAATTGACTACGATTCCAACTCTTTGAAGGGTCTAGCAATGCCAGGTGTTGCAAGAGTTTGAAAAAAAATTTAAATTCTACTTGGTTGGGCTACCATTCCTTTAAAACTAATGACCTTTACTGTGGTCCACAAGTGGGGCACAAGTAAAATTATTAAAAGAGTAGAGATTATGGTTTCTTTTTTTGAAAATGTGAGAGTATTGGCTAGCTTCACACACACACACGAGTAAAACTAGATTTCGTCTATTTCATGGGTCCCACACTAAGAGCAAACGGCCATCTGATCAGGTCAGTGATGTCGCTATATTTTCTGCTTGGAAATTGATTTAAAAATTTCGATAGTAATTAAATCACTTTCCTTTCTGTTTTTTTTTTTTTTAAATGTGAATAGTATATGTTATAGTTAACACATATCAGCCACTCATTTCAAGGACTTGAACGTGAGTCTTCCCCTAGGGATCAGAGGACACCCGGAAGTGTGCAAGAGATGTCCTTACTGGGATAAACCAAATGGAGAAATCTTGTTGATGGGTCCTCCTCGGTTGGATATTAAAGATGTCTAGTTACCATCATATATCAGTACAGGTACGGGAATATGTTATGTTTTCTTTCTAATCATCAATAATCTTATCTTATCCGCATATTGTGCGCAAGGACTTCTGCCCCACAAATAGGTTTTATGATTGAGATTAAGAGTCGCCGCCACCTATGAATTTTGAGGGATAGGTTCCAGATATGAATAAAGTTTAATGGTCTCAATGAGATCTTAGACAAGAGGTTCGATTAAGTCTCAAAGAATGGATTAGGCACCCAATGACCCCTATTTTCCAATGATTACTTATTTCCTAGGTATAAGTCAAAGTAATGTCAAAGTTTTAATCAAATACCTAAGTTTTAAAGTATACTAATCCAAGAAATGAGAAAATCTTAATTAGAGTCAAACCCGGATAAGACTGCATACGTACTCACATGGGCTGAGATCAGATCGAGCATAGTTCTGATACATGAGCCTGTGCCGAGACTAGGGGAATGTGTATACGCATCGGGGTGACTATGATTTAGTCCGAGGACTAAGATTTGATTGACCGGGTGGTCAAGTGCCTGGTTTAGGGTTGTGCCCGGAGACAAGAGATTGGACCCGGAGGCCAAGATTGAGCCCGAAGGCTAGGAATTGAGCCCGAATGCCTAAGGATTGAGCTCGGAGGCTAAGGGTTGGCCCTGGAGGCCTAGAGGCTTAAGACAAGGGCCCGGAGGCCTAGGGTTGAGCCCGGAGGCTAATGTATGGGCCCTGAGGCCTAGGTTTGACTTAACCATGTAATAGGTTGGTTAATCGGGGTTAGAGGTGAGTTAACCATGGTTAGGACTACTAACCTAAGTTAGAAAGTCAAATATAAGATTTTATTGGTTGTTTGCATTTTTTAGATTTCTTAAGAATTTTCTAGATTTTCCCAAGGTTAGATGGTCTTAACCATGATTGAAAGTGAACCGGGGTTAACTTAACCCCAGTTAAGGTTCTGGTCTAGTCATGGGCGGGCCCAGGTGGCATGACAGGGCCTAAACTGACCTCCTACCTGGTCTGGACCCTGTGCAAGACCCATTTAAACAAAAACTAGGATTACCGATACATTGTTTACCATCAATTCCAATTCTTCACAGAATTGGAATTGCGGTACATGGTGTACCACCATTTTGAGTTTTTCTAGAAATTGTTTTGCATGCCAGAGGGAAGGTTAGGGATGAAACCCAGAGGGTCCATGGACCCTTAGGATTGATTAGGAGACTTTGACAGGAGTCCTGAGCTTCGACTATATTGGGCCCACAGTATCCACTTTATCAGGAACCAAATAACTCAGAATGTCGGTAAAATTTTTACCGACATTCTGGACAGTTTTCATTTTTGTTAATTTTAATCACGGTTAAACTGATATGGTGAGCTTGGAAGGATCAGGGATAGGCATGGGAGGTCCCTGGGACCTAAACCAGGTCTTGGAATGGACTAGGGCTTCACGAAATGAGGCTTAAAGCCACTATAAAAGAGAAGACCAGGAATGGCGGTATTGAGTTTACCGCCATTCCTGGTTCTCTCAGATTTTGAATCGCTCTCCCATGGCATTGCACTACCATGCTTCTAGGGGATCCCCCATGGATTGGAGATTGCCCAGAAGCTTAGGGGGAGTGTCCTAAGTTTGGTAAGATCCGATGACCCACTTGGCTATGGACTCTACCCTTGAAAGGGTCCTATGCCCAAAAGGAAGACAAGGGGACCTCTGTTTTTGGGTTTGTAACAAAAATAAAAGTCCCCTGAAGTAGGATCAGAGGCTTACAGGGTATCTACAGAAGGAAAAGAGGGGTGTGGGTGACCCCTACCCTGCTGGCACATCTGCAACAGTGGTGATGGTGTCTATGGTGGTAATGCACCACTTGGAGAGGCCCTTCTAAATGAGACTGGCCTTGGCCGATTCCTCGAGGCACTGGTCCTAAACTTGGAATGGGGATAAAGGCTTTGCTAGGCTTCCACTCAGATTCTACAAGGTTTTTATTTTCTAAGAATTTCTGGAAATTTTGAAGAGTGGGGAAGATGAAGTGGGGTGGAGTTTGGATTTATAAGAGATGAGACTTGGGACCCAATGAGAATTAGAACAGGGGTTGGCGGAGGTCTCGGACGCATGGGGGAGTAGCTGGAGGCGTGCCTAGGGTGTACAGGTGACAGACAAGCTCAGATCTTACGTAAATTGGGAGAAACGGTAATTCCAGTACCGTCATTTCCCTACAGGAGTAAAATGGTAATAGCGGTAGAAAATCTATCGTTATTCCTAAGATTTTCTAGAAATGGACCTGACCCAGCTTAAATGCTCATGCACGCGGTACGACTTCTTACCACAAAAAGAATGTTGGTGGATGGACTACTGATATTCTAACATTTTTGAATTTCGGGGCCCTAGGCCCCCTCCCAGGGCTTGGCTTGGGTCATGGGCCCAGGGCTCAACTGGCTACGGGTTAAAACCCTATGGGCCTTGGGCTTAGCCCTAGGTCCATGGCTAGGCTTTTTAAGGTTAGCTGGAGTTTGACCTAGAATTTAACTAGGGTTGACCTTAAAGTTTGACTAGGGTTATACCTAGGGTTTGGCTATGGTTAACCTAGGATTAGGTTAGGATTGACCTAGGATTTGACTAGGGTTTGTCATAGGGTTAACCTAGGATTAGGTTAGGCTAATCATAATTAAATTTCTTAACCATGGTTAAGGGAGAAGTGTAGAAATTGGGTGCTTACACATCTGATAGATTTTTTCCTATGTATTCTATGAATACATTTCCTTAGCATTTTTGTGGGTTATCTCGTCCTTCCATTTCTTATATATTCTATGAATATCTTTCCTTAGCCTTTGTGTCCACGCTATGACTTGGGAATTTTAGTGCTTGATGATTTTTTTTTTCTCATTTTTTAGAGGGAACTCATATTTATAGTCTTATTATGACTTCTATTGGGATTAAAGTAAAAGTTTAGAGAATGAAAAAAAACGAGATTTTCTTATAGGAAACGAGGATGAGGATTGTTCATCTTAATTTGACTAATTGTGAAACAAAATGAATCTCTGCGTGTGGACGTAGCTCACATTAGGTGAACCACTTAAATTGATGTGTACATTTGAGTTTCAATTTAATTTTTTTTCTTTTTCCTTTGTTTTTGCTCCCTATGGAAAGCCCTATTCTCAAGAGAATTTACCCATTATCTGGAAGGATTTGGACCAAAATTAGAATTGGAAAACTAGAGGGGTTGGGCACAATTGTGTAAAGCTTGTAAAACATGGGTTGTTGGGCCTTTCGCCAAGCAGGATGTCCTAGGTTCCATTTTCCACTCCCCCTTTGGGCCAGTTCCGCTCGGTTTTCTGGACTTTCCTGGTGGGGCGGGTTGCGGGATCTCGTCACACCCCCGGGGACTTAGTCCTAACCCGAAGGGTTGGGGACACCCGAACTTACCAAAAAAAAAAAAAACATGGGTTGCTAAGATTTTGTTGCACCCACTCCTACCCTAAGGAGGAAAGGTAAAGATGTGCCCTCGGATGCGATTGGTTCTAAGATAGACTCCTAAATGAATTTGATTACAGTTTATGTAGGTGTCGTGAGAGTGGGTCATTCACACCGATCATTAACACTAACATGCTTTTAACAACTCTAAATGGGCCACATAAAAGTACATTGTTTGGAACTGAGCCAATTTCATCTACAAAATGCAGATTTGTCGAATTGGGTCCTTTATGGACGGTAGTTTGTGGGGACTGTGTCAATGTGCTATGGATAGGGCTAATGGGTCGGGTCTAGTTTAGACAGGCCCAACTACTAATTCCAAGAGCAAAATTGGGTGAATTTTTAAAAAACATTTTGGCCATCCTGAGCCAAATCTGGTTAGAAATATTGTATAGCAAGCCACGGGCCTTAGGTTCTAGTTCAAGCCCGCCCAACTAATTAATCAACCTGGCCCATTGACACCCATAAAGTAGATCGTAGTGTTTTTTGGTCAAATTTCTGCTTTTATGGGTCGCAAATAGATTGAACCAAATTATGAAGTAATGCAATAGGTTACATGCCAGGGCTTTGGCCCAATGGTAGTGTATCCCCTGCTTTAGGGGGAAGGTCCAGGGTTCAATTCCCGCGAGGGTGGGAGTCGCTTATACTCTCCACCCACCCACTAATCGAATAGATACTAACACCTAACCCGGCATTGCGGCCTAAAGGTATATCTCCGTACCAAAAAAAAAGTAATGCAATAGGTTCTTAAATGTTCATTATGATGCTTATATAAAAAATGGAAATGCTACTGAGACCCCTTTAGGGCCAAGACCATCGAGACCGTGCTCTAAGAGCACGGTCTTTCAGGTGGGTCCTACCATGTGAAATGGGCCCCACCTGAATCTCGTGCTCTTAGAGCACGATCTCGGTGGTCCGAGATCTCGGCCCTAAAGGGATAAGTCCTACAAAAAATGGGATAAAGCTTTTGAGACCCCCTTTGGGCCAAGATCACTGAGACCGTGCGAGCACGGGATTTCATGTGGGGCCTACCATGTGAAATGGAGCCCCACCTGAAATCCCGTGCTCTTAGAGCATGGTCTCGGTGATCTCGGCCCTAAGGGACTCTCAGTAGCAAAGTCCCAAAAAAATTAAATTGGTGTGCTCCTATACCCTTAATTTAATTGGGAAATAGGAAGAGGACTGGCTTCCAATCTAACTATCCAATTTCATTGGTCTACATCCTCCTTTTTTAACACTCATTAACTGTGGTTAAAATTCACTCACCCTTACCCTTTATTTGGTTGCCGAGAAAATGTGTATAAATATGAGAAAAAAAAAGAAAATTAGACAAACACAACTAAAAATTATATTAAGTCTCAGAGAATGGATTAGGCACCCAATGACCCCTATTTTCCAATGATTACGTATTTCCTAGGTATAAGTCAAATTAATGTCAAAGTTTTAATCAAATACCTAAGTTTTAAAGTATACTAATCCAAGAAATGAGAAAATCTTAATTAGGGTCAAACCCGGATAAGACTGCATACGTACTCACATGGGCTGAGATCAGATCGAGCATAGTTCTGATACATGAGCCTGTGCCTAGACTAGAGGAATGTGTATACCCACCGGGGTGACTATGATTTAGTCCGAGGACTAAGATTTGATTGACCGGGTGGTCAAGTGCCTGGTTTAGGGTTGAGCCCGGAGACAAAAGATTGGACCCGGAGGCCAAGATTGAGCCCGGAGGCTAGGAATTGAGCCCGAATGCCTAAGGGTTGAGTCCGGAGGCTAAGGGTTGGCCCTGGAGGCCTAGGTTTGGGCCTAGAGGCCTAGGACAAGGGCCCAGAGGCCTAGGGTTGAGCCCGGAGGCTAAGGTATGGGCCCGGAGGCCTAGGTTTGACTTAACCATGTAATAGGTTGGTTAATCGCGGTTAGAGGTGAGTTAACCGTGGTTAGGGCTGCTAACCTAGGTTAGAAAGTCAAATATAAGATTTTATTAGTTGTTTGCATTTTTTAGATTTTTTAAGAATTTTCTAGATTTTCCCAAGGTTAGATGGTCTTAACCATGATTGAAAGTGAACCGGGGTTAAGTTTAACCCCAGTTAAGGTTCTGGTCTAGTCATGGGCGGGCCCAGGTGGCATGAAAGGGCCTAAACTGTCCTCCTACCTGGTCTAGACCTTGTGCAAGACCCATTTAAACAAAAACTGGGATTACCGGTACACTGTTTACCATCAATTGGAATTGCGGTACATGGTGTACCACTATTTCGAGTTTTTCTGGAAATTGTTTTGCAGGTCAGAGGGAAGTTAGAGATGAAACCCAGAGGGTCCATGGACCCTTAGGATTGATTAGGAGACTCTGACAGGAGTCCTGGGCTTCGTCTATATTGGGCCCACAGTAGCCACTTTATCAGGAACCAAATAACTCAGAATGTCGGTGGACAGTTTTCATTTTTGTTAATTTTAATCACGGTTAAAATGATTTGGTGAGCTTGGAAGGATCGGGGATGGGCATGGGAGGTCTCTGGGACCTAAACTAGGTCTTGGAATGGACCAGGGCTCCACGAAATGAGGCTTAAAGCCACTATAAAAGAGAAGACCAGGAATGGCGGTATTGAGTTTACCGCCATTCCTGGTTCTCTCAGATTTTGAATCTCTCCCATGGCATTGCACTACCATGCTTCTAGGGGATCCCCCATGGATTGGAGATTGCCCAGAAGCTTAGGGGGAGTGTCCTAAGTTTGGAAAGATCCGATGACCCACTTGGCTATGGACTCTACCATTGAAAGGGTCTTATGCCCAAAAGGAAGACAAGGGGACCTCTGTCTTTGGGTTTGTAACAAAAATAAAAGTCCCCTGGAGTAGGATCAGAGGCTCACAGGGTATCTACAGAAGGAAAAGAGGGGTGTGGGTGACCCCTACCCTGCTGGCACATCTGCAACAGTGGTGATGGTGGCTATGGTGGTAATGCACCACTTGGAGAGGCCCTTCTAAATGAGACTAGCCTTGGCCGATTCCTCGAGGCACTGGTCCTAAACTTGGAATGGGGATAAAGCCTTTGCTAGGCTTCCTCTCAGATTCTACAAGGTTTTTTTTTTCTAAGAATTTCTGGAAATTTTGAAGAGTGGGGAAGATGAAATGGGGTGGAGTTTGGATTTATAAGAGATGAGACTTGGGACCCAATGAGAATTAGAACAGGGGTTGGCGGATGTCTCAGACGCATGGGGGAGTAGCTGGAGGTGTGCCTAGGGTGTACAGATGACAGACAAGCTCAGATCTTGCGTAAATTGGGAATAATGGTAATTCCAGTACCGTCATTCCCCTGCAGGAGTAAAATGGTAATAGCGGTAGAAAATCTATCGTTATTCCTAAGATTTTCTAGAAATGGACCTGACCCAACTTAAATGCTCATGCACGCAGTACGACTTCTTACCACAAAAAGAATGTTGGTGGATGGACTACTGATATTCTGACATTTTTGAATTTCGGGGCCCTAGGCCCCCTCCCAGGGCTTGGCTTGGGTCATGGGCCTAGGGCTCAATTGGCTACGGGTTAAAACCCTATGGGCCTTGGGCTTAGCCCTAGGTCCATGGCTAGGCTTTTTAAGGTTAGCTGGAGTTTGACCTAGAATTTGACTAGGGTTGACCTTAGCATTTGACTAGGGTTATACCTAGGGTTTGGCTATGGTTAACTTAGGATTAGGTTAGGATTGACCTAGGATTTGACTATGGTTTGTCATACGGTTAACCTAGGATTAGGCTAGGCTAACCATGATTAAATTTCTTAACCATGGTTAAGGGAGAAGTGTAGAAATTGGGTGCTTACACATATGATAGATTTTTTCCTATATATTCTATGAATACATTTCCTTAGCCTTTTTGTGGGTTATCTCGTCCTTCCATTTCTTATATATTCTATGAATACCTTTCCTTAGCCTTTGTGTCCACGCTATGACTTGGGAATTTTAGTGCTTGATGATTTTTTTTTTTTTCTCATTTTTTAGAGGGAACTCATATTTATAGTCTTATTATGACTTCTATTGGGATTAAAGTAAAAGTTTAGAGAATGAAAAAAATGAGATTTTCTTATAGGAAACAAGGATGAGGATTGTTCATCTTAATTTGACTAATAGTGAAACAAAATGAATCTCTGCGTGTGGACGTAGCTCACATTAGGTGAACCACTTAAATTGATGTGTACATTTGAGTTTCAATTTAATTATTTTTTCTTTTTCCTTTGTTTTTGCTCCCTATGGAAAGCCCTATTCTCAAGAGAATTTACTCATTATCTGGAAGGATTTAGACCAAAAATAGAATTCAAAAACTAGAGTGGCTGGGCACAATTGTGTAAAGCTTGTAAAACATGGGTTGTTGGGCCTTTCGCCAAGCAGGATGTCCTAGGTTCCATTTTCCACTCCCCCTTTGGGCCAGTTCCGCTCGGTTTTCCGGACTTTCCTGGTGGGGCGGGTTGCGGGATCTCGTCAAACCCCCGGGGACTTAGTCCTAACCCGAAGGGTTGGGGACACCCGGACTTACCAAAAAAAAAAAAACATGGGTTGCTAAGATTGTGTTGCCCCCACTCCTACCCTAAGGAGGAAAGGTAAAGATGTGTCATCGCATGGGATTGGTTCTAAGATAGACTCCTAAATGAATTTGATTACAATTTATGTAGGTGTCGTGAGAGTGGATCATTCACACCGATCATTAACACTAACATGCTTTTAACAACTCTAAATGGGCCACATAAAAGTACATTGTTTGGAACTGAGCCAATTTCATCTACAAAATGCAGATTTTTCGAATTGGGTCCTTTATGGACGGTAGTTTGTGGGGACTGTGTCACTGTGCTATGGATAGGGCCAATGGGTCGGGTCTAGTTTAGACAGGCCCAACTACTGATTCCAAGAGCAAAATTGGGTGAATTTTTAAAAAACATTTTGGCCATCCTGAGCCAAATCTGGTTAGAAATATTGTATAGCAAGCCACGGGCCTTAGGTTCTAGTTCAAGCCCACCCAACTAATTAATCAGCCTGGCCCATTGACACCCATAAAGTAGATCGTAGTGTTTTTTGGTCAAATTTCTGCGTTTATGGGTCGCAAATAGATTGAACCAAATTATGAAGTAATGCAATAGGTTACATGCCAGGGCTTTGGCCCAATGGTAGTGTATCCCCTGCTTTAGGGGGAAGATCCGGGGTTCAATTCCCGCGAGGGTGGGAGTCGTTTATACTCTCCACCCGCCCACTAATCGAATAGATACTAACACCTAACCCGGCGTTGTGGCCTAAAGGTATATCTCCATACCAAAAAAAAAGTAATGCAATAGGTTATTAAATGTTCATTATGATGCTTATATAAAAAATGAAAATGCTACTGAGACCCCTTTAGGGCCAAGACCACCGAGACCGTGCTCTAAGAGCACGGGATTTCAGGTGGGTCCTACCATGTGAAATGGGCCCCACCTGAATCTCGTGCTCTTAGAGCACGATCTCGGTGGTCCGAGATCTTGGCCCTAAAGGGATCTCAGTAGCAAAGTCCTACAAAAAATAGGATAAAGCTTTTGAGACCCCCTTTGGGCCAAGATCACCGAGACCATGAGAGCACGGGATTTCATGTGGGGCCTACCATGTGAAATGAGCCCCACCTGAAATCCCGTGCTCTTAGAGCATGGTCTCGGTGATCTCGACCCTAAGGGACTCTCAGTAGCAAAGTCCCAAAAAAAGTAAATTAGTGTGCTCCTATACCCTTAATTTAATTGGGAAATAGGAAGAGGACGGGCTTCCAATCTAACTACCCAATTTCATTGGTCTACATCCTCCTTTTTTAATACCCATTAACTGTGGTTTAAATCCACCTGAATCTCGTGCTCTTAGAGCACGATCTCGGTGGTCCGAGATCTCAGCCCTAAAGGGATTTCAATAGCAAAGTCTTACAAAAAATAGGATAAAGCTTTTGAGACCCCCTTTGGGCCAAGATCACCGAGACCGTGAGAGCACGGGATTTCATGTGGGGCCTACCATGTGAAATGGGCCCCACCTGAAATCCCGTGCTCTTAGAGCATGGTCTCGGTGATCTCGGCCCTAAGGGACTCTCAGTAGCAAAGTCCCAAAAAAATTAAATTGGTGTGCTCCTATACCCTTAATTTAATTGGGAAATAGGAAGAGGACGGGCTTCCAATCTAACTACCCAATTTCATTGGTCTACATCCTCCTTTTTTAATACCCATTAAATGTGGTTAAAATTCACTCACCCTTACCCTATGTTTGGTTGCCGAGAAAATGAGTATAAATATGGGAAAAAAAAAAAAATTAGACAAACACAACTAAAAATTGTATTAGAAATCCAAAATTTTCTTTCATTTTCCATGTTTCCACCTATTTTATCGGCAACCAAACATGGCATTAGGGTTCATCCATCCAATATTAATTTTTTTTATTAATCATAATTTAATTAAGCTTAACCATAGTTAAAAAGAGGATTAAAAGGGACACGGGGACACTGCAGCAGCTAGGAAAGGGGCCGACCTTCTCATGACTCAATTTAATTCCCAACCAAAGGGCTCACTGAACAATAGGATTCGGAGCGAAAGATGAGCTCCCATCTCATCAGTTATGTTTACTCCTAGGCTCCTAGCTAAATAAAGACGTTAGAATCATAACGGCTATATTTCATTTCAAATTTCGTAACGGGCATTTTGCCTCTCTCCTGTCTCTTCTTTCGCTCTATTCCGGATTCTTCTTTCCTTCTTCGTTTCAGCTGTCTCCGCATTTCTCGTCATCCCTGTTCTCCAACTCAGCTTTCCAAGAATACCTTTCAACCAAAGATTAGATTCTTCAGACCTCTCAAAATCCCCAAAACAGAGACCTAATTCAATCTTCACTTTTCTTCAAAAAAACCCAAGAAAATCTACAAATTCTTCCTGGGTTTTCTTCAATGGCTCCTACGCCATCTAAATCTGTTCAAGCACAAGCAACTCCATCAAAAACACCACAATCGAAACATCGCCAACATTTCAATACCCTAAAAAACACACACCCATCTCCAAATCCAAACTCCACAGCTAAAGAAACCCCACAGATCGAGCATCCGGTCGAAGTCATTGGCCGGATACGTGATTATCCAGACCGGAAAGAGAAACCCATTTCAGCATTGCATATCACTTTGGACCGCCAGACTATTCGGGTGCGAACGGATATTGGGTACAGAGATTTCAGCCTTGATGGTGTTTCTCTATCTGAAGAAGAAGATCTTGATGGGTTTTACAAGAAATTCGTGGAATCAAGGATAAATGATGTGAAATTGGGGGCTAAGTGCACCATCATGACGTACGGACCGACGGGGTCGGGAAAGAGTCACACCATGTTTGGGTGTCCAAAGCAGCCAGGAATAGTGTATAGAGCTCTCAGAGATATTTTGGGGGAAGGAGATGGAGAAAATGAAACAGATTGTCGAAGCGTTGGGCTTGGATCATTTGTTCAAGTTACTGTTTTGGAGATATACAATGAAGAGATATACGATCTTTTGTCGAGCAACAATGGTGGAGGATTAAGCTTTGGGTGGCCTAAGGGGAATGCTTCCAAGGTAAATTTAGTTATGTTTGCTAATGAATTTTTTATTAAGAACTTCCAAGATATATCTTTTTGTTAGTTTATAGCTCTGTTAATGATTTCCTGATGAAGAACATTATCATTTTGGTTTGATTGCTGAATTGATCTCTATCTTCAGAGTTAGTCTAAGTTTCTCTCAATTTAAGATCTGTAATTTCTGTTGCGGAATAAACCCTAGGATCAATAGAGAACAAACAGATAGCAACCAAACGACAGCGAGAAAATAAACAAGAATGATGCAATCACACAGTACACAAGCAATTACATGTTCAGCCTAAGCCTAGATGTCGACCGGAATTCTTTCACTACGAGAAATGTAAAGGAATTGCATAGATCATTCTCTCGCAACCACTCAAACAAAGTTGTGTTCTCCAATTAAGAAAACCCTAAAGCCGAATATTATATCAAATACCCAGCTAAACCCAGAATTAGAATAAACTAAGGACCAATAGGGAACCCCTAGAAAACCGTACAGACATGAGTGTCCATGTGCCAACACTCAACAATTTCAATCTTGATTGGGCTATTTTAAGCCGAAAATGCAGTCCATATATATATGATATATCCGAATTTTCATTAACAAAAAGGTTTTTTTGGTAATTCTTATTGGAATGCTTTGAAGAAGATACAAGAGATGTTAGTCAAATTTCAAGAAAGGTTTGATTTATTCAAACAAGAAGATGGTGGCTGTAAGAGGAAGTAACTAAAATAATGACTGTCTTTTTCAATGGAATCACAAGGCTTCATGATATTATTCAATCTAATCCTATTCTAATAAGAAAGAACAAGGGTCCTGTTTAACTGGGTTCTATTTCATGAGGTGGTCTGATATCTTCCTTGCATAAATCTATGAACTTCTGAAACATCAGAGAAAATTTTTGTTGAGAATTTTTTTTTTACATTTGAATCCAGGTCATTTTCTCTCCTGTGATGGATATTTATTGCATTAAGCTTCAATCAGGGCAATGCATTCCTTGTACTTACTTTGTTTATTTCGTTGATGCAATGATGCTGTTCTTGGTATAGCCTATAAGTGACTTAGTATCAATTATACTATGTTGTCCAAGATGGCTACTGTTTTCTTTTCTTAATCATTTTAAATCTATATATGGGGTTTTCAGGTAAGACTAGAGGTGATGGGAAAGAAGGCAAAAAATGCGACATTTATCTCTGGAAATGAAGCCGGAAAGATATCAAGAGAGGTCCAAAAAGTGGAGAAGCGAAGGATCGTTAAAAGCACACACTGTAATGACAGAAGCTCTCGAAGCCACTGCATGGTTTGTCTTATTTTCTTCTTTCTTTAATACTCCTTTCAAAGTTCTGCTGCTATGCAAAATTCATGTTTTTCCCCTATCATCAAATAGATAATCCTGGATGTCCCTTCGGTGGGAGGAAGATTGATGCTTGTTGACATGGCGGGTTCAGAAAATATTGAGCAAGCCGGCCAAATTGGGTTTGAGGCAAAAATGCAGGTGGAATTTCGCTGTGTTTTCTATTTTGATGTAAAAGGCTTACTCAGGTTTTGATGAATAATCTTGTTCTAACTATAATGTTGAGCACTCAATTTATGCTTTAATTGAAATTGTAGACAGCAAAGATCAACCAAGGTAATATAGCCCTGAAAAGAGTAGTGGAATCCATTGCGAATGGGGATTCTCATGTGCCATTCAGAGATAGCAAGCTAACCATGCTTCTGCAGGTAATTCCCATTCTTATTATATTTAGTTACATCAATTTGCCTTAACATTGGTCGATATGATTTCTTGTTTAGTGAAAAAAGTTCTGAGATTTTGTTTTGCTTTAGGATTCTTTCGAGGATGATAGATCGAAAATCTTGATGATATTATGTGCAAGCCCTGATCCCAAAGAAATGCACAAGACAATCTCCACACTTGAATACGGAGCAAAGGCAAAATGTATTGTTCGTGGCTCTCATACACCAACCAAGGATAAAATTGGCGCTGAGGATTCATCATCTACATTAGTTTTAGGATCAAGGATTGCAGCAATGGACCAGTTCATTTATAAGCTACAAATGGAGAATAAGCTCAGGGAGAAAGAGAGTAACGAAGCCCATAAAAAACTCTTGAGGAAAGAACAAGAAGTTGCTGCACTAAGGGCTAAGCTTGAGGTTATGGAAGAGAAAGGATCAGGGGCGGTAAGCGAAGAGGAGATCAATTTAAAGGTCAATGAGAGAACCCAGTTCCTAAAACTTGAGTTAGAGAAGAAGTTGCAGGAGTGCCAACAGATGGCGAATGAGTTTGTTGAATTAGGCAGGCGTAGAATGGAAGAGAAGATATTGCAACAACAAGAGGAGGTTGAAATGCTTAGGCGGCGGTTGGAGGAAATTGAATCAGAGCTGTGCCGTTCAAGGGACAACAATGGTGAGAATAACAGGTTACAACACACAGATGGAAGCAGCTTTGCTAGAAGGCTGTTGGAAATTTATGCCGATGGGGACCAAGGGATGGAGAAATCCATGGATTTGGTGAAATCCATGGACCTGCAACCAGTTCTTCGTGATGTGAAAGAAATGGATACCGGTGCTTGTCTAAGTGATGATTTTGGAAACACCACAGTGCCAAATCCTTGTTGGGGTGCTACAGAAGACGAAGATGGTGATGAAATAGATGTTGTACCGAAATTTGCAGAGAAGTTATGTCTGAGTACTGTATTTGAGGAGGAAGAAGGGGAAGAAAGTTCGAATACAGAGGACGAAGAGGTGGAGAAAGAAATAGTAGAGGATACAAGAGTACCTAGCAGGAGATTTGATGGTTCAGTTCCAGGAATCAATTTAAATATGGATACTTTGGTAGCTTCTCAGAATCTTGTAGTGACACCAAATGCTTATAGTAGAGATTTAGAGAAAGTTAATCATATAAGAGACAGATCAGAGGAGCATGTAGATCTAGAACAGCTGGGTGAACTTGAAAATGCAAAAGATCCAACCTCTGCAAGAAGAACAAGAATTCAAAACATTTTCATGCTTTGTGGGAATCATAGAGAGCTTGGTCAACATGTTAGAATCCCAACTCCAACCAAAAAAAGATCTGAGACTTTTAGTGAGGAGTCTGCTATGAACTCTCTTTCCAAGGAAATCTCACAACTTCAAACTATCCCTGTGCCTGAGCTCGGACTAAATAATCGAACTCTGTCAGATGTTACAGAAAGAAATATCACACAAACCTCGCCGCTTGTTCCACATAAACTTGCAAATGAGCACAAATTGATAGAACACCAGCTGAACAAAAACCGTGCTTTTTACGAGACAGCACTGGAGTCGAAGGAGAACAATAAACCAGGAAATGAAAAGATGGCTGATATGATCGAAGTGTATGTGAAATGGGAGGCCTCAAAGGAAAATTCAGGAAAGTGCGTTACGAAATTGAAGGTGGTAAAGGATTCCACACTTGCTGACCTGCGGAAGCTGATCGAAATCCATCTTGGCGAGGAGAAACAAGCATTCACCTTTCTCATGCTTGGGGTACGTTATTCTTCAATAAGTAAATATATATATATAACAGGTATATTTTAGTTGTGCAACAGTCAGAGAAAATCCTAGAAACTAACCAGTTGCAACATGTATTATGCTTTGATAAACAAAGGGATTAACCTTAGTTTTAGCTCTTAATAGATTACCTGGTCTAGTTGTACTTTCTTCAACCGAATGTTGAGCTAACCAGTTATGCTTGAATTTAAGGTTCTTACAGAAAAAAGATCTGTTCTTCTATCTACAGGACCCTACTGGAGCTCCAGTCTCAAAAGAGAAGGAAGGGACAGTTCAGGCAAACAAACTCCCCATTTTCAACAACCAGTTGAGTGGCCATCTAGCTTGCTTGCGTCCGGTCAAGGGGATCCAACGGCCTAGTCATCTCCCATTTAGCTCATTGGAGAACAAACTTCCGATCAATTCAAATTCCCCTTTCAAGCAGAAAGTTGATCATGGTTTTTCAACCAAAGTAGGCCAAAACTTCAGTGCCACTCCCTATCATATATAGGAAGCCATGTCAATTGTGTTGAAACTTACTGTAATGTTATTTGTACCTTAATATAGCTATCTCAAATGTCGAGTTTGACTCTCATGTATCTGCTCCGAAGTATGTAGGTAAATGCGTTTATGTGATGTGTTATGCGATTTTGGAATTAATAGTACACAATCTATTTCTATGTTGGCTTTGGGTCAATTTTTTAACCTTTGATTCTTGAGGAGTGCTAGCGGACACAATAAGTCAATTTTTTTTCCAAAGACGCAGAGCGGGGTGCAACACGTGGTGTTGCTACCCTATAACAGAGAGATGGTTTGACACTTGTTGCCACCACCTTGCTTTTGGAGAAGACTGCGACAGGGGCTAGCATTTCTGTAAATTCTTTATCGAATATTTTTTTATTTTATGGACAGTAACTATATAACAGTGTTTACTGCATCATCTCTACTCGTATGAGACTGTCGTATCTTTCCTTTGTTTGTGACCCTCACTGGTTTTAAAAAATAACCACATGTAAACATTAACAATATGAGAAATTAATAGACTTTAAAATAACCCCACAATTATCAGTTTTCTCCATACATGCTTCAGAAGTAGAGGTCCAAGTTTTTCTCCATACATGCTTCAGAAGTAGAGGTCCAAGTTATATACCCATGTTTGATATTATACAGGTATACACCCTTCGAAAATGCACATTACGCAGATAAAAAAATATTTTGTCTATAACTTTGTTTCCATTAATGCAGAAAATGACGCAAATTGGAAATTTATCTCACAAAATTTTTGCATGAACTTTTTAAACTTAAGGAATCTTGAAGAGCTAATTGCTAATATTTGAAGTTAGTGATATATCTTCCCACCTTATCTCATATGGTGCTTTCGCACATTAATCAAGTTTAAGCAATGCTTGAATTTCTGCACACAAACAGGCTCAGTCACCATGTTCATGTAAATCTGGCATATGCTTGGAAGATTTCCTAAACAGATTGACATCAGACTTCAATATGCTTGGTCCTCCATCATTCCATGTTCTTTTGGTTCTTTTTTCAAAATTCAGTAGTCTAAGTGCACAACCATTATTTTGCATCGTATGCCCAAGTCAATGATTAGATAACCATATAGCTTCCTTCATTGATTTAGCCTACTACTATACTTTCGCCATAGAAACTGCAATTACTAACCTCGAAATTGGCTTGATATTGTTAATTTGGACCCCCCACATCCCCATACAAGATTGTCTACCTGGCTATAAGTTATTATGAGCTCGCTGTCGACTGAAGAACACTTGACATGTGTTTTTTGAATCTAACCATTTGATTTCAAGGTGGATCATTTGATAGACATGTAAAATAAAATAACCACTTGTATGTTTATAGACCTTTCAATTAGATCCTAGTTGGTCAGTATGAATCTCTTAGGATTCACTAAACCCTACTTAAGCTATAAAATCGTTTTCTATATCTAATCGGATGGCCTAAACATCTCCAAATTCCAATCGGGCTGATCATGTACCACTTGCCTCCTAAGGGACCCACATTGACATCCAATAGTTGGATTCAAAAAACAAATGTCATGGGTCCCTCAATTGACATGGAGCTTAGCATATGATTGACATATTGGTAACCTTACGTCCTTACCTATTCTCACTTGTTTGAGTGTCAAGTTATAACTCATTTGAGTATATAAAGATACCCATGATGTGAGTCTCACTTCTCACTTCCTTAACATGTGAAAAAATATAACCTGATTGGATCGCTGTTCGGTGCAATTATGTTTGGCGGAGAACTGGACCAATATCAATCATGCAATCAGCAAGCATGCGAGAATGCACTATATTTAGCGTCTACCAAACTGTCTGTGAATGAGTATTGGAAGTTCTCGTTTATAGCCGCACCTCAATATATGATGATTACACTATATTATTATAACCCATACATTTACACTCTATATTAGATTAATAATGTCATTGCCTTAACGATGTTTTCTCTTCACGTTGTCTCTAAGAACTTGCTTGCCTTCTCTCATCCCAGCGTCAATTTTCTTTACTTGTTCTGACCTCCAAGGATTGATGACAACCCTTGTCTTCAATCTTTATTCTTCTTATAGTTCCAAACCAAGGACACCTAATAAAAAATTTTAAGAGTACAGTTTGAAAAACTAATTAGCAGAGGGAGATAAGCACCATTTTTCTAATTGGATATAATATGCTCAATTAGCAATGAGAGCAGCGGGAGCACTAGCAACAGCATTGGTCTGGCTGTGCGTGTTAGTTACATGATATCTTTCCAACCAGAAAACCAATTTGGCTTTGTTTAGAGCATTCCTAACTGCCAAAATTCACAAAAAGTCAGGTAGGTGAACCACTTTTTTAAAACTCCCAGCAGCCTCACCAAAATGGCCAAAACTATCATTATTTTATTATTGTGTCACATCCACACAAAAAAAAAAAAAAGAGAGAAACTTATATTTTATTTGTGTGGGCCTATAAAAAAGTGGGAAAGAGAGATATTTTGGTTTGGTGAGTGTACAGTGACTCACCAACATTGGTGAGTACTGTACACTCCTCAAACTGAAATCTTCAAATTGATGAGACTGTTGGAGATGATATTTTACACTTTTTAGCTAATTGGCTAATCAAAATAACTAAAAAACTATTTTGGTGAGGCTGCTAGGAATGCTCTTACCGCTTGCGTTAGGGTGTATCGGGTTTAGTCCCTCATCGTTTGAGAGGTGGACTTCCTAAGGGTGTATAAGTGGCCATCAACCCTCCTTAAGACACACCCTTTTGGAGAGGTTGCTTGGACTTACGGATCTTATAACACCTTAGCGGCTACTAGGGGTGTCAAAAGGCCGGGTTGGGGTAGGGCCGGGGTCAACCCTAGCCCTACCCTTCCTTATAAGAGTAGAGCCCTAGCCCGGCCCTAGCCCTTCAAGGGCCGGGGTTGATTGGGCCCTAGCCCGGCCCCTCAAGGGCCGGGGCCAAGCCGAGCCGGTCAAAGGGCCGGAAGAAAGAGCGGAATTTTTTTTTTTTCATCTAAGATAATAAATTTTTTTTTACTACACCGACTGTCAACCTTACATGGAAATGGATACCCTCCTCTTTTATTCGGGTTTGGGATCAACATTGCAACAAAAAGAGCAATGACAGAGTTAAAAAAAAAATTTCCTTATCAGTAACAGTCATGCATAATAAACCAAAACATAGTATAGGTAAACAAGTAGAATAATAAAACTATATAGAACAAAATTGAAAATATGTTTAAATATAAAACTGAAAGTAGAGAGTAAGATATGAGAGAGAGAGAAAGATGATCGATGAAGAGCCGAAGTGGTATGTGGCCTGTGCGATTGAAGTTGAAGAATGAAGAGGAAAAGCCTTAGAATGTGAATACAAGTTAGGGTTTGGTCTGTGTTAGGTTGGTTTTTATAAGATCTTTAGTTGGCGCAATTACAAACATAGCCCTACTTTCATAACGTTAATGAAAGGTTAAAGGGAGCATATTAGTAAAATTATTAAAAAATATTTATGTTAAGATAAAGTAGGGCCGGGCCGGGCCGGGAAGGGCCGGACAGGGGGAGCCCTAGCCCGGCCCTAGAGAACAAGGGCTTCCAATTTTTTAGCCCTGCCCGGCCCAAGGGCTGGGGTAGGGCCGGGCCGGGTACCCTTCTATATGAGCTTTTTTGACAGCCTTAGCGGCTACCTTATGTCTTACTGTGTGTGTGTGTTTAGAGAATGTGAGTGTTTGGTACATGATATCATTTCAACCCAAAAAAAAAAAAAAACAAGGGTTGTTGGTTATCAATTGTTGGTGTGCCCGTAGCACTACCCGAAAGAAAAACTTCCAACGGATCTGGCTTTAATCTTTCAGTCTCAGCTTTATCATATTGTCTGTAATTTCGAGGGTTTCAGCTTTTCTCCATGGAAACACAGAGAAGCCGTAAAGATCCGTCTGAGAGCGAAAACGGCAGTCGCGGATGGACTTCTTCGGAATCCTCTGAAGAAGAGGTACATCTTTCTCTCTCCGATTGAATCGAATCAGTTCTTCACATCATCGGCTCCATTAGATTGTTTTCTATGTGCAAAATTCGTTCTGTTTTTGCATTTCTGTTGCGTTCTTGTGATTTATAATGATCTTTATGCGCGATTTATTGGGTGTCCCTAGGGTTCATACTTGTGGAGAGGTCTTTGTATCATTACTGTAATCTGAAGTAGCTAGTGATAATGACTAAAAGATACATAGATTGGTGGGACGTTGTAGAGAAATTCTTGGATGTGGAGAGTTTGTAGGTACGGTTTCTTATGAAGTTTATGAATGTGAAATGATAAACAATATAGAATTACTCAAAGAGAATTTTAGTCTGCAAATCCCTTTTAGGGCAAAGTAGTGGCATGACATTTGCAACCCTTACCTACCAATATGATGCAAAATGTCATTTTATCTGAAATCATTGGTAGTAAAAACCAGATTGATAAACGAAAATAGAAGCAAAGCGAAAGCGGGAAGTGAGACTCAAAATATCATTGGGAAATGAGATACACACACCTCATTCCCATTATATTAGTATGGCAGCAGTAGCTTAGATTTTGTCTCATATGAGACGTGTGGAGAACTAGGCATCTTTAATTCCAATTCAACAATACTTGCTCAAGGTCTACACCCTAGGCTGTAGACTCGGGTATATCCTATAATGTCCCACTTATCTAGCTCTCTTTGACCACTAAATGAGACGTGATGGAAGCGGGTTTTCTGGGAAACTAGATTTTTGGGAAGTGAGCATTCCACTCCGTACATAGCTTCCATGAAACTATGACTTAAACATTCTCTTTTATCAAAAGGGGTCGTGGTGGGGGTAAATCTTTTGGATGCTTGAGTGTTTTTTTTTGGGCATGCTTATACTAGGCAAAACATGAAGTTATGTTGTCATTTGATTGGAAAAAAGTGAATTACCTGAACCCAAGGGAAGAAAATCGAGCATGGATGCAGATGAAGAAGGCGAAAATGCTATAGGGAGTCATGTTCACTACAAAAAATACAATACTTAATTCCTTATTAATGGTGTCCTTGGATGGGGCCCTGCTTCAGAATTCTGAAGAATGTCTGTCCAAGCCCTTGTCCCAACTATTAGGGTTGGCTGCATGAGTCCTGTTCTGCCTTTCGTCTCTATATAAAGCCATGGACTGATTAATGTGATGAAAGGATGATATTCATCCTATCACAAGCAAGTCCTTGGTATTTTTGATGGATCTAATTTATATGAAAGCTTAAATCCAAACAAAAACATCAATCTATTATGTAATGGAGTGAAACTGTGAAAACTTCTGATCAGACTGAATTCATTAAGATGAGAGATCCACTGATCTTTGAAGGTTTCTCTGATCTTAGTGGAAGCCAGATTGCTCAAAGAGCTGTTGGTGAAGTTGACTGAAAAAATCAGGAAGCTCGGTATGAGTTCTTAGGAGATCCACTTTCATGAGAAGTAGATGTACAACTCACCGTATCTTTATCCAACATTTAATTATGTTTCATAAAGAATCCTTGAACATGTAACTTGAATACGATTGTGTTTTGTCCCTTCTCTTTAGATGAACAAGCCAAGAATCTACTAGAGAAGTACATGCCAAATGGACAGCAGCCTATGATACTGTATTTGCAAATGCCATGGTAGATCAAATCCTCCAAGGCAAGACCACAAAGAATGGTTTCAACAAACAAGCTTGGTCACAAATGCGAACAGAGTTCAACAAAAAGACAGGTTGTGATTACAATCAAAACCAGCTCCGAAACCGTAAGGGAGTTTTGAAGTCCCAATATCAAAGTGTGAAGGGACTGTTAGAACAACCTGGATTTTATTGGGATGAAAACCAACAAATGGTCACGGCCGAGGATGCTGTGTGGAATGAATACCTGAAGGTACCTTAACCTTAGTTAAGTTGTAATTTCTTATATTCATTTACCTGTTTAAGATTATCTGATAGAGGAGTATGTCAGGTACACCCAGATGCAGATAAATTCAGAATTCAACCTTTTCCGGTATACGAGCAGCTGTGCATCATAACTGGAGATCCATCTACTAATGGTAGATATGCCAAGTCATCTCAACACTGGTCGTTGGGAGATAATACTCCTGATTACACTCAGCACTCAGTACAAGAGCAGGCAGATACAAATGAACTCCCAGGCAATTTACCTCTGGTTGGGCAAGACAAGGACTCTGCTCATTTAGATAGAGACCCAGATAACACAGGAAATCGCAGCAAGCGTCGGTCAACAGCGCAATCCAGTTCAAGTCATACCAGAAGAAAGGAATCTGTGGCCAGTGATTTGGCAGAAGCTGTGTTTGAGTTTGCTGATGCTTTGAGGTTTAAGACACTAGCTACAACGCCATTTATTGACCCGTATGCTATCAGCAAATGCATCAAAGAACTAGAGGCGATCAAAGGTGTTACTGACCAGGAGGTTTTTGGTGCAATAGATGTGTTTAGGGACCCCCTCTTAAGGGAGGCATTCATGACCATGCAACCACAACGCCGATTGAGATGGCTGAGGACTCAGATTAAGTTAGAACCACAGGACTCTTGAGCGGTCCTATAGCCGTTTTAGATTGGCATGTATTTGCTTCTAATTTGTTCCCTTTCAGGCTTCTGGCTATACAAATGTAGAAAACTCTCTCTCTCTCTCTCTCTCTCCCCCCCCCCCCCCCCCCCCCCCCCCCCCCCCCTCTTTTACGCTGGCAGCCTCCTTATGCAGCTGCATATCAACCTTGAAATTGATCCCTGAAGCTTTATTTGACTTACATGCTATTCTTTGATTGTAAGCCAATATTGTTGGGGAAGCAAGATGGTCTAACATGAAGCATGGGCCTAGACTGATAATTCAGGCTGGATGTCCTGCTTACACTGCTTTGGCAGGAAGAACTGCATGTGGTTTTAGGTCCGGTGCCATCTTCGGAGTTTTTTTTTCTTATAACGCAGAAGTCGAGTGGTTCGGATCCTCTTTTTTTTTCTTTTTGGTTTGGTCATCATTTATCTAGATTAGTATGGTTATACCAGTACATGAACAATACCATAATACCAGTACATAATGGAGTGAGTATCAGACCTGAAGAAGGTTCAGGATCCTCAGTTCCATTGGGCTCACCTATTTAGAAAAAATAATTTTATTTCTGGGTATATATGTATACTCTTTGGAAAGGTAGTTTACAGATGAAAATGCTACAAATGCTACAAAGACTGGCCTTGTTCCAAATACTTAGGGATTGGATTGTCTCTGGCAGATGCCAGAAAAATCCTCTCAAGCTCCACACATCATCTGACATGTGGCGATAAAAAGGAGGAGAAATATCAAGTGGGGAGAAGTCAAAAACATGGGGGAGAAAATAAAATAACTTCTCCCCTTTTTTATCACCACATGTTGGATGATGTGTGGAAGCCTGAGAGGACTTTTCTGGCATCTGCCAAAAACAATCCACTCCCGATATATTTCTAGGTGCCTGTTCTATTTCTACGCATACTAAAATCTAAAGAATGCTCTAATGACCTATTAGAGAACTGGGCATTTATGCACGTAGCCCGTAGCAAATCCCTTTGGGAAATAGTTGACGTACGTGGGAAATGGATCGTAAAATCCAAGGTTGGACCTCATTGGTTCATTCCCCCTCTTAAATACCCTCCAATTGTGTTTGGTATTTAAGAGGGGGGGGGGGGCATGGACCAATGAGGTCCTGCCTTGGATTTTAAAATCCATTTCCCAGGTATGCTAGTCACTGCTCAATCCCTTTACGGATACATTGCATCAATTCTATTGAATTAGAGTTCATTGTAACTAGCTATCTCCTTGATTTCAAACATATAGCATTGATGGGTTTTTTTTTCAGAGGAAATTGAAAGGGCTTTTTCACCTTCACCTTATAAGTACCCATTACCTCTCCTTTTCTGCAAGACAATCTCTTCCTGCATTTCATTCAAAGTATTTCTCTTCTTCTACTGTTTTACACTTGTGTTTTTTTGGCTTTTCACTTTCTTTTCTTATTTTGTAAAACACTAGAAATCCAACACTAAACTTCAAATTTTGATGAATCTTTTAAATGTGATAACATGACTCATTTTTCTTACAAACAGCAATGTATTTTGTGCAGATGGTGGGAGATGATGGGATTGTTAAAGTCATCACCCTGGAGGTGGAGAGCTCGGACACTATCGACAACATCAAAGTTAAGGTTCATGAAAAGGAAGGAATTCTCGCAGAACAGTACAAGCTTTACGTCGACACTACCACTACCAGTACTACTTCTGAACAAGACAACTTCCAGGATGGGTCCATAGTATACCTAGTACTCCATCCTATGGAGATCTTTGTCGAAACGGAGGACGGGCAATGCATCTCGGTGCAAGTTGAGAGCTATGACAATGTGGACAGTGTCAAGGCTAAGATTCATGACAGATATGGAATCCATCCAAAGCACCAGCATCTCAATTTTAAAGGGAAAGAGCTCAAAGACAATCAAACCCTTTTGTATTATGGCATTCACAAGGGATCCATTCTCCTTCTAACTCCCTTTTGATATCTCTGGAGAGATGGATGGTCATGATTTCATCTCAAGTTTGTCGATAGGAAATCTAATGGTGCAGAATATGTTGAGAAGAGAAAGACAATCTTTTTGAGACGTTTAGGTTTTGGATGGTAAATGGTATATTTTGAAGTGAAAGATTAAAATGTAAATGGAGGGACCTCACGATGTATGTTTGAAGCTAATAGTTTGTTATTTTGAAGCTTATTTTTATTTTCCTACACCTTTAGTTGTTTATGGGAAATAGGGTTAAAGATACTGCCATTGAATCTTGGAGATGTGGGTGATCAGAGACTTAAATGCTAGATCGACTTCAAGGCCACACTTTCTAGATTAATTATTATTTCAAACAGAACACAACACTGTATCTATTGCCTACTAATAAACTCAACAGCTTACTCTAATGGAGCGCCTTTTGAATGGACCAATCCAAGAATAGCTATAATCAGATGACTGAACTGGCTAAATGACCATGTTCTAACTTACGTAACTTCGGGAGAAGGGGTGCCTCCTCAGAAGGGTTGCAATGATCAGGCCTGGGGCGACTGTTTACCAAAAACGGAGAAGGGGTGCCTCCTCAGAGGGTTGCAGTGATCAGGCCTGGGGCGACCGTTTACCAAAAACACAGGTCTCCACAAAGTTGTAAGACCATGTATGGGGCTGGCGCCTGCCCAATGACAGAAGGTCAGGTAAGTTCCAACATGCACGAAAAATGTAACGATCTAGGCACCATCTCGGAGAGAGGCTCGGTGAAATAGACATGTCTGTAAAGATGCGGACTACCTGCACCTGGACAGAAAGACCCTATGAAGCTTTACAGGACCCTGGGATTGGCTTTGGGCCTTTCATGCGCAGCTTAGGTGGAGGGCGAAGAAGGCCTCTATGTAGAATAAATCCCTGTGGATGCGCAGTGGAATAGCCTCAGCTATCTAGGTTCTGGAAACACATTTTCCTTTTACCACTGTAATAATTGGTAAATGACCATATTTTAAACTGCATAGAGATACCTTTGGGTGCAGTGGAATAACCTCAGCCCACATTTGGAACCTTTTGTACCCTTGTTTTAGTCCATCTTCAATTTCAATTCCTCTGAAAGACGATCTGCCCAAATCCAGCCTAGTTCTGACATAGGCTTACAATATCTGATATCAATGACTTGATCAGTCTCCCACGCCTTGTTCCTTGTGATTCTTTAACAACGTAAGGAGATGCTCAAGACATGTTTTTCCAGTATGTTTTGTGTTGGGAGCCATGGGTAATTTTCTACACATGATTCTTCAGCTTTTGTTTTCTATTCAGTAGAAAAGGAGAAGACACTTACAGGAATAGCATACATAGCCTTAAATTTAAATCTAATGTCTAATAGAGAACTAGAACAATTTCCTTCTTGAAATAAATCAAAAAAACTAAATTATCTCTTTTGGGTACACTTGTGACAGGAAACACCAAAACCTGATGATTAAGAGGCTTCAACCTGCAATCATGTTACATTACAAATACTACGAATCTCATACGCTTAGAAGAAGATTGCTACCCATGACAGCTTCTAAACTTTGAAGACTATCGTCTCTAGATGCTCAACAAATACCCAATTAGGTGATACCCATAAAGTAATAAACAACTACAATATTCTATTAGTCGGACATTTTACAATCTCGCAATGGGCAATAATATGTTCTTCAAATTTAATAAGAGATGTTTTAGAAAAAAATACAAGGATGTTAGGAAATAACTACACCAATATCATCATCTAGCTTGTTAGCTTGACATCTCTTGAGGAAATGGAGTTGCCGTCGCAAGTGCAGCACCTGCAATGAACCATGTATGACAATAAGAAATCTATCATATACAACTCAGCTTCTCTAAGAGTGATTTAGCAGCTGCAAACCAACAGAGAATCTTCGGCATGTTTGGTTACTATTGCAAGTTTATTCTGAATAGACTTCCACCCTGGAAAAATAGATTGTTCATTGACTTGGACCTTTTATTAGGGAGTAGAAAATTTTCTACTCATAGTCAAGATACAGAAGGTGGAACTCTTCCTTTGACAACTCTTTTATATATAAGAGTTGGCAAAGAATTTAATTACATAAACTTATAATTAAATGTAAAAAAAATGCTTAAAAGGAATAACAGTTCCATTCATAACAGATGCAAGTTTTTCCAGTCCTCAAATGATGTATCGTGTGAGCACTGATATTCCATAGTTCGAATATTGGGATGTTTTTGTTTCTTTCTGAGACATTTGACATCTGCTCCAGGTAAATTCCCATGGTGCAAACATGGATCGAAGGTAACTCTATGTGGACATCAATCCCAAAAATATTAATAATAAAAAGAATGCCCTAGGATCGTGCAGAGTCTGTAGACACACATGGCCTATTCCTCCATTTTTTAGTTGTCTTCTACTACTTCAAACCTAAATTTCTACTTAGTATCAAAGCCATGTCGATTAAGAAGCATCAACAACACCAAGAGAGGATCGAAGGAGACGAAATCAAATCCTGCAGGTGCTGATGTCAGCAGTTATACATCCCTCCCCAAACCCTTATCAAAGGAATAATGATTCTGATATTACCTCCCCTGCTTTGGGGTTATCAGGCCCAGTTAATGTTCCATCGGAGAATTCAAAGTACAGATTACCACAGTAAAGTTGGATGGAACAAATTACTTGGAGTAATCTTAATCTGCAAGGATGTACACAGTTATGGGAAAATTTAGGTCTATAAATAGCAATAGTAGGGAATCCGAGGAATCTGATCCCATGTCTGAAAAATGGGAGTTAAGGACTTACTATTATGTCCATGGTTTTTAATTTCGGCAAAATTTTGAGAAATTTCAGTTTCGACCTCGTCTCAAAAATCGATATCCCAATTATTTCAGGATGCACGATTTCAACCGAAATTACGAAATTTTGATCCAAATAGTATTGGTTTCTTTTAAATAATTTTTAATTGAACTTAATAAAAAAAACTAACGATATTACCAAATATATTCAAATTTTGGTGAAATTTCTGAAATTTTAGGGTCTTGTTTAAAAATAAAATAATAATATTTTTACTAAATTACAAATTTTATTAATTCTTATCCATTACTATAATAAGTTACCTGATAAGTTAGAATGCTTAAGACCCTTAACACTTCTACTAACCATTTAAATTAGAAAACCTAAATATTAGGAGTTAGGACACTTGATAATTTATTATTATTATTATTTAATTTTTATAAAGGTAAATTTAATAGATTAATCTAAAATATTACTTCTAGAATTAATAATTTAATATGAAATTAGTTTAATAATAACAATTTTAAAGTGTTATATTCAGTAGTAATGGTTTAATATTTAGATAAGTGATTTGCATCTAATAACTTTTGTAAAATATGTAAAATATTAGAAAGTATAATAAAAAAATAAAATAAAAACAAGAAAAACAGTTGATTTATTTTTGGCCAAAATTCCAAAATTTTGTGAAATTTTGGATAAAATATTTCAAAAACAAAATTTTCTGAAGTTTGCCCAAAAGTTTTGAAATTTTGTTTCGGGTTTGAAATTGGCAAAATTTTCGAGATTTCAAACCCTATTCACGTCTTGGTTATCGCATTCCATGCAACAACCTAGTGGTAGAGAGTATATTTCTTTTCACTGTCAAAGAGATCTGGGATTTTATAGCTCAGTCATATTCCCAAATGAGGAATATACCACTAGGTTGTTGCATGAAATATAATGAAACTAATAGGAGACGAAGACATATAATGAAACTTGTTGGGACTCCGTTGGTCGTCCTCAACAGTTCAATTGTCCAGGATCATCTATGACTCATAGAGTCACAGTGCCACTACAAGAGTGATCTATGACTCATAGAGTCACAGTGCTACTACAAGAGTGATGAAGACAAAGTTCAGCCAAACATTTCTAGGAAGAAGATTAAGAGGAAGAAGAGAATAGCTTAACTATTTGGAGTAGGCTTAATTTTATCCGAACTGCGGATAAGTAACTATGTTGTTTGGGAATAAGCATATCCTTATCTAGATAATGGATAAACATCTTGACTGCTTGGTGGTGGGAATATCCTGATATTAAATTAAAGAAAGTTTTGGACTTGTCCAAACAGTTCTTTAGTAGGAGTCAAAGAAACAAAAATCAAAAGGTCAAAGGGCTATTAATGCCTTAAAAGTTGAAGAGTCCTTTGAGTAAATGAGTTGTTTTTTCAAAGTTTGCTTTGATTCCTAGGTGGGTAAGTTCAAAACAAGTTGCATTAGGAATTGAATGGTTGGGTCTTCTAAGACAACTAGAGCAAAGAATTTTTGTTTCCAATGTATATCATTGTTAAGATTTAGGGTGGTTGATTAAAAGATCTATATAAAGGGTGAAAGGGGTTCATGAATTGAAATGTAACAACAACAACAACAATACTTGATAGATTTTCTTAAATCTAGTTCTTTCAACTAGTCTTTTAGTTGCTAGATTAGAAACTTGTAGGAGCTTTCCCTTTATTTTCTTCTAAGAAACCTTGGATCCGGCGATAATTGTAGTAATATCAACTTCTCTTTAAGTTGCAAAGTGGGGACCTGTTCTCCCAACTTCGTCAGAGAGACACCACATCTATTCACTCTATTGTCGCTTTACCTACACGAGTAACTCATGACACATCTCTACAAAGTTCTCGTCCTTCCAAAGAAATAAGCACGGTTCCCAATGAAGAAATTGAGAATCTTCGTCAGTTTATGAATCAGTTAGAGGGACTATATGCTACCTCCACCTTCACACACCTAGGTATCATCTGTTCAACTCATCATGTGTCCAATTCTTCTAGTCCTTCCTAGATTATTGACTCTAGTGCTTCTGAGCACATGACTTTTATGCCTTTATTCTCTTTATATTCAGTTTGTTGTGGTCGAGAGAGAATTAGGATTGCTGATGGATCCCTTTAGCCTGTATTTAGGAAAGGGATCCTCAATTCTCACAATCTTCAATATTACATATTCCTAACTTAGCCACTAATCATCTATGTGTCAGTGTTATTATAAAAAAAATTGAATTGTAGTGTCACTTTTTTTTAATTGTGTTTTTCAAGATTTGGAGACGAGGACGCTGATTTGTACTAGTCGTAAAGTTGGTAGTCTCTATCTCTTGGATAAGCACCCCATATTTGCATACAAGTGAACAACTAACAAACATTCTTACAAAGGCAGTCAGTACTTAGTAGTAGCCTATTACATGAGATTTTAGCCAAGTTGGACATATTGATATCTATGCACCAACTGGAAGGGGAGTACTATAAGGGCATTTTAGTCTTATCCTTTGTTATTATGTCATAATAGTCCTCCTAGGGGTATTTATGTCAGCCCCAAAAATCATTAATAATAAAAAGAATCCCCTAAGATCATGTAGAAACACACGACTAATTCCTCTATCTTTTCTTCTTCTTCTCTTATTTTTCATCCTTCAAACCCTAGACCATAGTTCGAAAACTCGGCGAGTCAACTCAAAACTCGAGGAGTCAACCCTAGACAGAGTTTCGAGTTGAGTTGCCTCAAAACTCGAAGAAGACACTATTCAGCAAGTTAGTCGATGACTCGGTTGAGTCAAGTTTTCTGACTCGCAAGACTTGGTTGAATCACGGAATGGTATTTTCGTCATTTCCATTTTTTTACAACCTAAGGTCCTAAAATCAAACGTCACTATTTTTGCATCATATTCTTTGGGGCTGTTAAACCAGCCTTCTATGTGTTCTGTCAGTTAAACCTGGTTTTTAGGTTGTTTAAGGATGCAAAACTAAACTACTTTGGGTTCTTTTAACCTAGGTTTTTCAAGTTATTTGTGGTTCAATCTTGGATAAAATGTCAAGAAATAGGTAATTGCCTAATTGATATATATATATATATATATATATATATATATATATATAGTAGTATTCTAATGAATCATGCTCATTAAAGCCTTTAATGAGCGGTCCCTCTAAAAAGATGACATGTGACAATCTTTTTTTAAATCCAACGGTTGGATGTTTAGGTGGGTCATTTGAAAGACGTGTCAAGAAATCAGTTTGATTAGACGCGTTTAGACCGTTCAATTAGACCTTAGTTTATCAGCATTAACCCCATAGGGTTCACTAGACCCATCTAGGTTATAGAAATAGCTATTGTTCCTATCTTCAATCAAATGGTCTATAAATGTCTGATCGAGCTGATTTTCCGAGTCGCTCGACTTGGCTAACTTTCGTGTCGAATCGACTTTTCAGGTTTTTGAACCATGCCCTAGACTACTTCAAACCTAAATTTCAATTGTTATAGATCATTTCTTATGTCTAAAGTTGACTTTTAGAGCTTCAAACATGCGCTACTACTTATGTCACTTGTTATGATCTCACTTCCAATTCCAAATGATTGTAAATATATAAGGAAACCAATTGAGTTTTTCCAAAGACATTTTAATAAATATGGGCATGGGACCGAATAAAACTAGAGGAGATGTACCAAAAACAAAATATTCTGGAACAATATCAACGAACTGGACATAAAATATCTCTTTGCCAAATAAAAGTAGACAAAAATGTGAACATGATTCGATACCTCTTCTTGAGTATGGTTGGAGATGTCAACATGTGTCACCATGATAGAGATGGCGACTTCAAACTGCCCCTAACTCCATGTGCATATAAACTGTGAAACTTACTTAGTAGTTATATATGACTTTTGCACTTATTTACTTAAAAGTTACATGACTGTTGAGTCTTTTGCTTTTGGTAAACAAATACTGAGTATTAATGGGTATGATTTTAAGTCTGGAGAGCAGAGTCATATGTGCGTCAACATGTACTTGGCCAATCTAACTTACTTCTTTTATTCCAAATTGTTAGGTGTATGGGTCTTATACCCCATCAGCCCTCTAGAGATTAGATCAAGATTAGCAGTTGTCTAGGATATCTTTATAAAATTATAGTAGATTCTAAAGATTTGATTTAGATTAGGTTTATACAATTCAGTTTATCTTGTAATCTATATAAAGCTAATTGGTTTCTTGTTAATGTTTTTTTTTTTCCATTAACAAGAACACAAATAGCCAAGATAACCAGGACAAATTGCTAATCTTGATTTAATCTCCAGAGGCCTGATTGAGTACAACACCCATACATCTAAGACAAATGATTGTGAACATTTTCAAAGTTTCATACGTTCCAACAGAATGTTTAAATTTCCAAAAGGATCATAATGGACTGGAATAACAAAATTAGTGCTCAATAAAGTTTATTTGTGAACAGCTTCTTCTCTGAATATGAAAATTCAACACAAGCATATTGTGAAAGGATGGAGAAATCACAAGGAAAGAAACCAAGGTAAACGGTTACCTCTTCTTGAAGCAGAGAGGGGAGATTTTCAGTTGACACAAGGCAACAAATTTCCTGTAAAACCTTCTCTTCTTTGATCCCAGACCATGTTTGTGGAGGCAAGGCCAGTAAAAGTGCTGTCAGAATGTCATTTTCAGCTGGGTGCATCCGAATGCAGTTACTTGGGCCAGAGCCAAGACAACTTCTCGACTTTGTTGGAGACAGAGGGACCAGCATATCAACCCCTTGCTCGATGTTGTTACCTGTCACCACAGTTCCAGACACCACCGTAACAGGCATGTCACCATTAGTTGTCATGCATTTCACACAAGTTTTGCTACAGCAGAACCCATCCAAGGATCCAAGTTTTCCCGTCAAAAGCTTTGCTCCTTGGCAACAAACACTTGCTGCAATTTCAGGCAAATTGTCTTTATCACCCGAAGATGGGATTTTTCTGCAACAAGAACTTGCAGAAGATAGCCATTCTGTCACATGTTTAAATAATCTAGTCTCCTGTACTTGTTTCAATACCTCTTCCTGAAACTCAAAAGATTGGTATTTCAAAAAAAAGTAGAAAGTGTAAATATAAATGAGGTTTCAGGTTTATCAAAAGGGAAAAAAAGGGAAGTAAAAGGGATTAAAAGCTATACAAGACCTTGACAGCAAGTCTTCCTTTCTCCTCTTTGCTTAGACTTGAACCCCCATCTTCTTGTCTCCTAACTTCTGCCACCCACTTGATGAACTCCCCAAAATTGGTGGGAAGTGATGTAAAAACAACAGAGAGAACTTTCTGAATATCCTTTACATCTTCCGACTTCAAGAGGAGGGGAACATCATCAATTAAATATTTTGCAGTACTGACCCAACTCTCATGTCTACAACTCTGCAAAAAGTTCCAAATTTATATCCAGATGCTCAGTTATTGCCGCCAAGTTCTTCAAGATTTCAGAAAACTTCAAGCTTCCAACTATACATTTAAAAAAAATGAAAATTAAAAAAATCATGTCAGCTACATTTACTATGTTATCTACTAAATTATCTAGATAGGTGTTTGCATGCACGGAATCACATGCATGAACAGACACCCACACATACTTTCAGAAGAAAAGTAATCTATTGTTCATTTGCTCCTGAATTTGACCAGCTCAATTTGGACTTGATACAATTTGAACTTTATTTCTTCCCACCATAGTTACCAAGTAAGGGTATAATATGGAAATGGTCTGTTCGGGAAGTACGGGTGATTGTTATACAACAAAAACACGGCAAAAGAACGGAAAAATAATTAATAATTACAAATAATAAAAATTTATGATATTAACTAATAATAATCATTTAATACGGAATATGCATTTAACACGGTAAAAGTATAACGCATATTGTATGCGTTTAATACGCAATTCGCATAATAAATAGGTATTCTACGGCGATATGGGTGTAACAGTGGAATTCTTAGGATAAGTTTAAGGGTTTGAAGGAGGAAGATAAAGAAGAAGAAGAGAGGAGGAAAAGAGTAGAGAACTTGTCTGAAGGGTTAAGTAGGGTTTCCCCTAATTACAAGAAAGCTTAATATTCTACACTCCCCCTCAAGCTGGTATGTAGATATTACAAATACCGAGTTTGCCAATAATCTTAGTAAACTCTGTATGACCAAGCCCCTTAGTCAAAATATCAGCAAGTTGGTCACCAGTCTTCACAAATGAAGTACAGATGAGACCTGTCTTCAACTGTTCCTTGATGAAGTGTCTGTCCACCTCAATGTGTATGGTTCTGTCGTGTTGGACCAGATTATAAGCAATGCTGATTGCCGCCTTGTTGTCACAATACAACTTCATTGGAGACCCTGAATGAGAAGCTTCAGGTCAATCAAGAGAATGCGAAGCCACAAAATCTCACATAATCCATGAGCCATCGACCGAAATTCTGCCTCTGCACTAGATCTGGCCACTACAGACTGTATCTTACTTCTCCATGTGACTAGATTACCACCAACAAACGTACAATAACCATAAATTAAGCACCTATCTGAAACAGATCTAGCCCAGTCTACGTAAGTGAAAACCTCAATCTGGAGATTACCGGAACGAGCATACAATAGTCCTTGTCCTAGAGCAGACTTGAGAAACCTCAGAATTTTGTACACCGCATCCAAGTAGGTTGAGGTAGGAGCATGCATGAACTGGCTCACCACACTGATAGCATAAGCAATATCAAGACGAGTGAGTGAGAGAGATATCAATCTCCCTACAAGTCTCTGATATCTCCTTAATTCGATAATCTTCTCACTAGTGGCTTCACCAAGCTTATAATTTAGGTCAATGAGAGTGTCACAGGGCTTACAACCCATCATACCAGTCTCATGTAGTAGGTCAAGGACATATTTGTGCTGCAATATAAAGATATCTTTTATGGACCTGGCAACCTCAATACCCAAGAAATATCTCAACTGACCTAGATCCTTGATTTCAATTTTGGCAAGTAAGCCCTTCAACTTATGCATTTCCCCCTGGTCATCTCCAGTCAGCACAATGTCATCTATATAAACAATGAGTGCAATCACCTTCTTGCCACTGTGCTTGATAAATAAAGTGTGGTCAGCTTGGCTTTGTTTGTAGCCATTTCTAATCATGGCTAGGCGAAACCTTTCTTACCAAGCCCTAGGGGACTGCTTAAGTCCATACAAGGCCTTCTTCAGTCTACACACCTTCCCTTCAGCTACAGGACACTTGAACCCAGGAGGAGGTTTCATGTACACTTCTTCTTCCAAGTCACCATGGAGAAATGCATTCTTCACATCAAATTGCATAAAAGACCAATCCAGGTTAGATGCAAGAGATAAGAGAACTCTTATTGAGTTCATCTTTGCTATAGGAGCAAACGTCTCCTGGTAGTCTATGCCATGTGTCTGTGTATACCCTCTTGCAATAAGTCTGGCTTTGTATTTTTCCACGGATCCATCAGACTTATGCTTCACAGTGAACACCCATTTACATCCCACTGGAACTTTGACTCTTGGTAAATCAACCATCTCCCATGTCTAATTTTTTCTAAAGCCTGATCTCTACTTCCATTGCTTCTTTCCATTCTGACTTGGAAAGAGCATCCGCAACGCTGCAAGAAATAGACATAGAAGACAAAGTCATGGCAAAGGTACGATACGAGGGAGATAGAGAACCATACGACACAAAGTTAGAAATAGGGTGTTGTGTGCAAGAGTGAACGCCTTTCCTATGAGCAATAGGAAGATTATAATCAACAAGGGAGGTATGGATATTACCTAGATCTAAGGAGGATTCATGGCAGGGCATATGAGGGTCTTCTTTGTTAGTATCTGTCATCCAAACCCCACAATTTGGATTCCTGGAGAAAACCTGCACCTCACTTTATTTTCCTCCATCTATGTTTACATCATTTTTTCCATGACCAGTCACCTAAAAATCCCTTGGATCAATAGAAATAGGTAAAGGAGAAGAAGACATCTCTTCAACACCAATGGTCTCCCCCTGAAAAGAAGTCTCCTTCGCAGAATAAAAGGGGGTGGATTCAAAAAAGGTAACATCCATAGAAACAAAGCACTGGCCGGAAGGGGGATGAAAACACTTATACCCTTTTTGGCTCGGAGCATATCCCAAAAATAAACACTTGAGTGTCTTAGGATCAAGTCTGGTATGCACCGATTTGTCAATATGTACAAAACACGAACACCCAAAGATTTTGGGTGGAAGAGGAAATAAAGAGGGAGATGGAGACAGAACATCAATAGGACTTTTGAAACCTAAAATTCTAGTGGGCATGCGATTCATAAGATAGGAAGCAGTCTGAAGGGCATCAGACCAAAAACGTTTAAGAACATTCATGCCAAACAAAAGAGCACGAGTGATTTCCAACAAGTGACGGTTCTTCCTTTCAGCAACACCATTTTGCTAGGGAGTACCAACACAAGTAGTCTGGTGGATAATCCCATGATCTCGGAAGTAGGAGACAAGAGTAGTGGACAGATACTCTCCACCATTGTCAGAACAAAGGATCTTTAACTTAATATCAAACTGGGTTTCAAGCATTTTATGAAAAGATTGAAAAACAGAACAAACATCACTCTTCTGTTTCAACAAGTAAACCCAACAGAACAAACATCACTCTTCTGTTTCAACAAGGACCGCACATATCAGAATGAACAATGGAAAATAGTGAATTACTTCTATTACCATGGGCAGGATACGAAGATCGACATTTTTTGCAAATTCACAAGTTTCACATTGAAATTCAGATATAGAAATAGAAACAAAATATTGTGGAAACAGTTTCTTTAACATAAGAAAGGATGGGTGGCCCAAACGTCTATGCCACTGCAACAACTGTAAAATGTTGCGGTCACGACCACTACTACTGCTCGGCCCATCACGAACTTGCTGAACAGGAGAAGCCACCGGTGAGGAACTATCCAACAAGTACAATCCGCTCTCCTCATAACCTCTACCAATCGTCCGCCTCGTCTCTAAGTCCTGAAAAACACAGTGAGAGAGAAAAAAGATGACACTACAATTCAAGGACTTGGTTAAGTGACTCATAGACAAAAGGTTTAAAGCAACATTAGGAACATAAAGATGGGGTAGCAGAGATGCTACCCTTACCAACAACAGAAGAGTAATACCCATCAACGATTCTAACTTTATCCCTACTAAAGCAAATATGATAGGAGGCATACAAAGATAACATACCAGTCATGTGATCCGAGGCTCCTGAATCAATAATCCAGGGGCGAGTAGATGTGGAGACAGGTGCATTGAAAGCCGAAGCTGATGTACCTGAGTGAGCAAATGAGGATGTGGAAGATGTACTCGGCTGCTCTGACTGGCCCATAAAACGCCGTAATGCCTCTATTCCAGCACGGGAAAGGCTAAGGCTGTCAGAAGATGATGATACACCAGATGTAAGAATGGGAGCTAAAATAGAGGCAACTGAGTGAGCACTAGAGCCTCCACCACGACCACCACCTCTCTGCTATGGGCGACATGAAGGTCCCAACAAGTCTCGTGGGTGTGTCGAGTGCGACCACAGTGATCACACTTCAGCCGGTCTCTCTCATCACCGACGTTTCCTAACCGACCACCTCCCCCGCTTCCACGAAAGCTATCATGGCCGTCAAGCTGTGACCATGAAGAAAGAGCAGATCGCTCTAGAGAAGAAGGTTGCATGTTATTCCGACGACGCTCCTCCCTATGGAGAATGAAATATGCCTCAGTGATGGACGGAAGGGGGTCCTTCCCCAAAATCTGAACACGAATTTGCTCATACTCAGGATTAAGGCCAGCCAACAACTCATAGACCATGTGTTCATCAACATACTTCTTATACCCTACGACATCTTCAATGCACTGTGTCGTATACATATGAAACATGTCAAATTCTTCCCACAGGCGGCGAAGAGTGGAGTAGTAAGTGGCCAGAGAAGTATCCCCCTGTCTCAGTTGCCCAATACATTGACGCAATTCATAAGCTCTAGCATGTGTGCCGCCCTCAGAGTAAGTCTGCTTCACAGCCTCCCATATCTCTTGGGCTGTGGATAGAATGATATATCAATTGCTAAGATCTGGAATCATAGAGTGGAGAAGCCATGCCATGACTATGGCGTTCTCAGTTTGTCATTTCTTGAAAGTAGGATCAGTAGCCAAATGCTTCTTACTCTTGCCAGTTAAGTACTCCGTCTTACCCTTCCCTATTATAAATAACATGGCCGATTGAGACCATGCAAGATAATTGTTGTCATTCAACTTTACGGTAGTGATTTGAAGGCTAGGAGAGTCACCATGTCCCAAATGCAAGTAACTATCATCAGAAGGCAGAGCCCGTGAAGACTGACTAACCTCGGAATCGCCCATCTTTGGTCACTTAAGGATTGATTTGCACAAATCCAGCCTCTAAACACACTTCTAGCACGTACCACAGGGTTCTACAACCCAAAAAAACCAACACCAATGGTCCAATGATCAAAAAACACCTCAAAAGTAAGTGAACACCGCCTCAAACACCTTAAGGGCACCCAAACTTCATCATATATCATTCATAATCCTTTCACACATCATCCATGAAGGCCAGAATGCGGAAAAAAGAGAGAAAACACGCAAAAAAACGTGATCGGCCAGAAAATATGGAGGAGAAAAATGCTTGCCAAAGCTCCGGCGAGATTCTGATCGCTGGGAAACCGGTACCAAAAGGTCCAAAATTTTGAGGGGGATCTTTCACTACCAATATCCCCAAGTTTAATCCTCCCTACAAGGAGTATTTTCAACTGGTATGCAAGGCTGTTTTTCAGAATTTTTTTCACAAAAAATTCTCAAAAAATTACTTAAAATCTCCAATAAATCTCGAAAAAAATCGTCATAATTCTTCTAAATAGTAGATCTACCATATCTAAAGAAAAAAAAACCACAAAAAGTTACCTTGGATGACGTCAAACTGACGTCATCATGACATCAGCTGTATGACTACTGACGTTAGCAGCCTCTGGCGGGTTTGTTCTTCTTCTTGCTCTGCCTTTATGCTTTAGGATGCTCTGATACCAAGTGGAATTCCTTAGGATAAGTTTTTGAAGAAGAAGAAGAAGAGAAGAGAAAAAGAGTAGAGAACTTGTCTTTCTCTCTATCATATTCTATTAATAAGGATTAAGTAGGGTTTCCCCTAATTACAAGAAAGCATAATATTCTACAATAACATGTAACACGGCCAAAGTACGCAGTTTTAAACGGTGACCTCCCTAAAAGTATAATACGGGTGTTTGGTAACTATGCTTCCCACGAGAAAAAGTTCTCATCCAATGAGGCCTTCTTCAAGGTCAAGAGTTTGGTCACATTTACAAATAGTAATACATTCAGTAAATTGATTGTTTAGTGAGTTTTAACCACAAACTCCTGTTGTTCAATGCATAATGTGTGGAATAATGGTGATATAAATTTTCATTCATTACAGATTTGGAAAAAAGAAATCCTAAGAATGAAATACAAAGAGAAATCAGCATTTAATGTCAAAGTAGAGCTGGAACTTGAAATAAATGTGCTTGAAAGACTGCCTATTTTTTTTCCTCTATGTGAGCTCAAAAGGAAGAAACCAAGGCACCCTGTAAAGAAGCAACTCCCTCTCAGCTCAAAACTAGGACAGATGGATAAACTAGTCTCAGAGGGAAGAACCATGAGTGATCTGCTTCCTTCATCATAACACTTCTCCTTCTTTAAAAAATCACCATCGTAACCATGAAAGATACATAAGTTGCTTTTTTACAATAGGAAATAAGTGGGAAAAAACCACTAAACCCTCTACAGGAGATATACAAGCATGATGTTCTCCATTCTAAGATACATTACATGTTCCCTCATTAGGTTTCTTTTTGCACTTGTGAGCTAAAAGTTACTACATTACTAAATCGAACAACAAGAAGAATAAAGAAAAAGAAATTCAGGGATTGATAGAATGGACAAATCTATACACACTGATATTAGTATAGTTTGAAAACTCAGCGAGTCATCCGAGTAACTCAACTCAACTAAATTTCAAGTCGAGTCGCCTCAAAACTCGAAGGAGGTACTATTTGCTAAGTTACTCAGGTGACTCGGTCGAGTCAAGCCAAGTTTTACGACTCGCCGGACTAGGTCAAGTCACAAAAGGGTATTTTTATCATTTTTTAAAACCTACACTCGAACGTTACACTATTTTTGCATCTCATTTTTTTGGGGTCTACAGATCAAAGACAACCTACTATAGGTTCAGTTAAACCTAGTTTATAGGTTTAAGGCTGTAAAACCAGCAAACTTTGAGTTCTTTTAACCCAGGTTTTTTAAGTTAATTACATATATATTCCGAGTTGGACCGAGTCGATTTTTGTTCCGAGTTTTCCAAGTTATTCGACCTGCCTAACTTTCGAGTCAAGTTGAATTTTCAGGTTTTTGAACCACAGATATAACTGTAAAGTCAGAAAACAGAATGCCACCAGCTAGAATCATACCAGGGTATATAACAGCGATGGCGCTTTGTGAAGCCTTGAAATAAGCATGAACCTGAAATTGAATGGACTTCAAAAGGTAATTGAACAGCATTTGGCACAACCAACATCTAAGAGTTACATTCATCTATACATGTAGAAATGGGTTTGAAGAACGATCAAAAGACAGGTAGGTATGCGGAAATGTCGAAACGCAGTTTATTTTAAAAAGGAGTCAAAGAAACTGATAATTGTCCCTTTTATATTTACTTAAAAGAAAGATAAAAAAATAAAAGCCTCACCAAATTCATACTTGTCAAGTCTTCCATTAAGTAAACAGACACTACTGCAGAAGTACGGAATAGTATGGAAATAGCATAATGTATATGGAAACAATAACTTGAAAATATAGTTTATCGTGTTTGTATTTATATTCATGTTGACAAGTGACAAGTATCTGCCTCAACAGATCATAATCACCAACCACCTTTCCCGGAGGGGGGAACAGTTTATACTTTTCACATTTAAGGAGCAGATGTCTTGGGATTGCTAGACAAATATGAAATGTTTATTGGAATCATTGGTGATAGGGCACAGACCTCTAGAATTGACTTATTAAATGGTTTAATTTAAGTTGTCAATTGCTAGGCCATAATTTGATCTCAAAGATGGTTTTTTTTTCTTGGAAACAATAAGCAAAACTATTTAACCAAGTCTCTTCAGGAAAAGAATCCTTACTCACTGGATATATTGTTTGTAACAGAAACACATCCACTGTAAAAATGATTTGGCAAAGTATAATTTGTCAATAAAAGAGAGCATACACAAATGCATACCCCCTATGGTGTCCAGTTGCTTCATCGACAGTATCCATGGCTTCCCAAAGAAGTGAAAGTGGAACCCAATGAGGAGGATACTTAAAGCGCGCAACATCCAAAATCAGTGCCATGTCCCTTCCAGCATGATAACCACCAATAGGAGAAAAATGACCGGTTCCTGTCTGCAATAACCAATTAATCGATTTTACCATCATCTCTCAAAATTTAAACATGTAAGAAGAGTATGACAAGAATTTAGAGCTGTTTAAATTTTAAACTACATAATAGTTCACTAATTATTAATAAGAAACTATATATTTATACACAGAGTACTTTAGAGTTGATGCAGATATAATCCCTAAAGACAAGAGTTGATGCATATAGAATCAGCCAGCCCAGCGGCCCCAGCCCATGTGCCCTGCAAACCTATCCAGCCAACATGCCCAGCAAGTTCACCCAGTGGCCAGCCTACATGGTCATCAGGCCCAGGCCCAGGCCCAGGCCCAGGCCCAGGCCCAGGCCCAGGCCCAGGCCCAGGCCCAGGCCCAGGCCCAATCAAGCCCCGTCCACCTGCTCATTAGGCCTATGCCCAATCCAGCCCTTGGATGGATACCATATAAGTTCAGCACTTCAGCCATAAACATACAGCTTTAGTTTCTATATAGGGGTTTTTTCTTTACTTAAAAGCCAAGTAACAAAAAACGCCTTTTTTTGAAAAAAACGCCGTTTTTTTGAAAAAAACGCGTTTAATTCGCGCATTTTTCAACCACCGAATTGTTCTGCGTTTGATTCGCGAATTTAAAAAAAACGCCGTTTTTCCGTTTTATTCGCGTTTTTCCCGAATAATTCAAAATTTTTAATTTTTTTTATATATTTTAATCAAATTGTTCCGTATATGTTTATAATTATTAATTTACACTTTATTTTATTTCCGAATTTTTCCCGAATTTTTCCGAATTTTCCGAACTTGATTCCTGCCGAATTATTCCCGAACCCCGACTTTGTCCTATGCTTAAAAGTGTAGTATTTTTGGATCTTGGTATTTCTTAGTTAAGAATTCTAATTTTAACAGGAGATATTAAATTGTTTAGGAGAATTTATCTTCCGATAGCGAATCTCATAATGTGTAGCGTTTCTTAGAAGAGTTGTAAGTGATATGGAAAGTCCGGATGCTGCCCATTCTCCTAAGCCTATACATATCTTGAAGTTAGTTATTTTAAGAGTTAATAAATGAAGCAGAATTTACAGCACCCTTTTCAATACTTCGAGGTGAGACTCCTCATTCAGTAGTAGCGAGACACCATCAACAACCTTGATTGAAAATTGTTGAGACTCTAATCCAGAATTAAGGCATTGTAGTGAGACTCTATTGGATCTATCCCTCTTCTCAACTTATTTAGTTTCTTCTTCCCCCCACCGGACTTCATTTCTTCTTTTGCACAAGCCTAACCTCTATGGAATCCAAATTTGAAAGGTCTTGTACATGTCCAACATCAATAGTGTACTCCAAAGATCATTATTATAAACTCCAATATAAACAAAATAATTAGTTTTGAGTTATAATTGAACATAATGTTAGGGTAAACGGCTATGGCATTATGAGGAAGAAAGGAACAGCTTGCGAAGGCAAGTCGTCGTGGATAGATATGGGGCTCAAAGTACTGGGAAAGTAGAGAGGTTGGCATCAGTGATAGTATGGTCTTTGGAAATGGATTCTCAAATCTAGTCAATAATTATACACGCAAATTTGTTATCAGGTGGTGATGGTAGTGAATTCGATTTTGGGAACACAAGGATTAAAAATAAGGTTTCAGAGGATGTATCAGTCCCAACTGTAACCTATACGGATTGGTTTCGGACGATACATATAATTTTTTCTCTTTTAAGAAAAAAATATAAAACACCAAATTAAATATTAAAAAAATAAAAGGAGTTATAGGATCCGAATATAAAGTCATGAGAAGCAACTCAAAAACAAAGTAGCAAACATAATTACAATTACACAATAAGTTAAAACATAAATAACTAATAAACGATACTTATCGCCCGTTTCATATCAGTAAAAACATTGTACAGGGGACTATCGATACCTATACGTATTGCCTATTTCATATCGGTTTCGGTGATTTTTTATTCCATGCAGGAACATGTATGGGTAGGGACAACTCAATATATATCTCGGATGGAATCACAACTCGATTTTGAGATCACGTATAGAATTTAATCAATATACATATACCTCTCTTAAGTACCAAACAAGCAACAATGGTTGGAGACAAATTTCCAGTAATGCATTTAATTTCTTGAAGATTTGAACTCTATTATTAAATTCCAAAAATTATTGTTTGTATTTAAATCAGAGTGTAACAAAAAAAAGATATTTGATATCATCAAAAATTAGTTATTGAACAGACTCAAAAATTTATTGGCATTCAAGCTCATAGTCTTCTGCAGAATCTTCCTCTTGAATACATTAAGGAGGTAAATATCACCTACAAACAACTCTATGAGCTCTCTATAAATTATCAAAAGCTAATCTTGAGAACTAAGAAGAAAATACAAATACATCCTAATGAACTGAGCTCAAAAGGTACCTGTTGGAAAGACGATCTGTTGTATGACGTGATCAAATGGCAATCTTCAGAAGATGTACATGTCACAACATACTTACGAAAATCATCAATGGTGCTTTGGTTTGTACGAAAAGCTTCAACTTTAGCCCCAGCACAGTGAGCCAAACATGCAACTTTCCCCATTGTGATGCCTTCAGCTTTAACCTTTTCCAGAGGTTCACAGCAGTCCAACATAGATTCATCGAACCATCTCCAAGGTCCTGGGAGAAGAATCGCGTCAATCACATGGTGAATGCAGTTAAAAGGAAGAACTAGGAAAGCATATCCCAAATATCAGGTCCATAGCTTGAGGAGGTTGTTATAGTGTGTAGAAAATAGGGGTTATTATGTGAAACAGACTTTTTTTATGATCAGAAAGACATATTATCAGCCAATAAACCACAAAAGCTAGGTATTTAAACCACTCTTTGTTTTATAACCTCGTAATTCCATGCCAAACAATACAGGAATGAAATAACACAAACAGAAAAGAATATCTAATTGATGCATCACGCCTCACTTAAGCATAGCATCAACTCATTCATATTTACATCAAAGCCAATGATCAAGAAATCACTCCTGGGCTGAAGAAGAATCACTCTTCTCTATATAGAAAATTCATGGTCTATTCAGTTCTATCATTTTTTTTATCGGTAATTCAGTTCTATCAATATTGGGGTGTACCTGGGGTATATATAGATTTGTTGGACAGCATCCCTTAGTATCACCAACAAGGACTTAAACTATGACTTATTAAAACCAACTCCCTTCTGAATTTTCAAATAATTTCTGAACTCCGAATCACTCTTTGACTGAAATTAAGGACTTTCCAAAACCTCATATGACTCATATTAAAACATACTAAAGATACCTACTAGTTTAAAAAATAGAGAAACTTCTAAAAAGGAAAAACATGCCTCAAATTAGGGCCATGAACCTGCACCTTATCCCTTTATTGGACATAATTTACTCATATCATGTCTGAAATGCATAATCTTGGTATTGATGGAAAGTCAATCAACTAAGCTTTCAATAGACTACCAAAATTAAGGCTTCCTGACAGGTTTCACACAGAAGAATATGACCTAAAACTAAGTGACAGGGTTGGACTGCTTCTTCTACTTTCCCTCTTATATCTTCCATAGACTCTAGTATTTTGTAGCATGTGCTTGTGCTTCTGGGGTGCACTCCATCATTTTGCTAAATCATAATCTCTATAAGAGATACAACTCCAAGTAATATCCAAGAGGGAATGCTATAATTGAAAGTAGGAGAATGAATTGAGATTTTCATGATTAAGCAATTGAGAGTGTAATCCTCAAAATAGAAGTGGGGCATATAAGCCACATTTTGGGTTTAGAATCTATTATCACAGACCATGGGTTTAGAATCTATTATCACAGACCATGTTGTCGATCCAAAAATATATATATATGTCACAGATAATGTCACAACTACTATTTTAATAATATTTAAAACCTAAAAGTCCGACCATTACTCTTAAGCTTCATCAAGAAAACTGTTACTTCTTTAGTGAATGTCAATAAATTTGCATATAAAGAAGTGTTCAAGTGGATTAAGCCACACTTTTCCTATTTGTAATATGTAGCAAAATGCTTGACTGAAATTGGGATCATCATTTTTAAAGTAAAATTGCAACTTCTCAATCAATTGCATCTCCCTGTGATTTTGTGAGTATATGGAAATGATTGAGGCCCTCAACAGTCTCTTTCTGAGGCGGAGCCTCAAAGTGCCTCCAAAATCAGCCCACTGTGGAAAGAGCCTTGATAATTTCAGCTGGTAGTTGGCATTGGACTTATCTAAAACAGAGTCTATGGATACTTGATAATTTACATTTTATGTAGTCGGTGTTAGTTAGGTCTTCAACATTTATTTTATTTTATATATATTTGAGAGAGCTCCATGTGATCTGTGCACTTCCTTAGCATTCCTTATTGCTAAGTTTCTTCAACTATCATGGTATCAGAGACCTGCTAATGATCATATTTCAATTCTCCTTTGATTTCACTGTTTTTGCATTTTTAAATCCATGAAACCTCTTTTTTTTCCTAGGGATTGGATTTAGGGATTTTCTCTGTTGGATATCCATTTTGTCTCGCTTCCCTCTTCTTTGTGCTCAATAGTGTTTTCACTCCATTGAAAAGTATGACATATCAGCCAACAATGTCAATATATATATATATATAGGCAAATTATACCATGCTGGGAGACTACTACATAGGTGATAGGACAAATATCTTAGTGATTGGCTTGGTAGCCATGACGTCACGGTCAACCAAGTCCACAGGTCTTACATTTTCGTCACAATGTCCATATGTACGGATGTATATGGCGTACATAGTTACATGCACGCACACACACAAACACAACCGAGAAGAGTTTCAAACCTACATGCGTTGATACCTGGATACATCAGCAGGCTTAGCATACTCGTATGGCACGATATGATCCTGATTACTGGTATAAATACTGCAAGGATACTTCTAAAATCCATTTTCCCTGTATCTTATTCTACTAGTGATTATTTTTCATTCCAACCAAGTTTTTATATTTGTTATAAGGAAATGATTAAGGCCCTCAACACTCTCTTTCCGAGGCGGAGCCTCACAGTGCCTCAAAAATCAGCCCACTGTGGAAAGAGGCTTGATAATTTCAGCTGGTAGTTGGCTTTGGACTTATCTAAAACATAGAGTCTATACACCTGTTATAGGATACTTGATAATTTACATTTCATGTAGTCGGTGTTAGCATAGTCACAAAAAAACTGTGTTTTTTCGAAGAAAAAAAAAACTCGTTTAAAACACGCATTAATACCCTGTCGTAGAAAGTGGCGATTAAAACCCGTTTTTTGAAAAATACGAGTATTATAGTTTAAATAGTGTTTAAAATGAATAATACAAAGAAACGAATAATCTTGAGAAAATTTTGGCATTCCCAGATGTACTTGAAGTTGAAAGGAATCATGACCTTGAAGATGGAACACCCTCTTCCAGTGAATCTTTGGGGAATGAAGATGATGCAGAATATCGATGATCTTGATGATGATGCCGCTTTTGAGCAATTGAGATTGTAATCCTCAAAATTACACCATGCTGAGAGACAACATAGGTGATAGGACAAATATCTTAGTGATTGGCTTGGTAGCTGAAGGGGAAAAATACCGTCACGAACACGCGTCAGCTACAGCTCCACACACGCTCTGGTTTACTGGTAGAAGGTTGGAGTGGAGGATATGACACCCTGACCTGTACTCCGATGGTAAAGTAAGTAGATGGAGAAGATGATGAACAGTAAACACTGAAAGAGGCACTGAAAGTTATGCAAGATTCTGGGAAGCACTGAACAAGTATTCTCTGAAGTACTGTTGAAAACGTGATTCTCAAGCACTGAAAATCACGGGGTATTTATAGGGTAAGGTTGGTATGGCCATCAATGACCATGGATGACCATAGATGTCCATACCACGTGTCCTACACTCATTGCCAAATATGTCAGACATATCTGCCACCTGTTACATCACACGTGAGAGCCTACTATGAGTTCAGTTGGTCGGGATCTGACAGTACGCAGAAGTGACCAGCATTAAATGCCAAGACAGTGCTTTCAGCACAAAACAGTGCTTTCGGTACACATGTCAGAATTATGGATCGCCTCCTGATCACTTCCTCCTATGAGTCGGTCTCGTTGTTGACTCGAGTTCGGTTACGGTGTAGATGTCTTAAAATACAATCAGGACATCGTTGTCGGTGAGACAACGGACTCGTTGTTCATGTAACGACAAAAACGTTGTCAAGAGTAAAACGGTTACGTTGTGCTTCAGACAACGAGCACGTTGTCAAGCCACAACGGAAGCGTTGTTCTACAAGAAAACAAAGACGTCGTTGTCGACACAAAATTTCGTAGACGAAATAATGATGAACAAAATATTTTATTTATTTTCAGTTTGGTACAACTCTCAAGAAATCCTCTTATTAACAATCATAAATTTCTAAAGTAGAAGATAAGGGCCGAAGCGTGATCTCGATCTTCTTTGAAAGTGTTGATGTAGCTTTTCCTTTCTTCCGAGCTTCGCGCTTAATCGGCTAGAAAGTGAATTTGGAGGAGAACTGGCTTCTTTGCAGCTTTGTCTTCTCCAGAATGATTTGATTTCTTTTCTTTGAAAGCTAGAGAATGCTTCTGATTCTCTTCTTTGGCTTCTTCTGAATTTCTCTCTCTGAATTTCTGAATCCCCAAATCTCTAGCTTTGGGTCTTATTTATAGACTTTTTAGAGATAAGGATCTTAAGAGTCCCAATCCATTTAGTGGTTTAAGGGACAAGAGATTTTGATAAGCCTCACCCATTTAAAGATAAGGATTCCAAGAGTCCCACTTTATTTAGTGGTTTAAGGGACTTAGGAGATTTTGATGGGCCCCACCCATCTTCTTGGGTATTGAGTCCACAATCAGGTTTTTTTTGTGTTGACGGATCGACCCACTTATCGAGTGTGTGACCCATTTAGATTTGGACTTGAGTTTTGAGTTTATGGGCTTTCTACTTCGTGCCCAGACCCGAGCCGTAAGAGGCCTATGCCTCGTCATTAGGCCCAATTTAAATGTATAGGGCTTTTTAATGATTTTAGGCTCTTTATATAATTTTACGAGTGTGTAAGGACCTTTGCGTAAAATTAATAAATTTTAGGGTTCTACAAATTGCCCCCTCAAGGGTATAGTGATGGAACCTATGAGTGACATCAGCGTAACCCTTGATTTAATATTTGACTTGGATTTAATTTGGATGACTTAGAGTTTGACTTGAGTTTGATTTATTTTAGTGTTTGGCTTGAGTTTAGTGTCTTGGTTTTTGAGTAGGATTTGGGTTCTTAAAGAAAAAAGAACCCGATAAGGATTTCACGGAGTCGTCCACGTTAGAAAACTGAATTCTAATAGGACAAGGATTTAATAGGAGACATTCTTCTAAAAGGACAAAGAGACAAAGATCTAATAAGAGAACAAGACAAACTCTTTACCGTCTTCTATAAATATCCAGACATACAATATCTCTTCTTGCAATCTTGAGTTTGTAGACACAAGAGGAGTCCGCTTTCGGAACCTTAGGATTCTCTGTCTTCGCCGTCTTCACAACTTGGGAGTCCAAAGTTCAACAACATCTCCAATAAGACGTCTCTTGCTATTCAGAATTTTGAATACATATTACGGATCTGAGAGGAAGAAATTTGTTTGCACGGTCACATCTCCATCCATTGAATACGGCCACAAAAGGTAGAAGACTATTCCAATGCTTTCAACATGTTTATCACTGTTCTTTTCTAACAATCATCATGACATGATCCTTGAATTTTGTAACCTTGGTATTGGTTACAAAACCTCACCACTGACACCTCTTATATATTCAATGACACCCATCCTTTTGGAAATAGCATAGTTAATGAGGGGATAACGTACATTGTAGAAAGGAAACCAAGGTTGATTGGCAAAGAAAGACCTTACGGTTTTTTTTTTTAAATGCTTTGAACAGAAACTCTGCTACTGTTATGTCTCCTCTAGAGTGTGATAATGACATCAACCAACCAAGATAACATCCATTGATGAGTGAAGATATCACTCTTTGTAGTTGTACTCTGTGACGTCCTTGAGGAAGAAAACGTCCGTGTGACATTTTTTATTTTTTTTTTGTCAACTTGGGTACGGCCGGCCTTCCGATTTGATGAAATTTTTTATTTTTTATTTTTTTAAATCAGATTGGCAACGTAACTTGGCTCCTTATTGCGGTTCAGAATTGGCAACTCAGCAACACCTTCTTTCTTTTTTTAAAGATAAATCTCGCTTCACCGTCCACAAGAGAGCCAAAAAAGTAAGTCGTCTTCATAGCCTTAATAATAGGAACTACTTTTTTTTTTTTTTCTTTTTTTTTTTTTTCAAGGCTCTCCATCAACATAGTTTGGTGATCAGAATAAGAGAAAATATGTTTTCAACAAAGGTTTTTTTTTTTTTTTTTTAGTCCTTGAGTTCTTCTCCTACAATGACGACGGTTGTCAGCAAAGTCTGCGCGGGCCAGGATGCCATGACCATGTCCTCTGGTATCCTTCCGAAGCGCAGACTAGTACCGCGCGAGTCAACATTCGGATCTCCCAATCTCTAAGTTCTTCTCCTGTCATGACGACGGTTTCCAGCAAAGTCTGCGCGGGCCAGGATGCCATGACCATGTCCTCTGGTATTCTTCCGAAGCGCAGACTAGTACCGGGTCAACTTCCAGATCTCCCAGTTTCTGAGTTCTTTTCTCGTCACAAAGACGGACTGCTACCTCTTTTGTATTAGCAGATCACATCTATTTCTGTATTTTTGGGGACTTTTGATATTATATCTGTCTCTTATTCTCTTCTCTATAACTCATATTATTTCACCGATTGTCTTCTTTTTTTTTTTTTTTTTTTTTTTTTTTAGAGAGAAATGTCTCCTTCTGATGATTCTGGAGGTTCTACCCAGAGGGTTGTTGGTGGACTCCTTCCTCGGGAGAGGTGGGTAGCTGATGCCGAGGACCCGAGCCAAAGTGGTACTTTGATCCGCTTTCCGGGAGTGAAGGTAAAATCTCATTCCAGAGACAATATGCTAGAAGAGTTACGACTTTCTACACATGAGCCAATGACTGGTCCATGGAGGACGCGAGAAATGACGCGTGATAAGGGTTTAGATATGTCCATTTTGAGTGAGTATCCTGCACCTCATGCTATGGCTCCAGGGGATCTGATAGTTTCTGATCGTCAACCTTCGTTGTGTCTGGCTGTGCATCATACTGAAGACCTAAATCATCCAAAGCCAGTTTTGGCACAAAAAATTATGCAACGCTTTACTCGTTGGGGACCAGATTTGACTCCGCGAGGTGACATCCAATATTTGAGCGGTTTCTGGGATTGGAGCATTGTTGTATACGATAGGTTTCGTAGTCGTGCAGATACTAGAGCACTTAGCCGAGCAATCCTTGCCGCTAGTAAGGAATACAGTCGTCCGAATGGCATGTATCGAGCACTATGTGAAGTTTGGTGTCCTGAGACCAACACTTTCGTTATGGGTCGCGGAGAAGTAGGGATATCACTTTGGGAAATGCAACAAATTTCCGGTCTCTCAATTTTGGGAGAGTATTATGAGGAAGTCATTCCCACTTTTGGTGAGTTGATGGGGTCCAGTGACATCGTTGGATTGCCGAAGTGTTGCCAATACTTGTTTAAAGCTTATGCATCCATAGCCTCCCTGAAGCAGAGTGATAAAATAAAGCATAGCGACTGGCTTGATTTTTGGTTTCTGAAGGCTTTGCGTATTCCCAATCCTCGGTTGACTCAAGATCTCAAGTTAAGAAAGAAGGTATCTTGTTTTGGTAATAACAAGAAAGCACATCCTCAACAGAAGTTACGAAGGCCGTTTCCTTGCTTGCCAGCAATAGTTACGAGGAGTCGAAAGGACGGAGAGAATCCGTTTATTAGGCTCAACTTTCCAGCTGACTCAAAAGTGGAGGCCGAGGCTGAGGTAGCTGCTTATTTGGCATTATGGTTGTGCCGATTTGTTCTCCCTTGTAGTGATGGAGACATGCTTCATCCTGGTACTTTCAGGGCAGCAGCATTGATGGCTCGAGGGACGACTTTTAGTTTGGTACCACCTCTGTTATCATGTCTCTATCGAGGTCTGTCGAACACATATTGGGGCATGCATTCCCAGAAGGATGTTGGTGCTTCCTTGGCATATTGTCCACTACATTATCTCTTCACATGGGCGGGGCTTCATTTTCCTCGAGGCGTATTTGGGCATTTAGATATTGAGGCCTCGGCTCCACTTCTGTTGCGTATAGCTGGTGTTAGTAACGCTTATTACTTTTGGGAGGAAGATGCAAAGGATGGTCGGGACTTAATCCAGGGTATGGATCCTCGTGACTTTGATTGGCACCCTGACGTCTTTCATCTATCACGTGCTGATGGTCAAGAGAGACTTGATGATGGAATGCGTTCTCGATCTACCCAAGAATTTATGGTCAACTGTAGACCTGGGTTTTTAGTATTTCGGCGAGGGAATTGTTTTGAAGTGGAGATGTATAGCCCGCATCGATTCGCTCGACAAAATGGCTTTCGACAGCGAATTCCTGGCACACCTGTTCCATTTGTTGACAGATTGGATGCTGCACGACTTTATTGTCTTTGGCTATCTTTAACCCATGTTGCAAGTATGGCGACCTTCCACATTCCTCGTACCAAACGAGATATGAGTCGTCAATGCGACCAGAGCTATAACACTTGGTGGAAAGAGACCGCAGGGTCTTCTCTAGATGCAACTGATATCAAAGTTCTGCAGAAGAGTGAGAATTTTGACTTTGATTATAACCCTTCCGAAGGGATAGATGAGCGAAGAGCTCGTCGCTCAGGACCTATTGTCAGTAGACCTCTCAAAAAGCGCAGTCTTGAGCAAGGACTGCTAGAAGAGTCAACAGAGTTGGCGGAACCAGGCTTGAAGATCCGCTTCAAGATTTCAAAACAAAAGCCAATACAAGTTGTAGAAGGGAACGGTGATTCTTCTGTCGAGGTTATCCCTTCGGGGACTAAGAGAATGCACACACCTATTCGTTGTTCAGATGCTAGGAAGGCGACATCTTGTGGCGTTCCCAAGGAGGTTGATGCATTGCCTTTTGGAGGTATATCTTTTTATATTGTTTGTTATGCCTCCCTTTTTGTATGTGCGCCCTTTTACTTATGCACTTTGTATTTGTTTGTAGAATTTCCGCCTATACCTGCTCCCGAGCATTTGGAGACTCTCCCTAATGCCTCAGCTTATGTTTCCAACAACATTTTTGATAACTTGATGGATGGAGATGAAGAAATGCATCTTCTTTCTAACATGGGAGATATTGATGACATAGGTTCTCTGGGTGGCGGTGTCCTTGCCGACTCTTTGTGTGCGGCCACTCGTGATGGAGATGATGAAATTTCATCTCGTGCTCCTCAAGATTTAGAAGGTGGTGTAGCTAAAAAACATGATAGCGCTGCCCCGCTTCTTTCATCAAAGTTAATTGTGATGCAGAGAGGAGGCATAACTGTTTCTTCTGCCCGCCAGCGCACTTCTTCTCCTGAGCTAGATGGTGACGTGCTTGCACGAGATATGATCCGAGAAATGCTACAGAAGACTCGAGATATGTATATAAAGTCGCAGATTCAAGGGATGTTAAATGAAGGTTTCTCCTCAATGCGACAATGGCAAGCTCGTAAAATGTCGGGCATATGTTCTTCTCTCAAGGATTTGTTTCATGTAGATCCTTCCCCTTTTGTTGATGCGGTGGAGTCATTCTTGCTACGTGTCGACGAATACCTTTCCGAGAGAGGAGTCATTCTTTTAGAGTTACCGGCCAAAGAGAGAAACCAGCAATTGACTATTTTATCTAGTGAAGTTGAGAGGTGTCGCCATGAGCGTGATACAACGCAGAGCAACCACAAGAGTGTTGTAGAGGAGGAGGTTGCAATTCTCCGTAAGAAAGAAGACTTGCGAGCCGAGCTAATACGATTAGAGGAAATGCATTCAGTTATTGTTGACCAGGTGGAGCGTTCTGCTGCTGAGCTTCGCCGCATTAACGAGGATCTTGCTTCTATTGAGGCAAAGCACACCGAGATTGAGAAGATGCCAATAGTCGACGAGACTAGAGTTGTTGCTTGTGAGCAATTGAGGAATACTTTGATGAGCGATATTTGGAGTTTAGCATCAATGTATTAAGGCTCTTTTTTTTTCTTTTTTTTTTTAGGGATATTTTGATTGACATTTGAAGTTTCATATCAATGTAGTATGGATACCCTTTTTGAATTAAAGAGACAAGTGTCCAATATATATTGCATCATCATTTTTTTTATTTTTTTTTTTTTATGCTCTAAGTTTTGCCTAGACTGTCCTTTTGAATTTTCAGTCTAGCGAGCAAGAGTCATTGAACCTTTTACAATTTTGGTTGTATAAGCCAAAAGTGACATGCATTTTAAGCTCATGCGGCAAGGAGCGTTGTGGACACTTTAGGCTCATATCAAGGAGCATTGTTTTATCATGGATAGTATTGCTTGAGGAACTTGCCGTTGATAGGACCAAGACGAACTCCATCGGGTGTTGAAAGAAGGTAAGCGCCATTGGTGTAGACTTCTCTCACCACATGCGGTCCATCCCACTTTGGATCAAATTTCTCTCCAGATCGATGTGAAAGAATGATGGGCCTTCGAACTGCAAGTACTAAGTCACCTATTTGGAAGGAGCGAGGTCGAACTTTCTTGTTGAAAGCTCGAGACAAGCGAGCTTGATAACACTCGAGGCGTTGCTGTGCTTCTAACCTCTTTTCGTCCAAAGCTTCGAGTTCAGCAAGACGTAGCTTTGTATTGTCATTACCTGTGAGGCCTTCTTGGATCGCAATCCGTAGTGACGGAATTTGGCGTTCCAATGGAAGTATTGAATCGACTCCATAGACAAGCAAGTAAGGTGTGGCTTGTGTAGGAGTGCGGTATGAAGTCCGGTATGCCCAAAGTGCTTCACCAATCCGTTCATGCCAATCCTTTTTCGACTTGGAAACAACCTTCTCAAGGAGCTTGCAAAGAGTTTTATTGAAAGCTTCTGCGAGTCCGTTTGCTGGCGCATTGTACATTGTAGAGCATCTTTGCTTGATTTCGAACTTCGCACAAAATTGATCCATCAGAGCATTCTTGAATGGTTTCCCGTTATCCGTTACTATATAACGGGGGACCCCATAGCGGAAGACAATATTATTTTTGATGAAGTCTACAACCGTCTCTTTCTTGACTTCTTTGAGAGGGATTGCTTCTGCCCATTTGGAGAAATAGTCTGTCGCAGCAAGAATGTAGAGGTGTTGTTTAGAAGACTTTGGGAGTGGCCCGACAACATCAAGTCCCCAATTGTCAAAGGGCCAAGATGCTACTGTTGGGTGAAGCGGCTCGGGTGGTTGGCGAATGAAGTCTCCATGGATTTGACATGCATGACATCTTTTGGCAAACTCGAGCGAGTCTTTCACCATGGTTGGCCAATAGTATCCCATTCTCTTTAGTCGATCATGCAACTTTGGCCCTGATTGATGAGTACCACAGATACCTGAATGAGCTTCTTCAAGGGCCTCTCTAGCTTCATCATTTCCAAGACATCTCATCAAGATGTCATTGAAGGAGCGACGATACAGCTCATTGTTGAAGTATAGGAATCGGGGCGCACGACGACGAATTTCAGTCTTGTGCTTGAGATCATTCGGCAATTTTCCATGTTGCAGATATTCAACGAGAGGTTGTCTCCAGTCTTCAAACTCAATCTCAAATACTTCGATGAAATTTGTGGCTTGTTGAGCGATGTCATGGTGGATCAAGTGAGGGATGACCCATCTCCGACAGACAGGAACCGTCGTCACTTCTTCTTCAAGTATAGCTAAAGTTGCTGCAAGGTTGGCCAAAGCATCAGCTTGTTTATTCTCGTTTCTTGAAACATGCAACATAGTGATATCTTCGAACTGACTTATGAGCTCAGCAGCATAGAGATAGTAGGGGATTAGATTGGGCTTGAGGATGTCGTACTCTGTCAAGAGCTGGTTAATGACAAGCTTTGAGTCTCCATACACATTGAGCTGGTACAACTGCATGTCTCGGGCTAGTTCCAATCCAATTATGAGGGATTGATATTCAGCCACATTGTTTGAACATAACTCTGCCAATGTGAAGGCGAATGGAAGGACTTCATCTTGTGGAGTTACAAAGACGACTCCTGCTCCTGCTGCATTCTTTCTTGCAGCACCATCAAAAAACATCTTCCATGATGGTATTACATCAGTGTAGAAGATCTCTTCATCGGGCAAGTCTTGAGATAATTCCCAATCAGCTGGGATTGGATGATCTGCGAGGAAGTCAGCTACCGCTTGTCCTTTTACTGCCTTCTGAGGGATGTAAACGATCTCAAATTCTGACAGGAGAAGTGCCCATTTGGCGAGCCTTCCCGATAGAACCGGTCTCGTCATTATGTATTTGAGTGGATCGGCGTGAGAGATAAGTCGGACTGTGTGTGACAGCATATAGTGCCTCAACTTCTTTGTAGCGAAGATAAGAGCAAGACATATCTTCTCAATGGGTGAATAGTTCAATTCTGCCCCCACCAGAGTTCGGCTCAGGTAGTAGAGCGCATTTTCTTTGCCATCATGATTCTCTTGTGCCAATAATGCCCCCAATGACTGCTCCTGAGCACTGATGTAAAGAATCAGTGGTTTATTGGGGATAGGCGCTGCTAAAACTGGTGCTTTGAGGAGATACTCTTTGATGCTTTCGAAAGCTTTCTTACAAGCATCATCCCATTTGAACAATGCATCTTTCTTCATCAACTTGTTAAAGGGGTGACACCGCCCTGCTAGGTTTGAGATGAACCTCCGGATGTAGGCGAGACGACCTTGGAGGCCTTTAAGCTCGTGGATATTCTTAGGTTCTGGCATATTGTGGATAGCATCGATTTTAGCTTGGTCAATCTCAATACCGCGATGTCGGACAACAAACCCGAGGAATTTGCCTGAAGTGACCCCAAATGCACACTTTAAAGGGTTCATCTTTAATTGGTACCTTCGAAGTCTGATGAAAATGTCACGAAGGTCTTGAAGATGATCCGCTCTCCTTTTTGATTTTACCACCAAGTCATCGACGTAGCATTCAACCTTTGTGTGCAAGACATCATCAAAAATCTTTTGCATAGCACGTTGATAAGTGGCACCAGCATTTTTTAGTCCAAATGGCATCACTTTATAACAGTAAATTCCCTTTGGTGTACGAAAGGCTGTGAGTTCTTCATCCTTTGGATCCATTCGAATTTGATTATAACCAGATGAACCATCCATAAAGGATAAGACTTCGTGTCCTGTTGTAGCATCGACCATGAGCTCCGTAATTGGCAATGGAAAGTCATCTTTTGGACATGCATTATTCAGGTCGCGAAAATCTACGCATACACGGATTTGTCCATTCTTCTTCTTGACTGGGACAATATTTGCAATCCAACTTGGATACTTCACTTCTCGGATGAAATCAGCTTCGATCAGCTTGTTGACTTCAGTTTCGATCTGTGGAACCAGTTCAGGCCGATAGCGACGCTGCGCTTGCTTGATGGGGCGAACGCCATGTTTGATAGCTAGGTGATGGATTGCTACTTTAGGATCAAGGCCGGGCATGTCCTTGTAACTCCATGCAAAAACGTCTTTGTATTCTTGCAATAGCTTGAAGTAATTAGCTTCTTCCTCAGGACTTAAGAGTGCACTGACAAAGATAGGGCGCAGTTCTTCTTCTGTACCAAGGTTTAATTGTTTGAGCTCGTCGACGGTAGCTTGCCCCCCTTCTTCGAAGACTGGAGGAGCACTTTCTAGTTCATCGTTTGAAGATGATGACTCTTCTTCGACAGGCTCTTGGATGGTAATGTGATTGACAGTAACATCTTCGGTCTCACTCATCTCAATTTGATTTGTTCGAGATTTTTTTCCTTGGTTAGTGGAGATGATAATGCGTCGCTTTACTGTCAAAGCATCTATTGTTGAGACTTCCAAAGTTGCTTGTCGTTTCATTTGCGATGGAATTACACTTTGTGGGTCACCAACATCTTTACGACTGGCATGCCTTTTCTCATGTCTACGTCGTCTTTTGGACTTGTTCAGAGGAGCAGGTTCGTCTTCTTTTCCTTGTGCTCCCAAGCGGGTGAGTGCAGACTCACGCCGTTGGAGATCTTGAGAGTTTAAGGTTGTATCACTTTGTGCTGTTCCTAAACGTTCAAAGACCGAAGTACCTTGTATTGGTGGGGCAAGTCGATCAAAGACAGATGTACGAGCTGAGGAGACTTTGTTTTCACAATCGTCGGCTACCTGCACTGTAATGTGTTGAGTAGAAACTTTCTCATTTACTGAGATTTTGATTGGTGTTTGAGATGTAGAGCCAACTCCTTGACGGTTGATAATGAACTTTTCTCCTTTTCGAATGAGTTGGGCCTGCGCCTTTGTGAGACCATGGATTTGGTCAAGAGGTTGAAGCTCGCCTAAACGTATGGGCTCACCTTTTCCGTATCCAGCTGCTTCGAAGAGCTTTTCTGTCTTAGCTCCGTACCAACCCTCTGAATTTTCTTGGGTTGAGATGCCTTCCTCTTCTTCAAACTTTATTGTAGATGCGACAAATCCTACAATTGGTGGCTTTATAATTGTGGATTTGACGAGCGGTGCTACTGGAAGAACTAACTCATCTTGCAAAGTGTTTAGGTTGGCTTTCAAAAAAGTAGAGTTGGTCTCTTTAGTCATCGCCACAAAAGGGAGTTGTCCCGGCTTTCGACGGGATTGCGGAATGTATTGAAGCACTGAGATTGGATTGGAGATATTGGTAGAGTTCTTCGTTGACTTGTTCGTTTCCTCTCCTTTTGATACTTTTTGAGCTTTCTCATCCTTTTGGGACTTGAGGGATGAAAGAATTTCAACTTCTTTTCCTTTGTTGATGTCGAGTCTGCTAGAAGATGGTACCGAAGTTGGAAGTGCTTCCGAGAGGACTTCAGTCTCCGTGTAGAACTTAGCATCAGCAAAGTGTGTTTCAGTCTTCTCAAAAGGTTGACTCTCAGCAACAATCTTTCTCTGCATACCATCCTTGTAATACTTGAAGCATTGATGCCATGTAGATGGAACCACACCTGTCTCGTGTAACCAAGGACGTCCAAGCAGTAAGTGGTATGATGTCTTGCAATCAATGACATGAAAGAGTACTTCGGACTCCAAGTCTTCGATTGTGAGCTTTAAGCGGACCATTCCGATGGCTCTCTGCCCCCCTTGGTTAAAGCCTTGAATCACCAGCCTACTTCGACTCAATTGATCTGGAGAGATGCCGACTTTTCTCATCGTGCGGATGGGCATGATATTGACAGCGGACCCACAGTCAAGAAGAATGCGTTGAACTTTGTGTTCTTTAATGGATCCTGTGACATATAACGGTCTGTTATGAGGATGAGAACCAAGTTGTAGGTCTTCGTCGTCGAAGGTGATAGTGGCCATGCAAGAGGCACATGTCTCTGACTTCCTTTGAACCCAGTCTTTTTCCTTGTACTTTTCGGGATTAGTCAAGGTTTGAGCGAGGCTGAGCCGAGTCTTTTCCGGTAGTTGTAGGGCCTCAAAAAGACTCAAGTGTATTGATGTCTCTTCAATGTCGGATGCATCATCTTCTCCTTTGGGATGCTCCTCTTCATGAATTGAAGGGGATGATTGGTTGGCAGGTACATCGTTCACTTCTTTTTCCGATATGTCTGATTCGACTTGGTAACATGCGACAGAGTAGGCCGGCTCTCGTTCCTGTTTTTGGAGAAACCACATTGGTATGAAGTCGCCAAATGTGATTGCCAAAGGAGGAAACTGCTGAAAAATCTCTTCAGGATCAGCAGGAGGCACTTTGAATGCTTTTTTCTTCACTACCTTTTTCTTCTTCTTTGACTTGACACTTGGACGAGTCTTTCTTTTGGTCCATTTTGCTCTTGGATGAAAAGGAGGAGGTGGATGTTGCACACGTCGTCGTCGTCGTGTAACCAATGTCCAACCGTCATCATCGATGAGAGAAGATTTTTCTGTTGACTCTCGTTCAATTTTTGTAGGGAGACATCGTTGTTGCTGTAGTTGCAACAATGGAATTTGCCCTTGACTAGATGCTACCACTGATATTGAACGGGGGATGTTAGAGCCAAGAGCTCCGGCTGTGACTTGCTTCAAATTTTGTGGTGGCCATGGTGCTTTTATTGCTTGAGGAGACAACATTGTTACAGATGATGAAGGTGGAATCAAACTGGGGTTGAAAGACCCGAAGGCAACACTCGTCATATTCGAGGCTGCCACATCATTGAGGGAGTCAAGTTCAATCTTTCCTTGTCGAGCTAGGTCCATAATCTTCTCTTTGAGGACGAAACATTTTCCAACCGGATGGCTGATCAGTTGGTGGTATCGGCAGTATTTTGGGTCTTCAACACGACCCGCTTCCTCTGGACGTTTAGAGGTTGGCAATTCAATCAACTTTAGACTTAGCAGTTGATCGAGCATGCCAGATACCTCAGAGTCTGGAAAAGGATATTCTTTTGCCTCGAGCTCCTTGAGTGTCATCCTGCCTTGCCCTCTTTCTTGAGATGTACCGACCTTGGGCGGTTCCTGCTTCTTTTGGCTCGAGATCTTGGCCGGCTTGGTGGTAGTAGTGGTGATCATAGCCTCCTTGGTCTTAGAGGGTTTGGATGCGTTCCATTGTTTTTTCTCCGATTTGAAAGAATCGATCGATCGTGGATCTCCATGTGCGGCTATACTGAGCTCCATGTCATGAGCCCGTGTAGCCAATTCTTCAAAAGAACGAGGCTTAATCCCTTTGAGGATGTAAAGAAGGCTCCAGTGCATCCCTTGGATGCACATCTCAATAGCAGATGGTTCAGAAAGACGATCCTTGCAATTAAGAGCAAGATTCCTCCACCTATCAATGTAGTCAATAACAGGTTCATCTTTCACTTGTCGTACAGCGGCAAGCTCCACCATGCTCACTGTCCTTCTGGTGCTGTAGAAGCGGTTGAGAAACTCGCGCTCCAGTTGATCCCAACTGTCAATGGAACCAGACTCTAGATCGGTATACCAGTCAAACGCATTCCCTTTGAGGGAGCGAACGAACTGTTTCACCATAAAGTCTCCGTACGTGCCAGCATTATTGCAAGTCTCGATAAAGTGAGCAACGTGTTGTTTTGGATTGCCTTTTCCATCGAACTGTTGAAACTTTGGCGGTTGGTATCCTGTCGAGAAGCGCATTTGCTCAATGCGTTGAGAGTATGGCTTGGCATAGACCAAGGAAGATTGTGACGCACCCCCGTACTGAGCATAAATGGTATCGGAAATCATTGCTTGTAGCTGCTGGATAGAGAGCGAAGCAATTGATACTTGGTGACTGTCCCGAGTGGGATCTCGCGAGCCGGATGCATTCCGGTTTTGTTCCTCTGCATCACGATGTCCTTGGAGAGTGAACCCTTTGTTTTGTTCTTCCGCTTCACGAGGACCTCGGAGATTGAACCCAGGGGGATTTGTCGGTCCTTGATTGGATTCATCTGCTTGGTTATTCTACTCCAAGCGGCTTACCAAGTCTACAATCTGGGCATCTTTATCCTCAACTGCCTTTGTTAAATTTGTAATTGCGTTAGACATTTGTGCGATCTGTTCTTCAATCGTCGCTGCTTCCATCATCATGACAGACCTAATGGAGGTATGTGTCTCAGAATTTGAATGATTCTGATTCTGCACTTCTTTGGAGGCTCGACCTTGAGAAGGAGAGGTCACGGAGGATGTTGACCCTGCGCTAGACTGTGCATCGGAAGGATGACTGGAGGACATACCCTCAGGCATCCTTGCCCGCGCAGTCTTAGCCATTTGCATCGGTTTGGAGACGCGTTGCTTGCGATGTTGAGAGAGGGCCCCAACCAAGTGAGAGGTACCAGACTGCGTCATATGACGTGTTGCTCGCCGATCATCGCTAGTAGCTGGTGTAGATTCAGGTGCAGAAGAAGTTGTGTTTCTCTTTCCATGGATGGCGGTGGCTGCAACAACAGGTCTCTTGGGGGCCATTGATGCTGCTTAATTGTTCGCTGACTGAAAGATGAGAGGTAGAGAGGGTCCCACCGGGCGTGCCAAAAATTTGTCGACACAAAATTTCGTAGACGAAATAATGATGAACAAAATATTTTATTTATTTTCAGTTTGGTACAACTCTCAAGAAATCCTCTTATTAACAATCATAAATTTCTAAAGTAGAAGATAAGGGCCGAAGCGTGATCTCGATCTTCTTTGAAAGTGTTGATGTAGCTTTTCCTTTCTTCTGAGCTTCGCGCTTAATCGGCTAGAAAGTGAATTTGGAGGAGAACTGGCTTCTTTGCAGCTTTGTCTTCTCCGGAATGATTTGATTTCTTTTCTTTGAAAGCTAGAGAATGCTTCTGATTCTCTTCTTTGGCTTCTTCTGAATTTCTCTCTCTGAATTTCTGAATCCCCAAATCTCTAGCTTTGGGTCTTATTTATAGACTTTTTAGAGATAAGGATCTTAAGAGTCCCAATCCATTTAGTGGTTTAAGGGACAAGAGATTTTGATAAGCCTCACCCATTTAAAGATAAGGATTCCAAGAGTCCCACTTTATTTAGTGGTTTAAGGGACTTAGGAGATTTTGATGGGCCCCACCCATCTTCTTGGGTATTGAGTCCACAATCAGGTTTTTTTTGTGTTGACGGATCGACCCACTTATCGAGTGTGTGACCCATTTAGATTTGGACTTGAGTTTTGAGTTTATGGGCTTTCTACTTCGTGCCCAGACCCGAGCCGTAAGAGGCCTATGCCTCGTCATTAGGCCCAATTTAAATGTATAGGGCTTTTTAATGATTTTAGGCTCTTTATATAATTTTACGAGTGTGTAAGGACCTTTGCGTAAAATTAATAAATTTTAGGGTTCTACAGTCGTAATGCGCACAACGTGAACGTTGTGCCTCAGACAACGTGTGAACCCATTATTTTAAGCACGTGACCCCAACTCGTGTCCACGTGTCACTTTCGTGAACAAAACAACAAAAACGAGCTCGTTCTCCAACGCTAAGTTGATTTTACGAATTTTATCCTTTACAGTAGCCATGACGACACGGTCAACTAAGTCCACAGGTCTTACATGTCACAATGTCCATATGTACGTATGTATATAGCGGACATAGTTACATGCACGCACACACACACACAAACACAACCGAGAAGTGTTTCAAACCTACATGCGTTGATACTTGGATACGTGAGCAAGCTTAGCATACCCGTATGACACGATATGATCCCGATTACTGGCATAAATACTGCAAGGATACTTCTAAAATCCATTTTTCCTAAATATTATTCTACTAGTGATTATTTTTCATTCCAACCAAGTTTTTATATTTGTTATTCATGAAAATAACTAGCATATCTTATTGTAAAATGTTATAACTAAAAGTTCTTCAAATGTGGTGCTATGAAAACTAAGAGATACTATTATGTGTAAGAAACATAAATGCTAAACCATGGCATCAACATAAAGGATGGGACACACATTCATTGTCTTGGATCTCAGGAAATGAAGAGTTTTATCCCCATCCTCCACATCAGTTTCAGTATTTTTATCAACATCTTGGCAACTTAGCTTCAAACCATCCAAAAGAAACTTATCTCAACCTGGTTGTTCTCAAACAGAGATTTAGAGTATCATCAAAGAGTCGGTCTATGGGTACTCCCAAATATACTCCCAAATCTACTCCCTAATCCTAACCATTTATAACCAACCAATAAAAGGCCAGGATTTGAGTTGGCTTATTTTGTCTTATCTAATGCCACATCAGCTCTAATCCTAAGCATTTAATGACTGAGATAAACGGTTAGGATTTGGGAGTACACCTTGGGAGTATCCCTAGACTAATTCATCATCAAATACTACTCAACTACTGAGCATATAGCAGGTTATATCTTGATTGGTGATTCATGGAACACAATAACTCATATAAGCTTTGGTGCCACTTAAAAGTCTTTAAATGGAACCTCCCCTTATTCTTACAGTATCTTAGGTGCTTCATATAACGCTATTTTTAGAAGATGGCTCGGTCCAGTATGTTCTTACTTCTAAATTTAATAACACATACAGTCATACACTAGATTGAGGCATTGTAAACAAAATACAAACCATAAACAAATACATGGAAATTATAAAATTCATTTAGATCGTGCTCTAGGGTTTAGGGGTGATATCAAGCCAAGCTAAGTAGTAAGGTGTTCAAGCTCGGCTCATTATATTATATATGTGTTCAAACTAGGCTCCAGCTCGAGTTGAGCTTCAAAACTTTTGTTCAAGTTTGGCCCGTCAAAAATTCTCATAGGCTCGAACTTGGAACGGCTCGGCTGTAGTATAATTATAAAAATGCCCCTCCTTTCTATTATGTGGAAAATGTACATGGCTTTTTGGAAAAGACAAACATTTAAAAGTGTAGATGAAATTGAGAAATGACAAAGAAGAGGCTTGTCCTTTCACATATATATATAGATTGAGATGACAATATTTCTCTCATGCGGGAAATCATACCAATGGCTTCAATAGGTGCAAAACTAAAAGAAAATTTAAATGGCCTAAGTAAAACAATAAGAAATTAATTAATGAAATATAGATATAGATATAGATATAGATATAGATATAATTTTATTTTTTGGAGAAGCCAAGCATTGAAAAAACTTACCCTTTCACATATATATGTGCTCTCATAACTATAACTATTAACCATGAGCATCCAACAACTAACGAGTCAAGCACATGTGTACTCAACCTTGGCTCCTTCATTAATCGAGCTCGAAAAATCATGTACAAGCCCAACTCATTTATTATATGAACGAGAACATGAACGAGCTTTTAACGAGCCAAGCTCGAGCTGTTTGCAAGCACCTTTGTTCATTAGCCAACCCTACTAGGGTCAAGGCGCCTTCCCTTACAACAAGACCTCATCTTGGTTGCAGGTTAAATATTCTGGACCACCTGCAAATATCTAAAATTCGTCTTATCTCAACATTAAACAATAATAATGGCCCTTAGAACGCAAAAAGAACAAGTGGAAGGTGAAAATAGTCCAGTATCTTTCTAGCGAACGGGATTATTAAAAGGAATGTTGAAGGGCGAATAATGCAACAAAAAGGATAAAGCTTATTCCATAGCTCGTGAAGACCATGAAACAGATTGCAAACTGGCACATTTCAAATTCTTACTTAATACTTCAAGTTGAAGCCACTTAAAACAAACACCAGTAACCATCCATTTTTGCTATATGTAATAACTTAAGAATTACCTTTCCATTTTCTTCCTGGATCAATTGCAAGGGCATTCAAGACCATGGAAAGGCTGGCCAATCCACAATATGCAGGCTCTGACTGTGTTTGAAAGTGAGAAACTAACCTGAAGAAACCTTCCACGGTTCCAAATTGAAGGGCTTCAGAGAAGAGTTGCTGCAAATTACAAAACAGAAGGGAGGTGGGGTCATTAGCAATCAGAAGAAATGATTGTAAGCCTGCAAAGAATTACAAATACATAATTCAGATTGCATGTAAATATCCAATATTGGGAAACGCATTGTTTTGACACAAAGAACACAGAAAAATCAGCCTTTATTACATTCTTCTACATTAGGAATGTGACCAAAAACCTGGACAAAATAACCTTAAGCAAAAAATGTCAATCCTGTGTTTCTTTTTTTCTGTCAAAAACGAATTAGATGGATGACATATGATAGATAAAGCTACCACATAAAAATTAAGATGTATTTTTATGTGGTAGCTTTATCTATCATGTATTTTTTGTTGCCAGGGATAATTTGGGTATTTCATATTAATCATACCGTATGTATTACGCGTAAAGACATGTCTATTATGCATATGCCCCATAAGCGTAATTATGTAACTCTCCTATCCAATAATAATATAAAAGGAGAATAGAGAGATGTGATTCATTATCACATTCTCTCCAATCCTTTTTTCTTCCCTTATTCCTCTTTTTATTCCTCCTATTCTTTCTACTTGGAATCAGAGAAGGAGTACTATATTTTTTTTCTGTCAAAAAAGATCAAATGAGACAGAGAAAAAAAAGAAGGCTGTTGTGACGTCACTACCTTCGTACAGCTGATGTCAACAACCGTACAACAATCCCTCCATTGCTTTAGGCAGCGAATTTGGTACGGGTATTTATTTGTGGATTCGGTTTAATTTTTCAGGAATTTTTGAAGCATCTAGGTTGATGTTTTCTTCCCTCGAATGATTTTTTGCTAAAATTCAGATTTTAAATGAGTGAAAAAGTTCCTTTTAGCCTTTGATGGGAACCTAAATCTATTAAGTTTAATTAGATTTGCCTATATGGAATGCTTGGATATATTGAATTGAAAAATGACGGGGTTTTGAAGAATCTACATGTGTTTTTCCTTTATTTTTGTTGAAAGGGTTTGATTCCGGGAGCCCTCAAGTGATTATTCATAGGTTGTTTGGTATGAAAGAGTCCTATTAAAACTCAGTAAGAGCCGTTGAAGGTGATGTTCGTTGCTGTTTTTTGCTGAAAATTTTGTTTATTGACCTAGTTGGTCTTGTTTGTGGAAGGAGTGTTCCTTTTGAAGTGTTGGGTATTTTTCAGTAAATCTTGACGGTTGTGTCGACCTCAAATACTTCTGATATTACATCGTCTGCTCCCCAAGTTTCAAATATGGGTAATCCTCCTATGGATAGCCCTAATTTTCAGATTACTACTATTAAACTGGATGGAAAATTTAGCTTGAGTCGTCTCTGACTATAAGCACCCCATTTTTCCACCCCTACTTTTCCCTTTCTTCTTCAAAGCTCCAAGGCATCAACCAAAGCCCAACATCCTCAACGGCCCAACCTTCATCCAAGCCCAGAGCCTGTTTGCACTTAACCCAGTAGGCTTGTGCTATAGTAAGCGATAATTGCGGGTTGAGCTACGCGATTAGCTCGTTGGGGGTTTCAGGGGGGAAAACGCCTTCTCATCAGTAGGGCTGTCAAAAAAGCCCACGTAGAAGGGTACCCGGCCCTGCCCTGCCCTGCCCCCCAAAGCCCTCTAAAGCCCTGCCCTTCCCAGCCCTTGGGCCGGGCAGGGTTCAAAATCGGGAAGCCCTACTTCTACAGGGCTGGGCCAGGGTTCACCCCGGCCCCCTAGCCCTGCCCTTTAAAGCCCTACCATTCTCCTTAGTTGCTACATGGTAGCTAAGTTCTATAAACCATAAAAGTACATAATATATATATATATATATATATATATATATATTATATTTATGAAATTACTCATTTCACCATTTCAAACGGTTCAATAGTAGGGTCAAATGAGTAATTTCACATGACCATTGTTATAAAAGCCCTCGAGGCCTCGACACTCGTTACGAACCCTAACCCTAATCTCATATGTGAAATCGCCTCCTCCTGCTTAGAGGATTTTGATATATAAATTTTTTTCTATATAGTTTTACTTTATTTTATTATATCATGTATGCTTGTCACTAACAAGGAAAAAAAAATAACTTTGTCATTGCTCTTTTTGTTGCAATGTCGGTCCCAAGCCCGGAGAAAAGAGGAAGGTATCCATTTCTATGTCAGGTTGACAGTCGGTGTAGAAAAAAATCTCGTTATCTCAAATCACAAAAAAACAATCCCGCACTTTCTTCCGGCGCTTTGGCCCTGCCCTGACCCTTGAGGGCAAAGCTAGGGCCCAATCAATCCCGGCCCTTGAAGGGCTAGGGCCCTACTCTTATAGGGAAGGGTAGGGCTAGGGTTGACCCCGGCCCTGCCCTGGCCCTGCCTTTTGACAACCCTACTCATCAGGGGTCTTGGGGGTGGAGCCAAGGTTCTAAATGTCGATATCGCTCGACATGTCGAGCCGTGGAAAAAAGATATATCGGAAGATATATCGTTTATTGGTGATTTTTGGAAAAATTGTAAAAAAAATGGGACAAAACATGAAATTTTGCAGTGAAACTTTAGGAAATGTTAAAATAGATGTTAATACACTTTTTAGAATAAAAACATTTTAAAAATAACAATGTACATAAGAGATGCAATGAAAATAGAGCAAAGATGTGCGTTGATGAGTGACGATAATGTATGATTGATTCATGTTTCATTCATTATTGAATAGCATATGTTAGTGAATCTTAACCATAGGGAATTAAAAGGGGACACGTTAATTTTTATTTTTTTTTTCTAAAAACCAAGGTTAAATGCTTTAACCCTAAGGATTTAGTAAATCTTAGTCACAATTAAAGGGAGTTAAAAGAGACTTTTAATTTTCTTTTTCTTTTTTTCTAATAGATGCTTTAACCATAAGGGTTAGTGAATCTTAACCATGGTTAAAGGGAGTTGAAAGAGATGCTACTTTTTTTTTAAATCAAGGATAGATGCTTTAAGTTTAAGAGTTAGTGAATCTTAACCACAATTAAAAGAGTTAAAAGGAGATAAATTAACCACAGGGGCTAAAACTTGTTAACCATAGTTCAAGGACAGTTAAAGGGGCTTTATGAGTTTATGAAATATCTTAAGGGCATAATAATCATTTTACTAAAAATTACAAACAAAAGTCTAACCGAACCAAGGGTTTATTGTTGAAAAACCATGAGCTAATTTGCAAAATGTTTACACATAAAAGTGTATTTGCAAATTAGGAAGAACCTAGCAGTTAATATGTAAAAAACCACTTAAAATTAAATAAAACCTGATAACCTGATAACCTGATAACTCATACGAAGAAGCAGACTCAGACTCAGACTCAACTCAAACTAAGGAGAATGGAGACCTAGGGCATGCCGGCTAGGGCGATCAGCGACGGCAACGGTGAGCGACGACGACGGCGACCTCCATGCTCCGGGTATGTTCTTCTTCCTTCATCCTCTCTTCTTCTTCCTTCTTTCTCCTCTCCTCTTTTTCCTCTCTTCTTCCTTCTTTCTCCTCTCCTCTTTTTCCTCTCTTCTTCCTTCTTTCTCCTCTCATCTTTTTATTTTTTCCATTTTCTGTTTCAAACAAAGTGAACCCTAACAGGGTTTCACGAAAAAAATATTCCACAAAAAAAAAAAAACATAAAAAATGGGGTTTTCGAACCCTGGTTTGGTCGATATCGGAAGATATCGCCGATATATCTCCGACATCGGTGATATATCTTCGATATCTTCTGATATGCTGTATTTTTTTTAAAACATCATATAGATGTGTCGGTGATGGGCGATATCGAAATATATCGGCGATATAATATCGGCGATATATCGCCGATATTATTGATATTTCGAACCCTGGGCGGAGCCCCTAGGACAAATTTTTTAGGTGACTCAAAGTCTCTAATAGGAAAAATTCATTTCTGCTAAAAAGTAGCATTTCATTCGAATGAAGTTTAGTTCGTTCGAACGAAATAGTTTCTGTTTCCGCCCCCAAGCCAAATTTTTTAGGTGAATCGAATAGGAAAAATTCATTTATGCTAAAAATTAGCATTTCATTCGAATGAAGTTTAGTTTGTTCGAACGAAATAGTTTATGTTTTGACTGACCAATTCAAACCTGTTCCTAGAGAGCTTTTCGTTCAAACCAACTTGGTTTCTTTCAAATGACTTCATCCATGCAATATAAGCAAGTTAATGTTAGACCAAATGCACTACAACATGTCAACACTTAGTCCTATAATGATTTGACATCAAAGTGATACAATCAACTCCACAATCAAAACCTACTAAATGTTTGCTTCATGATGAAGGGTTAAATTTGACATTTAACAGATTTCATATTCTTGAGCAAGAGAATCATGTCGTTATACTTTCTTGAAACTTGACCAAGCTATTGGGGTTCCCCTAGTGCTAACAACTAAAATTAGGTTTTCATCAGTCGAAAGTCATTAAAAGAGGCCATTAAGAGGGGCTGTCAGATGCCACTTGGTCTCACCATTGTAGAATTTTCCAGGTATGATCTCATCTAGTCAACCAACCACCTTGCCCAACAATGACCACAGAAAAAAACGCGTCTTTTAATTGTATATAAAGGTCTATTGGATTTTTTAATCAACCAATGGGACACTACTCTATTTGTTTTCAACTAAGCATTGTTACCCAAACTGCTTTAGTTGTAAATGATACATTGAATATTCTGAGCTGACTTGACATAATATCTTGTTTCCTTGCTTTCTTTCAAGAACTATAGGCAACAACATACTATATGAAATGGTACAATAAATATCACAGTGTAGTCAAGGCGTCTAGGCGATTAGCCCCGGCTAGGCAAGGCGTTGCCTAGGCGATAAATTAATATAAATATATATATAATTATATATATCACGTATATATATTATTATATAGAACATCCAAAAGACCAAAACTCCACACCCACATTCCACAAAAACATAAAATAAAAAGTCTATTACTATCATTCATATCACATAACCAAAGACATGTTGACATAGTGGAGTATTAAACACTTCAAAATCTGGGCCAAATACCCAAATTTGTGTCACTGTCCATGTTACATGTATAATGTTAGACCCTAGAGCCTAATAAATGTATTCAGAATTACAACATGATGATTAAAGATTATGGAATATAGAAATAATAAAAGAGTTTCATCATTTGAACCCAAGAAATAGTAAAGTATTTAAGAAGAGTTTCATCGTGTGCTGTCCCAACAGTGTATATCTGCCTATCTGGACTGGATTATGTGGATGTTTCAACCCTCGACCCATCAATTTTCTTATTTCTAAATTTTGAGCTTCATATTAGCTTTAGAAGTATCTTGTTTGTTTTGGAAAGTACAACATTCAGCATATTGCCCAGGGGGTGGCAAGGGGGCAGAGTCCAGATTGCGTGGAAAATGATATTTTTAGTGAAAAAAATGATTTAAAATCTTGTTACATCTTCATTACATGTTTTTATATTTTTTTCCCTATTATTGGGAGTTTTTGAATTTTTTTTAAGCAAAAAAAGAAAAAAAAAATAGCATTTATAAGACAGACCGCCTAGGCAACCGCCCAGATATCGAACGCCTAGGCGACCGCCTAACTATTTCCGATTGCCTAATCACCTAGTCGGGCGCCCTATCCCTAAAAACGCCTAGACGTCACCTAGGCGACACCTTAACACCGAAATATCATGAAGGATTCATTTGTATCCTAAACTGCCTAGGGATGGATGTTTGCCCGAGGATCAAACCAATCTAGCACCAGGTCTTGGAATGCAATTTGGATCCAGTACATTGGGTTCAGGTCAAGTCTTTAAAATATGCCCTTAACCGGATTGGGACAAATTGGGTCCTGCACACAACCCTGTCTTCAAAATTCAAACTATAGTCACAAAAACTGCGTTTTTTTGAAAAAAAACTCATTTAAAACGCGTATTAATACCTTGTCGTAGAAAATACCGTTTAAAACTCGTTTTTTGAATAAAACACGTATTTTTAAACCCGTTTAAAACAAATAATACGAAAAAAAAACACATTTAAAACGAATAATACAAAAAAAATGGATAATCTTGAAATTTTTTGGGAATGAAGATTATGCAGATATTGATGACTTTGATACTCTTTCGAGGGATTGATGAATATAAATGAGTGGTTTTATTAATATACGTATTTTTGTCTTGTTTTTAATCTTGATAATTGAAGTTTTAATGAAATTTAATGTCTTGATGGAATGAATTTGATATTAAAATGATGTTATGAACTTATTATTGTTGATTATAGTAATTCTTTTCGTATATTATCTCACGAAATGTTAGATATATTAATTAGTATCGTTACTAACTTTTATAATTATAAATTTTTCTCTGTTTTTTCCCCGAAGTTTTCCCGTATTTTTTCAAATTTTTCCGTACTTAACCCTTGCCAAATTATTCCCGAACCCCGACTTTGTGACTATGGTTCAGACAAACCAATAACACAAGATCAATGATGAGAGTGCCCATTATGACAACTCTTTGTGAACAAATAAATATGGATCTGAGTGTTTTGCTAACTCAATTTCATTACAAAATGCAACCCGAACTGTGGTGGCCAATTTAAGCCCCTACTAATTCAGAGTCACAGATAGCAATTCAGATAATAATTATTATTATTATTATTTTCGTGATGTTTTTATCTAATCGCGGTTCCAATTTCACTGCAAATATCGCTACCTGAACGGTCCTACGCAACATAACAGTTTTCGCACAACAAATGTACAATCAAATCCATTAAAAGAAAAAACCTAAAACAGAAGTATATCAAAACCCAAAATAAAAGGAAATTTTTAACGAAAAAAAACAGAATCAAGTAAGGAAATCCACAAATTTCTAGTATAATTAGTTTCGGCATTCAATTCGAAGATCAAGACAATGTATTCAGTGCTGTAATTCCATAATCCAAATAAACTCAAAAACCCTAAATTTCTGTGTGATTTGTAACTTTTATATCAAAAGGAAAGAAGAAAAACAGTAAATTCGTATAAATTGAAGATCAAAAAAAAAGAATTAGGAATCTACCTTTCCTTCAGATGAAGCGAACTCGATTGCAGGAGGAGATGGGAGAATTCGCCTGTACAGACCTGCCATCGCCATTTTCGATCCGATTTACCTTCTTTCGGTCTTTTATTTCTTGGGATTTCAGTCTTTTTTTCGATTTTCTCCTCCCCGAAATTTGAGTCTTTTAGTACAACAGAGTACAGACTTTCTATTTTTGTCCTTTCCATTCAAGAAGAATAACCTCAATCAGGAATCAAATCCTCTACGGTGATAACCGGATTTGGCAAATCCGGTTATCACCCTTTGAGGTGGCCACGTGTCCCCTTTGACACCCCTTAACTGTGGTTCAGATTCACCCACCCTTAGGGTTCACCCACCCATCCCTGATTTTTTTTTCTAATATTAATTCTATTTTTTAATATTTTAATACTAAAAAACCCTTAAAACAGTTTTTTTAATTTAAAAAAATATAATTAATATTAAAAAAAAAAAAAACAAAGGATGGATGAGTGAACCCTAGGGGTAGGTAATCTGAACCACAGTTAAGGGGTGTCAAAAGGGACACATGGCCACCTCTAAAGGTGATAACCACTGTTTTCCAAATCCGGTTATCACCATAGGGGATTTAATCAAGATTACGCCCGCCACAAATACTTTTCAAAAAGAAGTGGTTTGCATGGAATTACGATACGATACAGCCCCTGGTATCGTAAATAGATGGGGGGGGGGGGTTGATTAATTAACAAATCCTGCTGCTTGCGAACAGCTCCAACTCTATTATAGTGTTAAAAAAAATTTCTTTTTTATGATGATAATAGAAAATTTATGAGTATTTAAGAGGGGGCATGGCCAATGAAGTCTAGTCTTAGGTTTGTAAATAGATATCCCAGATTTGCTTATCACCGCTCAAAATGATTAGTGTTAAAACTTAAAAGTTTATTTTAGTTAGTTAAAAACTCTTTTATGTAATAAATGAGTCGAATTTGTGCTTCATTTTTAAGCTTGATTAATTAACAAAGTTCAAGTACGTGTGTTATCTTTCCAAGTTCTCAACCCTGCTTCAAGTCCAAGCCTTTTCAAGCTACCTGTGGTTGATATACAATAATTTTATCATGTAGGAGTGGTGTTTATTATGTAAATTTAATAAAATAAATTTTAAAAAATTGATACTCTCTCAATTATGGTGTTAGTATCTATTGTTAGCGATCGCCCCCAATTTGAAGATACACACTATCAATGTCACAAAGGGGGGGGGGGGGTGTGTGTGAATAAATATTAAACATTATTTACTTAATTAATAAAATATTATATATTTAATTAGTTTGTAATTAATAATTATATTTTTAAGTTACTTTACGTAATAAGTAAAATTATTGAAATAATGCATTACCCTTTATTTTAAAAAAATATTACTGTAGAACCCTAAAATTTATCAATTTTACACAAAGGTCCCTACACACCCGTAAAATTATATAAAGAGCCTAAAATCATTTTTAAAGCCCTATACATTTAAATTTGGCCTAATGACAAGGCATGGGCCTCCTACGGCTCGGGTCTGGGCACGAAGTAGAAAGCCCATAAACCCAAAACCCAAGTCCAAATCTAAATGGGTCACACACTCGATAAATGGGTCGATCCGTCAACACAACAAAAAAAAAACTGATTATGGACTCAATACCCAAGAAGATAGGTGGAGCCCATGAAAGCCTCCTAAGTCCCTTAAACTACTAAATAGAGTGGGACTCTTGAAATCCTTATCTCTAAATGGATAAGCCTTATCAAGATCTCTTAAATCCCTTAAACTACTAAATAGAGTGGGACTCTTGAAATCCTTATCTCTAAATGGATAAGCCTTATCAAGATCTCTTAAATCCCTTAAACTACTAAATAAAGTGGGACTCTTGAAATCCTTATCTCTAAATGGATAAGCCTTATTAAGATCTCTTAAATCCTTTAAACCACTAGATGGAGTAGGATTCTTGAGATCCTTATCTCTAAAAGTCTATAAATAAGAGCCAAAGCTAGAGATTTAGGAATTCAGAAATTCAGAAAGAAATTCAGAAGAAGCCAAAGAAGAGAACTCAGAAGCATTCTCTAGCCTTCAAAGAAAAGAAATTAAATCATTCCGGAGAAGACAAAGCTGCAGAGAAGCCAGTTCTCCTCCAGAATCACTTTCTAGCCGATCAAGCGCGAAGCCCGGAAGAAAGGAAAAACTACATCAACACCTTCAAAGAAGATTGAGATCACGCCTCGGCCCTCATCTTCTACTTTAGAAATTTCTGATTGTTAATCAGAGGATTTCTTGAGAGTTGTACCAAACTGAAAATAAATAAAATATTTTTTTCATCATTATTTCGTCCACGAAATTTTGTGTCGACAAATTTTTGGCACGCCCGGTGGGACACTCTCTACCTCTCATCTTTCAGTCAGCAAACAATTAAGCGGCATCAATGGCCCCTAAGAGAACTGTTGTTGCAGCCACCGCCATCCATGGAAAGAGGAACACAACCTCTTCTGCACCTGAATCTACACCAGCTACTAGTGATGATCGGCGAGCAACACGTCATATGACGTAGTCTGGCACCTCTCACTTGGTTGGGGCCCTCTCCCAGCATCGCAAGCAACGCGTCTCCAAAACGATGCAAATGGCTAAGACTGCGCAGGCTAGGATGCCTGAGGGTATTTCCTCCAGTCATCCTTCCGATGCGCAGTCTAGCGCAGGGTCAACATCTTCCGTGACCTCTCCTTCTCAAGGTCGATCCTCCAAGGAAATGCAAAATCAGAATCATTCAAATTCTGAGACACATACCTCCATCAGGTCTGTCATGATGATGGAAGCAGCGACGATTGAAGAACAGATTGCACAAATGCCTAACGCAATTATAAATTTAACAAAGGCAGTTGAGGATAAAGATGCCCAGATTGTAGACTTGGTAAGCCGCTTGGAGCAGAATAACCAAGCAAATGAATCCAATCAAGGACCGACAAATCCCCCTGGGTTCAATCTCCGAGGCCCTCGTGAAGCGGAAGAACAAAACAAAGGGTTCACTCTCCAAGGACATCGTGATGCAGAGGAACAAAACCGGAATGCATCCGACTCGCGAGATCCCACTCGGGACAGTCACCAAGTATCAATTGCTTCGCTCTCTATCCAGCAGCTACAAGCAATGATTTTCGATACCATTTGTGCTCAGTACGGGGGTGCGTCACAATCTTCCTTGGTCTATGCCAAGCCATACTCTCAACGCATTGAGCAAATGCGCTTCTCGACAGGATACCAACCGCCAAAGTTTCAACAGTTCGATGGAAAAGCAATCCAAAACAACACGTTGCTCACTTTATCGAGACTTGCAATAATGTCGGCACGTACGGAGACTTCATGGTGAAACAGTTCGTTCGCTCCCTCAAAGGGAATGCGTTCGACTGGTATACCGATCTAGAGTCTAGTTCCATTGATAGTTGGGATCAACTGGAGCGCGAGTTTCTCAACCGCTTCTACAGCACCAGAAGGACAGTGAGCATGGTGGAGCTTGCTGCTGTACGACAAGTGAAAGATGAACCTGTTATTGACTACATCGACAAGTGGAGGAATCTTGCTCTTAACTGCAAGGATCGTCTTTCTGAACCATCTGCTATTGAGATGTGCATCCAAGGGATGCACTGGGGGCTTCTTTACATCCTCAAAGGGATTAAGCCTCGTTCTTTTGAAGAATTAGCTACACGGGCTCATGACATGGAGCTCAGTATAGCCACACATGGAGATCCACGACCGATCGATTCTGTCAAGTCAGAGAAGAAGCAGTGGAATACATCCAAACCCTCCAAAACTAAGGAGGCTATGATCACCACTACTACCACCAAGCCGGTCAAGATCTCGAGCCAAAAGAAGCAGGAACCGCCAAAGGCAGGCACATCTCAAGAAAGAGGGCAAGGCAGGATGACGCTCAAGGAGCTCGAGGCAAAAGAATATCCTTTTCCAGACTCTGAGGTATCTGGCATGCTCGATCAACTGCTAAGTCTAAAGTTGATTGAATTGCCAACCTCTAAACGTCCAGAGGAAGCGGGTCGCGTTGATGACCCAAAATACTGCCGATACCACCAACTGATTAGCCATCCGATTAGAAAATGTTTCGTTCTCAAAGAGAAGATTATGGACCTAGCTCGACAAGGAAAGATTGAACTTGACTCCGTCAATGATGTGGCAGTCTCGAATATGACGAGTGTTGCCTTCGGGTCTTTCAACCCCAGTTTGATTCCACCTTCATCATCTATAACAATGTTGTCTCCTTAAGCAATAAAAGCACCATGGCCACCACAAAATTTGAAGTAAGTCACAGCCGAAACTCTTGGCTTTGGCATCCCCCATTCAATATCAGTGATAGCATCCAGTCAAGGGCAAATTCCATTGTCTCAGCTACATCAACAACAATGTCTCCCTACAAAAATTGAACGAGAGTCAACAGAAGAATCTTCTCTCATCGATAATGACGGTTGGACATTGGTTACACGACGGCGACGACGTGTGCAACATCTACCACCTCCTTTTAATCAAAGAGCAAAACGGACCAAAAGAAAGACTCGTCCAATCATCAAGTCAAAGAAGAAGAAGAAGATAGTGAAGAAAAAAGCATTCAAAGTGCCTCCTACTGATCCTGAAGAGATTTTTCAGCAGTTTCCTCCTTTGGCAATCACATTTGGCGATTTTATACCAAAGTGGTTTCTCCAAAAACAGCAACGAGAGCCGGCCTACTCTGTCTCATGTTACCAAGTCGAGTCAGACACATCAGAAGAACAAATGAACCATGTACTTGCCGACCAATCATCCCCTTCAATTCATGAAGAAGAGCATCTCAAAGGAGAAGATGATACCTCTGACATTGAAGAGACGTCAATACACTTGAGTCTCTTTGAGGCCCTACAACTACCGGAGAAGACTCGGCTCAACCTCGCTCAAGCTTTGACTAATCCCCACAAGTACAAGGAAAAAGATTGGGTTCAAAAGAAGTCGGAGACATGTGCCTCTTGCATGGCCACCATTACCTTCGACGACGAAGACCTACAACTTGGTTCTCATCTTCATAACAGGCCGTTGTATGTCACAGGATCCATTAAAGAACACAAAGTTCAGCGCATTCTTCTTGACTGCGGGTCTACTGTCAATATCATGCACATCCGCACGATGAGAAAAGTTGGCATCTCTCCAGATCAATTGAGTCGAAGTAGGCTGGTGATCCAAGGCTTTAACCAAGGGGGGCAGAGAGCCATCGGAATGGTCCGCTTAAAGCTCATAATCGAAGACTTGGAGTCCGAAGTACTTTTCCATGTCATTGATTGCAAGACATCATACCACTTACTGCTTGGACGTCCTTGGTTACACGAGACAGGTGTGGTTCCATCTACATGGCATCAATGCTTCAAGTATTACAAGGATGGTATGCAGAGAAAGATTGTTACTGAGAGTCGACCTTTTGAGAAGACTGAAACACACTTTGCTGATGCTAAGTTCTACACGGAGACTGAAGTTCTCTCATAAGCACTTCCAACTTCGGTACCATCTTCTAGCAGACTCGACATCAACAAAGGAAAAGAAGTTGAAATTTTTTCATCCCCCAAGTCCCAAAAGGATGAGAAAGCTCAAAAAGTATCAAAAGGAGAGGAAACGAACAAGTCAACGAAGAACTCTACCAATATCTCCAATCCAATCTCAGTGCTTCAATACATTCCGCAATCACGTCGAAAGCCGGGACAACTCCCTTTTATGGCGATGACTAAAGAGACCAACTCTACTTTTTCAAAAGCCAACCTAAACACTTTGCAAGATGAATTAGTTCTTCCAGTAGCACCGCTCGTCAAATCCACAATTATAAGGCCACCAATTGTAGGATTTGTCGCATCTACAATAAAGTTTGCAGAAGAGGAAGGCATCTCAACCCAAGAAAATTCAGAGGGTTGGTACGGAGCTAAGACAGAAAAGCTCTTCGAAGCAGCTGGATATGGAAAAGGTGAGCCCATACGTTTAGGCGAGCTTCAACCTCTTGACCAAATCCATGGTCTCACAAAGGCGCAGGCCCAACTCGTTCGAAAAGGAGAAAAGTTCATTATCAACCGTCAAGGAGTTGGCTCTACACCTCAAACACCAATAAAAATCTCAGTAAAGGAGAAAGTCTCTACTCAACACATTACAGTGCAAGTAGCCAACGATTGTGAAAACAAAGTCCCCTCAGCTCGTACATCTGTTTTTGATCGACTTGCCCCACCAATACAAGGTACTTCGGTCTTTGAACGTTTAGGAGCAGCACAAAGTGATACAACCTTAAACTCTCAAGATCTCCAACGGCGTGAGTTTGCACTCACCCGCTTGGGAGCACAAGGAAAAGAAGACGAACCTGCTCCTCTGAACAAGTCCAAAAGACGACGTAGACATGAGAAAATGCATGCCAGTCGTAAAGATGTTGGTAACCCACAAAGTGTAATTCCATCGCAAATGAAACGACAAGCAATTCTGGAAGTCTCAACAACAGATGCTTTGACAGTAAAGCGATGCATTATCATCTCCACTAACCAAGGAAAACAATCTCGAACAAATCAAATTGAGATGAGTGAGACCGAAGATGTTGTCACCGTCAATCACATTACCATCCAAGAGCTTGTCGAAGAAGAGTCATCATCTTCAAACGATGAACTAGAAAGTGCTCCTCCAGTCTTCGAAGAAGGGGGGCAAGCTACCGTCGACGAGCTCAAACAATTAAACTTTGGTACAGAAGAAGAACTGCGCCCTATCTTTGTCAGTGCACTCTTAAGTCCTGAGGAAGAAGCTGATTACTTCAAGCTACTGCAAGAATACAAAGACGTTTTTGCATGGAATTATAAGGACATGCCCGGGCTTGATCCCAAAGTAGCAATCCATCACCTAGCTATCAAACATGGCGTTCGCCCCATCAAGCAAGCGCAGCGTCGCTATCGGCCTGAACTGGTTCCACAGATCGAGGCTGAAGTCAACAAGGTGATCGAAGCTAATTTCATCCGAGAAGTAAAGTATCCAAGTTAGATTGCAAATATTGTCCCAGTCAAGAAGAAGAATGGACAAATCCGAGTATGCGTAGATTTTCGGGACCTGAATAATGCATCTCCAAAAGATGACTTTCCATTACCAATCACGGAGCTCATGGTCGATGTTACAACAGGACATGAAGTCTTATCCTTTATGGATGGTTCATCTGGTTATAACCAAATTCGTATGGATCCAAAGGATGAAGAACTCACAGCCTTTCGTACACCAAAGGGAATTTACTGCTATAAAGTGATGCCATTTGGACTAAAAAATGCTGGTGCCACTTATCAACGTGCTATGCAAAAGATTTTTGATGATGTCTTGCACACAAAGGTTGAATGCTATGTTGATGACTTGGTGGTAAAATCAAAAAGGAGAGCGGATCATCTTCAAGACCTTCGTGACATTTTCATCAGACTTCGAAGGTACCAATTAAAGATGAACCCTTTAAAGTGTGCATTTGGGGTCACTTAAGGCAAATTCCTCGGATTTGTTGTCCGACATCGTGGTATTGAGATTGACCAAGCCAAAATCGATGCTATTTACAATATGCCGGAACCTAAGAATATCCACGAGCTTAAAGGCCTCCAAGGTCGTCTCGCTTACATCCGGAGGTTCATCTCAAACCTAGCAGGACGGTGTCACCCCTTCAACAAGTTGATGAAGAAAGATGCATTGTTCAAATGGGATGATGCTTGTAAGAAAGCTTTCGAAAGCACCAAAGAGTATCTCCTCAAAGCACCGGTCTTAGCAGCGCCTATCCCCAACAAACCACTGATTCTTTACATCAGTGCTCAGGAGCAGTCATTGGGGGCATTATTGGCACAAGAGAACCATGATGGCAAAGAAAATGCACTCTACTACCTGAGCCGAACTCTGGTGGGGGCAGAATTGAACTATTCACCAATCGAGAAAATGTGTCTTGCTCTTATCTTTGCTACAAAGAAGTTGAGGTACTATATGTTGTCACACATAGTCCGACTTATCTCTCATGCCACTCAAATACATAATGACGAAACCGGTTCTATCGGGAAAGCTCGCCAAATGGGCACTTCTCCTGTCAGAATTTAAGATCGTTTACATCCCTCAGAAGGCAGTAAAAGGACAAGCGGTAGCTGACTTCCTCGCAGATCATCCAATCCCAGCTGATTGGGAATTATCTCAAGACTTGCCCGATGAAGAGATTTTCTACACTGATGTAATACCATCATGGAAGATGTTTTTTTATGGTGCTGCAAGAAAGAATGCAGCAGGAGCAGGAGTCGTCTTTATAACTCCACAAGATGAAGTCCTTCCATTCGCCTTCACATTGGCAGAGTTATGTTCAAACAATGTGGCTGAATATCAATCCCTCATAATTGGATTGGAACTAGCCCGAGACATGCAGTTGTACCAGCTCAATGTGTATGGAGATTCAAAGCTTGTCATCAACCATCTCTTAACAAAGTACGACATCCTCAAGCCCAATCTAATCCCCTACTATCTCTATGCTGCTGAGCTCATAAGTCAGTTCGAAGACATCACTATGTTGCATGTGTCAAGAAACGAGAATAAACAAGCTGATGCTTTGGCCAACCTTGCAGCAACTTTAGCTGTACTTGAAGAAGAAGTGACAACGGTTCCTGTCTGTCGGAGATGGGTCATCCCTCACTTGATCCACCATGACATCGCTCAACAAGCAACAAATTTCATCGAAGTCTTCGAGATTGAGGTTGAAGACTGGAGACAACCTCTCGTTGAATATCTTCAACATGGAAAATTGCCGAATGATCTCAAGCACAAGACTGAAATTCGTCGTCGTGCGCCCCGATTCCTATACTTCAACAATGAGCTGTATCGTCGCTCCTTCAATGACATCTTGATGAGATGTCTTGGAAATGATTAAGCTAAAGAGGCCCTTGAAGAAACTCATTCAGGTATCTGTGGTGCTCATCAGTCAGGACCAAAGTTGCATGATCGCCTAAAGAGAATGGGGTACTATTGGCCAACCATGGTGAAAGACTCGCTCGAGTTTGCCAAAAGATGTCATGCATGTCAAATCCATGGAGACTTCATTCGCCAACCACCCGAGCCGCTTCACCCAACAGTAGCATCTTGGCCCTTTGACAATTGGGGACTTGATGTTGTCGGGCCACTCCCAAAGTCTTCTAAACAACACCTCTACATTCTTGCTGCGACAGACTATTTCTCCAAATGGGCAGAACCAATCCATCTCAAAGAAGTCAAGAAAGAGATGGTTGTAGACTTCATCAAAAATAATATTGTCTTCCGCTATGGGGTCCCCCGTTATATAGTAACGGATAACGGAAAACCATTCAAGAATGCCTTGATGGATCAATTTTGTGCAAAGTTCGAAATCAGACAAAGATTCTCTACAATGTACAATGCGCCAGCAAACGGACTCGCAGAAGCTTTCAATAAAACTCTTTGCAAGCTCCTTGAGAAGGTTGTTTCCAAGTCAAAAAAGGATTGGCATGAACGGATTGGTGAAGCACTTTGGGCATACCGGACTTCATACCGCACTCCTACACAAGCCACACCTTACTCGCTTGTCTATGGAGTCGAAGCAATACTTCCATTGGAACGCCAAATTCCGTCACTACGGATTGCAATCCAAGAAGGCCTCACAGGTGATGAAAATACAAAGCTACGTCTTGCTGAACTCGAAGCTTTGGACGAAAAGAGGTTAGAAGCGCAGCAACGCCTCGAGTGTTATCAAGCTCGATTGTCTCGAGCTTTTAACAAGAAAGCTCGACCTCGCTCCTTCCAAATAGGTGACTTAGTACTTGCAGTTCGAAGGCCCATCATTCTTTCACATCGGTCTGGAGAGAAGTTAGATCCAAAGTGGGATGGACCGCATGTGGTGAGAGAAGTCTACACCAACGGCGCTTACCTTCTTTCAACACCCGATGGAGTTCGTCTTGGTCCTATCAACGGCAAGTTCCTCAAGCAATACTATCCATGATAGAACAATGCTCCTCGATACGAGCCTAAAGTGTCCACAACGCTCCTTGATACGAGCTTAAAGTGTCCACAACGCTCCTTGACGTATGAGCTTAAAATGCATGTCACTCTTGGCTTATACAACCAAAATTGTAAAAGGTTCAATGACTCTTGTTCGCTAGACTGAAAATCTAAAAAGATAGTCTAGGCAAAACTTAGAAAAAAAAATAAAATCGAACTACGTTAAAGCTTGATCCCACTACGGGTACGTAGGCAGCCTGTAAAGTTACTTCAGGTTCAGCTACCATAAAAAAAAAAAAAAACAAAACAAAACAAAACAAAAAAAAAAACATGAGAAACAATACCTTTCATGGGTATGGAGTTGATTGCTTCTGGTGCGCTACAAGATGTCGTACTCCTAGCATCTGGATGACGAACAAGTCTTTGTATTTGCTCAATCTCTAGAGGTTGTCTATCATGTCCCCGATGTCAACAACATTATGGAAAGCAGAGACCATTCTCCTCTTCATGCTCACCCTCACGAATTAATAAAACTGGCTGCTCCTTGCTTTCATCTTTAGAAAAAAAAAGATATTTTTCAGAAGAAGTGATAGCTACCCGAGCACCTTGACATATGCGCACTATCTCGCGCTTTGAGATTTGAGAAATAGAAAATTTATCCATCAAACCTGTAAAATAAAAAAAAATAAAAAATGATGGTCTATTTGAGGTATATATAGATTCAAATATATATATATATATATATATATATATATATATATATATATATATATATATATATATATATCTGTCCTCAAAGAGAGAATGATCGGGAAAAGACCAACCAATAGAGCAATATGCGACCAAGTTTGCTGTAAAAGTTCAAGATAGAACCTGTAAAAAAAAAAAAAAACATGTATTCTTTTTCGGTAAAGTTGCGTTGATGTATCATCAAGTTCTTAATCATACCACCACTAAGGTATATTAAGCGAATTCCCAATTACCAGTGAGGTCAACAAATGAAGACAAGTCAAAGTTGAGGCGTTACCCCAGTCAAAGTTGAGGCGTTACCCCATTCCAAATTGTGCCACCACTAAGGTATATTAGGCAAATTCCCAATTACCAGTGGGGTCAACAGATGAAGACAAATCGGCGTTGAGGCGTTACCTCAGTCAAAGTTGAGGCGTTACCCCAGTCAAAGTTAAGGCGTTACCCCAGTCCAAATTGTGTCACCATGAAGGTATATTAAGCATTCAAGCTCGTGCTGCATTCAAAAAAAAAAAAAAAGAGTTACCTTTTCTTTTGAAGCGAAGCCTTATACCTAAAAAGATGATTACCAGGGATCTTTCACACAAAATTTGGAGTACAATCCTGTTCAAAAAAAAAAAAGGAGAGAAGAGATCTCTCTCTCTGAATCTCTCACAGTTTTGAGAGAGGACCAAAAAAAAAAAAAAAGGGAGAGATCCAGATCTGTACTCTCTCCCGATCTTCTTCTCTCTTTGGGCGATACACAGTCTAAGGGCCGGTGGCAACCAAAACGAGAATCAAAAGAGATCTCTCGGTTGTCTTGCATTGAGGAGAACACAGATTGCTGAATAAAGATTGCAGAGAAGTGATAGCACAAGCCGGTGGGCAGAAAATAAAAAAAGAGAGATCTCTCTCTCTCTCAGAATGGCCAATCTCACGGTTTTGAGGCTGCACAAGATGGTGGGGAGAAAAACAAAAAGAGATCTCTCTCTCTCTATCTCTATCTCGGTCCTCGCTCTGGCGATGACATAAAAAAAAAAAAAGGAGACAGAGACGCATATCTCTCGTCCCTACTCTCATTGTCTCGGGTTGGCCGGATATGGCAGCAATCAAAGGGTACCCTCCACCATACTCTCTCGCTCGAATCATTCAAAGGATATGCGGTGATAGAGGAGAACGGCAACCAAAGCGGAAAAATCAGCAACCTTGATCAATACTTCTCTACGAGAAACCACCAACAGCCCACAAAAAAAAAAAAAGGGCATTTAGGTCTCTCTTGGAAAGTCCAAGGCCTGCATGTGTTGATACGAATGAAAGTGTTCCTGGTTCTCTTCAAAGGCGACAGCTCCCGGCCATGTTCCATGATCCCTCACCCTCTCTTCTCACTTGTACGATACAAAACAAGAGAGAACAAAGTGGGGTGGTTGGCTGGATATGAAGACAGCAGCCCACTCAAGGAGAAAACAGAAGAAAGAATATTAACAGATGGTTATTAGGCCTCTCCCTTTCTTTAGACTAATGTCCAGTCATGCATGTTCGTGGTTGGGTATAGTTCAAACCCTCTTGGCATTCTCTCTCTTCCTCGGTGAGAAAACTCTCGGAACCCTTTGGTAACGGCAACAGTCCACTCAAAAATGGTCTCTCAAATATTCATTCTATACAATCCAAGGAAGGTTATATCAGCCACAAAAAAAGAAAGAAAAAAAAACCATTAGCAGCAAACTGTTGTCTCCAACATACGGGAACCGCACAGTGGCATCGCCGACTTAGTCCAGGCCGTTTCGGGCCTTTCGGCACTCGAATGTCTAAACCCAAACCTGCACAAAAAAAAAAAAACATGGGTGCATTAATGCCGTTCTCTTCCTATTTGTAAGGGGAGGTAACTTGTCTCCTTATCCCATTAGGAATAGGATTCGTGTCTAACCCAAATCAAGATAAACTCCAAATAAATTAAATCAAAATCAAACACTAAGTCATCAAAATTAAATCCAAATCAAACACTAAATCAAGGGTTACACTAATGTCACTCATAGGTTCCATCACTATACCCTTGAGGGGGCAATTTGTAGAACCCTAAAATTTATCAATTTTACACAAAGGTCCCTACACACCCGTAAAATTATATAAAGAGCCTAAAATCATTTTTAAAGCCCTATACATTTAAATTTGGCCTAATGACAAGGCATGGGCCTCCTACGGCTCGGGTCTGGGCACGAAGTAGAAAGCCCATAAACCCAAAACCCAAGTCCAAATCTAAATGGGTCACACACTCGATAAATGGGTCGATCCGTCAACACAACAAAAAAAAAACTGATTATGGACTCAATACCCAAGAAGATAGGTGGAGCCCATGAAAGCCTCCTAAGTCCCTTAAACTACTAAATAGAGTGGGACTCTTGAAATCCTTATCTCTAAATGGATAAGCCTTATCAAGATCTCTTAAATCCCTTAAACTACTAAATAGAGTGGGACTCTTGAAATCCTTATCTCTAAATGGATAAGCCTTATCAAGATCTCTTAAATCCCTTAAACTACTAAATAAAGTGGGACTCTTGAAATCCTTATCTCTAAATGGATAAGCCTTATTAAGATCTCTTAAATCCTTTAAACCACTAGATGGAGTAGGATTCTTGAGATCCTTATCTCTAAAAGTCTATAAATAAGAGCCAAAGCTAGAGATTTAGGAATTCAGAAATTCAGAAAGAAATTCAGAAGAAGCCAAAGAAGAGAACTCAGAAGCATTCTCTAGCCTTCAAAGAAAAGAAATTAAATCATTCCGGAGAAGACAAAGCTGCAGAGAAGCCAGTTCTCCTCCAGAATCACTTTCTAGCCGATCAAGCGCGAAGCCCGGAAGAAAGGAAAAACTACATCAACACCTTCAAAGAAGATTGAGATCACGCCTCGGCCCTCATCTTCTACTTTAGAAATTTCTGATTGTTAATCAGAGGATTTCTTGAGAGTTGTACCAAACTGAAAATAAATAAAATATTTTGTTCATCATTATTTCGTCCACGAAATTTTGTGTCGACAATTACATTCATAAACAGTGGATTTATTTGAAATAGTTAGTTGAGGTTAAATAACTTTTATATTTATTTTGAGCGATTAAAAGAGTTATCATAATTAATGTTGTGTTTTCAACCTTCAGTAAAAGAGAATGGGTTTAACCCTCGCGCATGTGTGAGGCCAAGGGCTCCCAAAATTTGAATCCATGTGTTCCTCACGGAAGGAGAATAGTTTTTATTTTTTAAAGCTAGCTGCAAGAGCCAGTAATATCCTTAGATATAGTGGCACGTGTTTGATTCCAGTAATTATTAACGGAAAATATCTCCCCTGACGGCTCTTGGCAGATGAGCGTTGGCACCGCCGGCTTTGTCGCCTCCATCAGAGTCCACTTTCCCTGACATTTGTAACCTGTCGACCAATGAAACCTTAATGATAAGTGTTTAATTTTGTATAATTATCCTTATTTAAATAAATATTATTATAATTTTTTAGTTTATATTTTTAATTTTATACGTAAAATAAAGTAATGTATTCTTTTCTCACCATTGCGTAATTCTTTTTTTCTTTTCTTTTTTTCTGATTTTTATGGTATATGAACGTATATTCATATATGTCTGGAAAGGTCGCATGCAAATATTTTTAAGAGAAACCTTATTACGTACATTTATTTTTTGCAAGGATACAAAGCCCAAAAAACCATGTCAGAAGCTAAAGTTTACAATTCCTAAAGCCCAAGTTCTAAAGAAGCTAAATCTCAAGGCTCAAGACAAAAGAGGATGTTTTGGCTCCTTTTTCAAAAGAGTTGAAAAGATCTACAAAAGAAGGAAAGAGTTGAAAAGATTTTTAAAGAAAAAGGGAAAGAAAAAAACAAGTGTGGGACGTCCACACATGACATTCCTTTTGGGATGTCCCAAAAAAAGATTTTAGGATGTCCCACACACACTTGCTTTTTTCTTTTGACTTGTTCCTCCATTGCTTGGATGTCTCACTCTTTTGGCTTTGGTTCTCTCCTCTCTCCTCTCTCCTACTTTCTTGTCATTTAGTTTGTTTACTTCTTTTAGTTTAGTAAATCATTAAGAAAGATGATAACTTCAATAATGGTTGGCTAAACATCTTTTTAAGGTTAGGGATTTGAAACTTTTTCCAATTTATGTGGACGATGTGAATGGTTTCATTATTAATTTGAATTGAATAATTTTTTTAGTTTGGTTAATTGTTTCTCTCTATATGTTCTTTAATTTCGTATGATCTAATGATATATGGAATGATTGGATCCACTGTGAGTTGGATACAAAGTGATTTTTAAATTTCTATGATTATTCAATTTGATTCATAATCAATGGTTTTATCGTAATATTTTCCATCTAGATTAAATCATTATTTAATTCTAGATGCGTTTTCATCCAAATCTAAGCATAAGGAGGGATAAGTGGATTTTTCTGAAACCTTAGACTTCTTTCTCTTGCTTTTATATTTTCAGTGATTTTTGCTCCATTCTCATTGAGTGGAAAACAGATTTTATACTATTTTTCTCTCTAATTCATTTCCTTAATTCTTGTTGCACAACAGTCAATCCATGTGAATCCGACATTGTGCTCACTAGATACATCAATTGTGTCACTTGTGCACTTGCAAGTATATTATTTTACTCTTGACTTTATGTCTATTAATTTGGATTAAATTAAGTTGTAACAAGTTTTTTGGACCGTTGCCAGGGATTGCAACGTGTGATGAGAACACAGGTTACGAAATTATCACATTCCCCATCTCCCTCTAATCATAACTTCTAACTTTTACTTTCTTGCTCCTAACACCTCCTTTCTTCTTCCTTCTCTTGGTTTTGTTTTGATCTTGGATAATATCAGAACCAATCTTTGAAAAAAGATCTTGCATTCAAGAAATGATCTTGCATTCAAGAAAATAATAAAAAATCATAGAGTTTGAATTGAAATGTTGGAATTCCGTCCACTCTTCCACGGTAGGAAATCAATTAACTTGCTTGAAAGAAATATATAACATAGGTAGAAGGTTGGAACTCCGTGCACCCTCCCACGGTAGGTAATTAAGTGGATTGATATTACTTGTGTAAAACAGGTACATCTATTGTTTTCCTACTTGGTAACATGCATTGCTTTGCCTAAGCTCGGGAATTTTTTCGCTTCTAGTAAACTCACTACTTCACTCTCATTATTCTCCTACTTATTTTATATCTACTGTCAACTTACAATCTAGTGGGGAAGCTCGGCGTATACTCTATATACGTGCCTCATCTCTCGCCCCCTTAAGTTAGGTTGTTTGTATAGAAGACTTGTAGGAGGTACATGTTTCTTGTTTGAATCTTTGACTTTCCTTTTGAGTTCTTTCATTTGTATGATCACGTGGAATCGATATCACACAAGCCGCTTGAGGGGAACAGACTTTGAGATTGAAGACTTGTCTAATAACTTGTTTGAAGTTTCTAATCATTCTTATTCATCAGACACTATGACTGACAATGAAAGTGATCAGAGGGATAATGGAGTTCATAATAATCCACCAATGCTAACTTTGCGTGAATATTTGCAACCAATAAGGACTAGTTCTCCGTCTTGTATGGTTTTTCCCACTAATGCAAATACTTTTGATTTAAAATCAGGAATGATTCAATTACTTCCTAAGTTCCATGACTTAGACTCAAAAAGTCCTTACCTACACTTGAAAGAATTTGATGAGGTTTGTGCAACCTTGCGCAATCAAAATGTATGATGTGGTTTGGTTAAAATTGTTCATTTTCTCTTTAAAAGAGAAGGTCAAAATTTGGCTTAATTCTCTACAATCAATATCCATTGGCACATGGCAAAAATTGACCAAGGAGTTTCTGAAAAAATTCTTCCCTACCCATAAGACTAATACTCTCTTGAGGAATATCATGAATTTCTCCCAAAAGGAGAATGCAACTTTTTTCCAATGTTAGGAACATTTTAAGGAATTATTGTTGGCTTGCCCTCATCATGGCTACGAGACATGACGCACCGTTCGGTTTTTTTATGAAGGTTTAACTTTTCAAATGTGTTAGTTTATAGAGATGATGTGCAATGGTGAGTTTCAAAATAAAGATCCCGAAGAGGCTTGAGATTATTTTGACCAATTAGCTGAAAATGCCCAATCTTGAGATAACACTGATAGATCTGATAGGTCAGATAAGATCAAGCCTAAAGTCATGACTAAGGGAGGTATGTATCTCCTGAAAGAAGAGAATAATGATGTGAATGCCAAAATAGCCAGTTCGACTAAAAAAGTAGAAGCCATAGAACTTATGAAAGTAAACTCAATTAAGATCATTGAAAAAGTGGAAGATGTTTATGACATATGTGAGACTAATGTACACCGAACTCAGGATTGTCCAACAATCCCAACTTTTCAAGACGTATTACATGATCAAGCAAATATCATGAATACCTATAAAAAGTCTTTTTCTTCTCCCTACTCGGAAACTTACAATCCTGGTTGGAGGAGGTTGAAGGAACCATCCTAACTTTAGTTAGAAAAATGATCCTACTGCAAATAACCCTCCTCAGGGGCCTTCCACTCATACTCCTTATGTGCCTCCACATAAGAAGACTATTGAGGAGACATTGCAACAATTCATGCAAAGTCAAGCAAACATTAATAATCAGACAATGCAAGCTATCAATAATCTGAAGAATTCTGTTAAAGAGTTGACCTCTTCGTTGAACATTCAAGAAAATGGCAAATTTCCTGCTCAACCTCAACTAAATCCTAGAGGTCAATTTGAGGTAAGTAATTCAAATTCTTTCCCAAGTGGAATATATCAAGTTTATCACCACTTTACGAAATGAAAAAATAATTGATAAAGATATTCCAAAGAAGGTTCACAAACCTAAGGAATCTTTAAAATCAAAGAGTGATGATGAACTTGTTAAGTCCAAATCTGATATGGCTTTGCAATGTCCGATACCTGCTCCTTTTTCCCAAAGATTACAACCTCCTCAAAAGTTAGTCCAGAATGCTGATATTTTAGAAATCTTCAAACAAGTGAAGATCAACATCCCTCTGTTAGATGTTATCAAACAAAATCCATTATATGCCAAGTTCTTAAAAGATTTATGTACAGTCAAGCATAGACTTAATGTACAAAAGAAAGCTTTCTTGACAGAACAAGTGAGTGCAATCATTCAACATAATACCTCACCCACACACAAAGATCCAAAGTGCCCAACAATTTCTTATATTATTGGGAACTTCAGGATAGAGCAAGCTTTGCTTGACCTTGAGGGCTAGTGTTAACCTCTTACCCTACTCGGTGTATGAGCAGTTGGGTCTTGGTGAGCTAAAGCCCACTAAGGTAACACTCCAACTTGCTGACCGTTCAATGAAAATACCGGGAGGGGTAGTTGAGGATGTGTTGGTCCAAGTAGACAAATTTTATTTTCCTGTTAACTTCATTGTCTTGGACACACAAACCGTGTTGAATGTATGTACTCAAATTCCTATCATTTTAGGTCACCCATTCCTTACAACGTCCAATGCTTTGATCAATTGCAGGAATAATGTAATGAAACTCTCGTTTGACAATATGACTTTGAAATTAAATATTTTTAATATCTGCAAGCAACTTCGGGTTGATTATGATGTGCATGGGGTAAACTTGATTGAAACTCTTGTGCAAGACCAATTTCTTCAATCTTCTTTTTCTGATCATCTAGAAGCTTGTTTGACATATTTTAATGATTTTGATGAAGACATTTTAATTAATTCTATAATCTCTTTGTTGGAATTTGTTCCAGTATTGGATACTAACAAGTGGAGATCACGTTTTGAGGAACTGCCACCTCGCCATACCCTGCCCCTCCCGTCAAGTATCCAAACACCTAAGGTTGAGATGAAACATTTAGCAGCTGTGCTCAAATATGCATTTTTGGGCCAAGCAGAGACATTCCCAGTAGTCATCTCCTCACAATTGAATGAGACTCAGGATGAAAAATTAATTGATGTTCTTAAAGAACACAAAGGTGCAATAGGGTGGGGACCATAGCTGATATTAAGGGAATCAGTCCCTCAATTTGTACCATTAGGATATATTTGGAGGATAATGCTAAACCCTCTAGAGAGATGCAGCGCAGGCTGAATCCCAACATGAAAGATGTGATTAGAGCAGAAGTCCTAAAACTTCTGGATGTAGGGATCATATACCCTATTTTTGATAGTCAGTGGATAAGTCCTACCCAAGTGGTACCTAAGAAATCTGATATGACCGTAGTCAAGAATGCTAATGATGAATTGATCTCAACTAGAGTCACAACTGGTTGGCGTGTGTGCATTGACTATAGGAAGTTGAACTCAGTGACTAGGAAAGACCATTTTCCTTTGCCTTTCGTGGACCAAATTTTAGAAAGAGTACTTGGTCATAAATTTATTGTTTCCTAGATGGGTACTCCGGATATAACCAAATTGAAATTGCACCTGAGGACCAAGAAAAAACCACTTTTACATGTCCATTCGGCACTTTTGCTTACCGAAGGATGCTATTCAGGTTGTGTAATGCTCCTGCCACGTTCCAAAGATGTATGTTGAGTATATTTAGCTATATGGTAGAGCGTTTTCTTGAAGTGTTTATGGATAATTTTTCTATGTTTGGTAATTCTTTTGATGATTGTCTGTATAATTTAAAGAATGTTTTGATTAGATGTAAGGAGAAAAACCTCATTCTGAATTGGGAGAAATGTCATTTTATGGTCTCTAAAGGGATCGTGCTTGGCCACATTGTCCCCTCCCAAGGAATCGAAGTGGATAGAGCCAAAATTGATTTGATAGCCAATTTACCCACCCTAAAGACCATTAAGGACATTAGATCTTTTCTAGGTCATGCAGGATTTTACAGAAGGTTCATTAAAGACTTTAGTGTAATATCTAGACCATTGTGTAACCTTCTATCGAAGGAAAACCCCTTCGAGTAGACTAAAGCATGTTTGGAAACTTTTGCAAAATGGAAAGGTATGTTGACTTCTGCTCCTATTATGTAACACCCTGATTGGAGTTTACTCTTTGAGATCATGTGTGATGCCAGTGATTATGCAGTTGGGGCTGTGTTAGGGCAACACAAGGATAAGATGAACTATTCTACTATAGAAAAATATTCCTAGCCATAGTCTTTGTACTTGACAAGTTCCGATTTTACTTGATTGGATCTCGAATTATTATATTCACTGACCATGCAGCTTTAAAGTACTTTCTTTCTAAGAAAAACGCTAAACCAAGCTCCTTAGGTGAATCTTCCTACTCTAGGAATTTGACATAGAAATTAAAGATAAGAAAGGAGTAGAAAATGTAGTGGCTGATCATTTATCCCGTCCTGTGCTCTCTGATTCCTTGGAGACAATGTCGATCAAAGACACAGTTCCTGATGAGCAACTTTTTGTTGTCTCCCAATTACCTTGGTTTGCGGATATTGTGAATTATCTTGTTACAGGTAACCTTCCTATTCATTGGAAACAACAAGATAAGAAGAAATTTTTGAACGAGGTACGTAGATTTTTCTGGGATGATCCTTATCTGTTTAAATATTGTTCTGATCAAATTATTAGGAGATGTGTGCCTGATTCTGAACACATGAATGCCATCTCCTTTTGTCACTCTGAAGCATATGGTGGTCATTTTTCAGCCAAAAAGACTACCGCAAAAATTCTGCAATGCGGTTTTTATTGGCCCATTCTTTTTAAGGATACTCATGAGTTTTGCAAAGCATGCGAGCGCTGCCAAAAATTAGGAGAAATCTCCCATCGGAATATGATGCATCTCAACCCAATTTTGATTATTGATGTCTTTGACTATTGGGGCATCAATTTCATTAGACCATTTCCTCCTTCTTTTGGGTATCTTTATATCTTGGTAGTCATTGATTATGTGTCAAAATGGATCGAGACTGTTTCAAGCAAAACCAATGACCACAAAATGGTCTTGTGATTTTTAAAAGAAAATGTTTTATCAAGGTTTGGAACACCTCGAGCCATTATTAATAATGACGGTACGCACTTCTGTAATTGGCTTTTTGAGGTCTTGATGAAAAAATATGGGATAACTCATAAAGTTTCTACCCCTTATCATCCACAAACAAGTGGAAATATCCAATCAGGAGACTAAAAATATTTTACAAAAAAAAATCAAGATTGTAAGGATTGGTCGTTATGACTGACCGACACGTTATGAGCTTACCGTAGAGCTTTTAAAACCCCGATTAGAATGTCTCCATATCAACTTGTCTTGGGAAGAGCTTGTCACTTGCCTGTTGAATTGGAACACAAGGCTTACTGGGCTATAAAGACACTTAATTTTGATTTGGAGAAAGCAGGCTCGCTTTGCAAACTCCAACTAGATGAGTTGGAAGAAATCTGACATGATGCTTACGAGAGTGCCAAAATTTAGAAGGAAAGAATGAAGGTTTTTCATGATAAACATATTATTCGAAAATCTTTTTAGCCTTCTCAAAAAGTTCTTTTGTATAATTCTCGTTTGCATATATTTCCTGGTAAGCTTCGATCTCGTTAGATCGGTCCTTTCATTATGAAAACTGTCTATCCTTATGGAACTGTCGAGATTGAGAATCCTGAAAACGGAAATGTTTTTTAAGTTAATGGTCAACGATTGAAACCGTTTTTGGAGAGTTTCACCCCGGATGTTGAGTCTACAATTCTTGAAGATCTTGTTTATCCTAATTGATCCTTTCTCTCACTTGAGAAGGATTTCTGTGTATGCTATACATTTTTGTTTGTTTTTACTTGCTTATTTTCTCTTTTTGTTTGATTAATTAGTTCATATCTCTATGATGTTTCATGCCCTCCCCGCCCCCTTTGGGTGATTTTTTTTTTAAAAAAAAAACCTCTCAATGTTATATTTCATGTAAATCTCTATTTGAAACATTAAGGACAATGTTCGATTTAGGTTGGAGGGTGTAGATTTGTACTTTATTGTTGGGATAATCTCTGCTAATAGTAGACCATTGCATTCCTCATTTACGAAAAAAAAAAGAAAAAAAGTGTGTTTCTATCTTGGCTGCTTTCTATTTTCTTCCTTGCCTTTCGTCTATTGAGCTATTGAATTTTGGATTATAAAGGCACACGGTGAAAATCTTTAAGAAGCTCAATTCTAGCTGTTTACAACAGAAAGTCTTTATTACTAATTCTCAGTTAGTGAATTTTATAAATTGTTAAATTTTTGAACTTCCATTACACATCTGACTTAATTTCTGGAGCTACATTGAATTTGGTAGTTGTTGACTTGATGATTGTCTGGAATGTATGGAGAAATCAATTCTAATGAACTGTGACTATCTTGTTCACTTGGTTTGTTGGTAAGAAGAAAAGCAGAACTGGGTTATGATGAAGTCATGGAAAGAAATCAGTGAATTAGACCATGTACTTTGAAAAGGGCTACCTCTTGTCAGGTTTTTGGAAAAAAAAATAGGGAAAAAGAAAGAAAGAAAAAAGACATAAAAATTCAAAAATGTGCTCTCAATGTTGAAATATCTATTTGTTTTGCTATGACTTTGTTAAAACAAGTTGGATGAAAGCCATCACTATAAAAAAGCGAATAAACTGGAATATCACATATAAAGCCCTAAGGTGAATATCCACAACTTTCGTGATTCTGGACAGATTAACTTAGTTTTGAATCAGATCCTTAGGTCAACCTTCTCTTCCTAAAGTGGGAAATCCCTCAAAGGTGGCTCACGGTTCTCACTTTTTTTGGCATTGAGGTTTTTTTTGTTTTCTAGATTTTGTCTTGAGCTTGGGTGCTCACATTGGAGATCTCCATTGCTTGGACGTCCCACTCTCTTGGCTTTGGTTCTCTCCTCTCTCCTATCTCTTACTTTCTTATCCTTTAGTTTGTTTACTTATTTTAGTTTTTTTTTATTTGAGTTATTGTAATGTTTAGTAAATTATTAAGAAGGATGATAACTTCAATAATGGTTGGCTAAAGACCTTTCTAAGGTTAGGGATTTGAAACCTTTTCCAATTTATGTGGATGATGTGGATGGTTTGATTATTGATTTTAATTAAATAATTTTCTTAGTTTGGTTAATTGTTCCTCTCTATATATTATTTGATTTCGTATGATCTAATGATATATGGAATGCTTGGATCTCCTGTGAGTTAGATACAAAGTGATTTTTAAATTTATGTGATCATTTAATTTGATTCATAATAAGTGGTTTTATCGTAGTATTCTCCATTTAGATTAAACCATTATTTAATTCTAGATGCGTTTTCATCTAAATCTAAGCATAAGGAGGGATATGTGGATTTTCCTGAAACCTTAGACCTCTTTCTCCTTCTTTATATTCTCAGCGATTTTTGCTCCATTCTTATTGAGTGAAAAATCGATTTTATACTGCTTCTCTCTCTAATTCGTTTCCTTAATTCTTGTTGCACAATAGTCAATCCTTATGGATCTGACCCTGTGCTCACCAGATACATCAATTGTGTCACTTGTGCACTTGCAAGTTTATTATTTTTACTCTTGATTTTATGCTCATTAATTTAGATTAAATTAACTTGTAACACTTAACATTGGATTAGACACAACGATCATCTTGCAACTGTTAAGGCCCAAATGCGCATGCCGGAGATGTTTTCAATGTTTAAGCGATCACGTTTCTTTGTTGTTCCTGCTAATCGGATCATTAGTTGTGGTCCTCACTCCCCACATTACTAAGGGATTGGATTTGATCTCGCTTTCGCCATACCAAAATCATCTAGCCTAAGGTCTTTGTCCGACATGTGGCGATAAAAAGGGGATAAGTCATTTCATTTTCCACCTATTTTTTGACTTCTCTCCATTTGATATCTTCTCCGCTTTTTATCACCAAATTCACCACATGTTACACGCAAAGTGTAGGCCGGATGATTTTGGTCTGGTGAGAGCCAGGTAAAATCCGATTCCCATTACTAAAGATGTGAACCAAACTAATAAAGATCGAATCACAGCCAATTGCGATTCAATTCAGACAGAGTTCAATCGCACCCACATCACAACATGTGTCCCTTCTAAACCTAATCAATTGTAGTTAAGATTTATTAACCCTTGGGTTCAATAATATAACATTGGTTTTTAAAAAATATATATTTAACCTTGGTTAAGATTTTTTAACTCTTAGTGTAAATATTTTGTAAACATTATTTTTCTAAAAACCAACCCTAGGAGTTAGTGAATTTTAATTGAAGTTAAATTTCTTTTTAATTTTTTTTTTCTAAAAATCAAGGATAGATGGGTGCAATGTTACCTGGTTTAGCGGTTCACTCGGCTCGAATTCAGGTTCGCAGTTCACCACTCTAGAGTGAACCCGGTTCACTAGAAGTAGGATGAGAGATGACTTGTTTCTCAGTTTCACTTAGGTTCTTTAGTTTGCTTTGCTAGCTTGGTTCACTACTTAAGCATGTACAACAAATATATATTTTTATAATATAGTATATATATTTAAGTATGTAAATAATTTATTACAAATATTTATTTTGAAAAATCATAAAAATGCCTTTTTATGAGTAGTTCATGAACTCAATATAAATTTGCCGAACCTAAAGAATTTGAATAAAAATTGACAAACCAAAACCATGTTGTGGTTCCCTCCATTTCACGAACCCTTCCGAACCGAACAATGAACTACTTCAGGTTTGCTCTTGTTCGTGGTTTGTTCTAGTATACAACGAACTTGGTAACCCTGGGTAGGTGAATCGTAACCACACAGTTAAGGGTTGTCAAAAGGGACATGTGGCAGTCTCAATGGCATAAAGGGACTCCCTTGAGTCTGGTTAAAACCGAAGAGAATCATGAGTCCCAGAGAAGACTATGACTCAACTCTCTCTCTCTCTTTCTCTCTCTCTCTCTCTCTTTCTCAGTTTAAAAAGCACAAGCTTTGATGCTTACGAGTATCTCCCATATCCGTCGTTCTGGTTCTAAACCCTCTTAGAATCTTTTTCTCGTTTGAAAAAAAAAACATTACCGTTCTCCTTAACCTCTAATGGCTATTTCATCTTCATTTTCTTCTTCAATTTATTCTACTCCCCTTTTTACCCTCGCCTTTATCTCAATCTTCTTCTTGAATAGTGTTATTTCAGAGCAACCATCGCTTCTAAGCTCAGAAGAACAAGAATCAGTGTACTAGGTACTCGACACCATTAACTCAGAGATTAACTGGCGTTATCTCTTCCACGATGATCTCTGCAACTTAGTATTAGAATATCCTCATATATCTTCATATCTTGAATAGTTGTATAATCCAAATCATTTCCATGTATAGTAGCTCACCCTTCAATCAAGGGATTGTACCAATCCATAGCTAGATGTATCTTCCATTGTTACTTTCCTTTGTTCTGTATTTATAGAGATCCCATCAATAAGAATAAGCAAGGCAGTAGCCTTTTTCATTCTTAACATGGTATCAGTCTATCCCAGGCTCTCGTTCCTCCCTTCCCCATGGCTGAATCCAAAGTTGAGGCTCTCGTTCCTCCCACCATGGTTGACTCTAATTCCCAATCCTCACCATTCTTTCTTCACTCATCTGATAGCCCAATAGGGTATACTCTTGTCTCCCAACCCCTCAATGGCGACAACTACGCCATTTGGTTTCGTGCAATGCACATGACTCTCATGGCCAAACACAAGTTCGGTTTGTCGAGGGAACCATCCCAAAACTAGAACCTATTGATTCCACCTATTACCGATGGGAACGATGTGATCAAATGGTTTATTCATGGCTACTTAACTCTATCCATAGTGACATTGCTAGCAGTGTTCTCTATGCTACTTCTTCTCACGAGGTATGGAATGATTTTCACGATTGATTTTCTCAATAGAATGCTCCATGAGTCTATCAAATCTCTCGTGCAATCTCTACTCATTTTCAAGATTCATCTTCTGTGGTTGTTTATTTTACTAAACTTAAAGTTCTTTGGGATGAACTTGCATCCTACAATACAGTCCTGCCTTGTTCTTGTGGCTCCTCAAAGGCTCTCACTGCCCTTCACCAACAGGAGCAAGTGATGCAATTTTTAATGGGTTTGCAAGATTCTTATTTGGCCATTTGAATCTAAATCCTTCTTATGGATCCCCTATGTAAGCACTTAATTTTTGCACCCTGCTTAACCAGGGTTAACTTCCATTTAACCTCAGTCATCCCCCAGTGGAGTCCCTAGTTGAACCGAAGCCCTAGGTATACCCTAAACCCTAGGTAGATTCTAAACCCTCAAACCTAAACCATCCGGGCTCAAAGCCCATTACCCATTAGCAACCCCTAAGCCTAAAACCTAGGCTAACCCTAGGCAAGCCCTAGACCTAGCCTAAACCCTAGCCAAACCCTAGGGTATGAGTCCCACGGGCTCAAGGCCCATCAAGCTAGTCCAAAGCCAAAAAACCACAAACCTAGGCCTTTGTGGGCCCAAACTAGGGCCCATAACCCTTGGGGGGTCCACTAGGGTGGGGTCCACACCCCTCAAATTCAAAAACTTAGGCGGGAAACCCCCAAAATGGCAAGGCATACCTCCTTTCGGGCCAAGTGTGTTTGGGTCTAGCCTGAAATAGAAAAAATCTAGGGTGTCGGTGATTGGATTACCGACACCCTCAATTTCAATTGTTTTGAGAGTGGCGGTAATCCAATTACCACCACCCTGTTAGATTTGTAGAACGCATATGCAGGCCTCTCCCTGCTGTTCTGGACTACCTGGGTACCTCCCCAACTTGCTCCCCATGCCTCTCCTAATGCCCAGCTAGCCTGCCCCAGAGGGCCTCCCCCTCTCTTCTATAAAGCCACCCCCCCTCTATGGGTTCTGCACTCCTCAACTGCTGTAGTAAACCCCTGCAAAATCTAGGCCAGACCCTTATTCATCCCTTCTAACCTTCACTCCTCACTCAGTTAGGACTTAGACCATCCCAGGAAACCTCTCAGGCTAACCTCAACCCCTGTTATTACCTTCCCAACTCACCACCACCGTGTACCAGTGGTCGCAACAGTCTCACCACCGTTCCAGGGTAACAGTCTCCCCTCTCTGTTATTTTCCATTTGCAAGCATTGTAAGGGACCCCTGGTCCCACTTCAGGGGTCCTATGTTGAGTTTCTTTCATTTACCGTAGCTGCTAGCCAAGGATAGGGTATCCCCCACCTTCCTCATAGGTGTGGGGGATACCCTTGAGGTATATCTCAGGTGCAACCCCCCCCTTTTTAGCTTGGAACCTCCCTTTAGGGTCTAGGGGTCCCTCAGTCCATGAGGGAACCCTTAGACCCCAATTGGTGCAGCCCCTGTATGGAAAAATTGATTTCTGGGAAAATCCCTAAATGTCGGTAGAACATCTACCGACATTTTTTGCTTTCTCTGTAACTCACCTCTTAACCCTAGTTAGTTAAGGCCTTGGTCAACTCCAGGGCCATGGTTAGTTACTTCAAGCCCTCGACTAACTCCCTGCTAAATTTCAGACCCTGACCTTGCCTCTAACCATGGTTTAGTTGGCCTTCAAAGTCTGGTTAATAGACTGTCGACAGTCTGATTACCCGACATTTCAGATTTTTTTGAGCAGTGACTTTGGGCCCCTGTGGGGCCCACATCACTCATGCCCTGGGGCCCACTCAAGGCCCAATTGGTAGCCCTGACCCTCATCTATCTCCCTGCAAAATTTCAGGACCTAACTCAGAGTCTAACCCTGGTTAGCTTGGCCTTAAACCTTGGTTAATAGATTGTCGGCAATCTGATTACCGACATACCAAGAAAACACCTTCAGATAATTGGCGGTAATCAGATTACCGCAAATACAAACTATTGGACTCAGCACCTTTGGGCCCTGTGGGGCCCACACTTGAGCAGCTCTTGGGCTGGAACCTGGCCCATTGGATTGCCTGGACTTCAGGCTTCCTAACCATGTTTTCATCTTCCCCAGGGGTGATCCTTAACTGTAGTTAACTTAGTGCAAACTCTAGTTAAAAAGTTACTGTAATTGAGGTAATCCGATTACCTCCATTCTTGATTTTTTTAATTTTGAGCTTTGTATAGGGCTCATACCTGGTAGGAGGCCATTTTAGGCCTTGCCACAACTTTTGGGCCCATTTTTGACTGACCTTGACCCTTAACCATGATTAAGATAGCCCCCGGTTAACTTTTAACCATAGTTAAGCACCCCTTAACCGCACAAAAATTTGAAAAAATCTTAAAAAAATTATAAAATATAAAAAATAAAAAAATTAACATCTTTGACATTTTAACCATGGTTAGCACCCCTAACCATGGTTAACCGTCCTTTAACCCCGGTTAGCAACCTTAACCCTAGGTGAACACACTCCTTAGCCTTTGGGCTTCATCCTTGGCCTACTGGACTCAACCCCTAGTCTACCGGACTACCCCTTGGCACACCGGGCCCATAGCTTACACATTGACCAATCTCGGTCAAGCAAAACCCTAATCACCGAATTAGGCCCATTAGCCACCCTTAGTGCACACACACACATCCCCTAGCCTTAGCACGGGCTCATGTGCTAGAACTACGCTCGGTCTAATCTCACCCCAATGTGAGTACGTAGGTAACCCAACCCGAGTTCGACCCTAGTTAACTCTTCTTTCTTACAGTTAGTATTAACTTAAATACTTTGACATTTGATTAACTTATACATTTAATTTGACTTAAACTTAGCAAGTAGGGAACCACTGAAAAGTGAAAGTGTTGGGGTGCCTAACCCCTTCCTCAAACTTAACTGAATTTCTTATCTTGATCCCTGATCGGAGACCAAGACTTTATCCAACATTTAGGGGGACTTATCCCTTCTGAATGAATAGGTGGCGACTCTTAACAATCCTGTGAGATTTCTTTAGGGAGAGTGAAATCCCTTTCTCACACCTTACCTTCTGTGAATCGGGCAGACTCTCTCATTCTCTAAGAAGAAAGACAACGCGAGTTACATGCGAGCCTCCCTTCTCAAAATTTGGCTGCTCTACTTGTCTCCACTCCATCACAGTGCAATCGATATTCTAAGGATTTTCGTGACGAACCACATCAAAAACTCAAATGTGACAATTGTGGAAAAGAGAATCACATGATTGATCGTTACTACCGCCTCCACGACATCCCACCTAAGCGTTCAGCAACCAAACACGATAGCCATGCCATGGCTGCAACTGTTCAACAGTCACATGATCCCTTAACACCTACTGATTTGGCTTCTCCAGCCCCACCCCTTTCCCAGGAGCAATACCAACAGCTTTTGAGGTTACTTGCAGTAGGTGCTAATCCTCCTTTAGCCAATCTTGCAGGTAATGTTGCTTGTTTTTCTGCATTCTCTCCCTCCCTTTGGGTCATTGATACAGGGGCTACTCATCACATGGCATGTACAAAAGCTGTTTTTTCCACTATTTTTTCCAATGATCACTTACCACCAATTATGTTACCTAATGGGACTACAACATCTATTTCTGAAATTGGTTCAGTTCGTTTATCTTATACTTTACAGCTAAACGAAGTCTTTTATGTTCCTACTTTCCAACATAACCTACTCTCTGTTTGCCAATTGACTAAATCCCTCAATTGCTTTGTAACATTTCATTCAGATTTTTGTCTCTTTCAGGACCAATCAACGAGGAAGACGATTGGAGTGGGTAAACAATGTGGCAGACTCTATTTCTTGGAAGGACCTTCGGCTCATTTTGCCTCATCCTCAACTGACACATGACATAGGCGCCTCAGACATCCTTCCTCATCTCGCTTACAACTTTTAGCCAAGCCTTTTCCTTTTATTTCTATTTCAAATAAATGTCTTTGTCATATTTGCCGTTGGCAAAACAAACGCGTTTACCTTTTCCTAAAAGTGTCATTTCTACTACTTGCCCATTTAATTTAATACATTGTGATATGGGGTGGCTACCGTACTGCCTCTCGCATTCGGCTCATTATTTTCTCACGAAAGTTGATGACTTCTTCTGATGCACATGGATTTTTTTAATGCGATTCAAATCTGAAGCTAAGACTCTTTTACATAATTTTTTTGCCTTAGTTAAAACCCAATATCATTCCCAAGTTCAACAAATTCAAACCGATAATGGTTTTGAATTTTTTTTTCTACCAACATTCAACAATTCTTTAAATCAAATGGTGTCGTACATCAACATAGTTGTGTCTACACCCCCCAACAAAATGGGGTGGCCGAACGCAAGCATCGATACATTCTTGAAGTTGCCCATGCCTTGAAATTTCAAGCACACCTCCCTTTGTCTTTTTGGGGTGATTTTATACTCACTGCAACTTACCTCATCAACAAACTTCCAACTTCTCACTTATTTGGAAAAAGCCCCTATGAAATTCTTCTTAAATCTCCACCCACATACACTTACTTAAAGGTATTTGGTTGCCTATGTTATGCGCACAACCCTCACATCCGTCAACTGACCCCATTAACCAAACTACTCTACAGCCGGCAACACCTTCCCTTGCACCATGTTGCTCAACTTGAGCCCCCCAAACCCCCTCTTATTTTCGTGATTTTCACTGCTCCGCTGCTCGGTCTCTCCCCGCTCCGGTTGCTTCCTCTGAGAAATGTACCTCTTATCCATTGTCTAATTTTTTGAATTATCAAGCTTTATCTCCTCAACATCGCGCTTTTGTTGCTGCAATTAGCTCCCATGCAGTGCCCAATTCCTTTACTCATGCTGTGAAAATACCTGACTGGAAAGAAGCTATGGTTGCTGAAATACAAGCATTAAAGAACAATAACACATGGACCATCACTTCTTTACCACCCGGCAAGAAACCCATTGGTTGTAAATGGGTATACAAGATCAAGCATCGACCGGATGGTTCCATAGAGCGCTTTAAAGCACGCCTTGTGGCCAAGGGTTATAACCAAACCGAAGGCCTTGATTACCATGAGACTTTTGCTCTTGTGGCCAAACTCGTTATTGTACGCTGCCTACTTGCCATTGCCTCCACTAAACAGTGGCCTATTCATCAGCTCGATGTGCACAATGCCTTTCTACACGGTGATTTATAGGAAGAAGTCGACATGAAAATCCCTCCTGGATTCATCAAACATAATCCCAACAAAGTGTGCCACTTATGCAAGTCTCTTTATGGCTTAAAACAAGTGTCTCGCAATTGGTTTTCTAAGCTCTATTTTGTTCTCCTTGCTACTAGTTTCTTTCAATCAAATTTTGATTACTCTCTCTTCAACAAGGTTTCCGGATCCCTGCGTGTTCATGTTCTTGTTTATGTAGACGACATCATTGTTACCGGGAATGATTCATCTACAATTTATGATTTGAAGAATTCTCTTCAAAATTTGTTCCACATCAAAGATCTTGGCCAACTTAAATATTTCCTTGGCATAGAAGTTGTTCGCTCTTCAAAAGGCATCTCACTAGGCCAAAAAAAGTATACGTTCGAGCTCTTACAAGATTCTGGAATGCTTGGCGCCAAGCCCACTAATTTTTTGATGGAACAACATTTAAAACTCTCTTCTACTGTAGTTGAACCTCTTGTCGATGCTTCCTCCTATCGATGCTTAGTTGATCGACTCATTTATCTAACCATTACTAGACCAGATATTGTGTATACCCGGTTCACATCCTCAGCCAATTCATGCAAAAGCCTCTTCAACCACATTTTGATGCTGTTGTTCGCATACTTCGATATCTTAAGAACACTCCTGGCCGTGGCATCCTACTCTCCATCTCCAACACTCTTCAACTTTCTGGTTATTGTGATTCCATTTGGGAAAGTTGGCCTATGACTCGCAAGTCCACTATTGGTTATTGTACTATGCTTGGTACAACCCCCATTTCTTGAAAGACGAAGAAACAGGCCATGGTGTTCACTCTTTTGCTGAAGCAGAATATTGGGCTATGGCTCTCCTTAGTTGTGAACTCACATGGTTAAAATATTTTCTCTCTAACCATGGCATTGATCATCCTCAATCCATCACTTTATTTTGTGATAACAAGGCAGCTCTGCACATTGTAGCAAATCCCGTCTTTCAAGAACGAACCAAGCACATTGAATTGGATTGTCATTTAGTTCATGAAAAGATTCAATCCGGCCTCCTTCAAACGGCCTACCTTCATACTTCTCAACAACTTGCAGATATCTTTACCAAATCTTTGGGCCGTGATCATTTTCAGTTGCTCACTCACAAGTTGGGCATGCTCGACATCCATGCTACAACTTGAAGGCGAGTATTGGAATATCCTCATATATCTTCATTTCTTGAATAATTGTATAATTCAAATCATTTCCATGTATCATCCTTCAATCAAGGAATTGTACTGATCCTTAGTTAGTTGTATCTTCCATTTTTACTTTTCTCTGTTCTCTATTATATATTTATAGAGATTCCATCAGTAAGAATAAGCAAGACAGTAGCCTCTTTCATTCTTAACACCCCACTCCTCACGACGTCGTTTGCGATAACATCGCTGATGAGAATGGAAACTCACACATCATAGAGCTCAGCTTTGGCTACGTCTCATATTACTCTTCTAACACTTCTTGCTCTTCTAATTCCACTCTTAGCCCTCTTCTTCTCTCCTTCACCCGCCTTCGAAAGCTCTTTTTCTACAAATGCTTCACCCAAACAGAGGTTTCTTTTCCCGAGAATCTATCCAAGTTGGGGTCTACTTTAGAAGAGCTTGTGTTCATTGTAAACTCAACTCTGGTTGGGACTCTCAGTGGAAAAATTGGAAATCTTACAAGTTTGAGGAGGCTAGTTATGATTGGAACTCGTGTTTTTGGGAAAATCCCAGATGAAATTAGGGGTTTGTTCGAGCTTGAGGAGATTACAATCACGAGAAACCGTTTCAAAGGTGAAGTTTCGTTAGGTATAGGAAAGTTGAAGAAAGTGAAAGTTCTTGATCTTAGCTACAATGGGTTTGAAGGAAATCTCCTGGAATCAATAGGAGAGATTACAAAATTGTTGAAACTCGATTTGGGTTCGAATCGTTTCAACGGGAAAATCCCAGAAACACTTCAGGAATTGCAAAGATTGGAGTTTTTAGATTTGAGTTACAACCGTTTTGCTAACTTTGGAATTCTGCCATTTTTAGGGAAGATGTCCAGCCTGAAGGAGGTGTACTTGAGTGGGAACCCTCTGGGAGGGCAGATTCCGGAAATTTTGGAGAAACTCGGGGGTATTTCGGGGTTAGGATTATTAGGTTTGGGACTGGTTAGTAATTCCTTCTTCAATGGGGGTATTTTTGAGAAACTTGTGTTATTTAGGGTTTAATAATAACAAACTTGAGGGGAATGTTCCTGTGGAGTTAGGGCTATTGGAGTGTGTGAATGAGATGAATATGGACAATAATCAGTTGAGTGGAAGACTCGCTTTCTCTGCTAAAATTGGAGGAAATCTAATATTGGGTATTACCCTAACCTTTGTGTTGATGCTGAGTTAACCATGGGTTAAGAATAGTAGGGGTTTGGGGCATGTCAAATTGTGCAACAAACTAGATATTCCCAATCTTATCCTCTTCTCTGGGGGTTCTTTTTTACTGCATCAACCTTCTGCTCTTTTTTATGTTTCTAGGGTTTTGGTTTCTCTTTGTTTTATATTTTCTGTTTTAGGATAGAATGGACATAGAAAATGTACAGGATGGTTCCGAATTTTTGATATATATATATATGTAGAAGGGGTGGTGACAAATATGTAATTACAGTAATTAGTAAAAACAATTCCAATTTTCATCCTCATCCGTGTAGGGGTCTATTTGGTTCAAACTATCATAATAGACTTAATCGCTTACAACCACTTATATTGTAATTATGAGAAGATAAGTGTTTAATTTTACTTGTCATAAGTGATTATGTAAATAACTGATGAATTACATAAACACGTTGAGAGTTGATTATGGGAGAACCTAGCCGCTCGTGCAATTTTACAATTATGTTTGAATTATTATAAACATTCAATTTTGCATCCACACCTATAAGAAGCTTTTTAAAACTTTAGAGAATTTTTCTATAATTTTTTTTTTTTAAATGATCAAAATATCACTCTTCAAAATGACCAATAATTGTTTATCGAGAAATGATAACTAATAGGGGTGGAGCCACATGAGGCTCGGGTGTGCCCCCCTGAAATTTTGGGGAAAAAAAATTATATTGTACAAATAGCCCTGTAGCTTGAGAGAGTGGTGGAGGCAGGCGGCTCTAGCCCTCCTAAACTTTTGAGAAAAAAATATATTCTTTTATAAATGGACAAATAGACTTGTTGACCCATGAACTTGGTTCTCAAAAAAAAAAAATGAGGGACTACATCCCTAACCTCCATTGTTATTTGTTAATCCCCTGCAAGAGAATCCTAGCTCCGCCTCTGATAACCAAACATGATTAGTGTGTGCAAGAGAATCCAGGCTCCGCCTCTGAAAACCAAACATGATTATTCACGCTAGCACTTATTCATGTTGATTCACAATATCCCTTATTGTGTAATCAATTGTGATTACAATAATCCGAAACCAAACGAGGAGTAATTTTTAGGAGAAATATATTATATCAGAAATGCTAGCCTAGCACAGACTTCCAAACTCTTGCTGTGATAACAATATGTGTCACTAATGTTCTTTGTCACCTTTATAACATGATGAAAGTATCATAAGTTCCTCCTCTTGTAAAAAAATATCATAAGTTCCTCCTCTCGTAAAAAAATATAAAAATTTCTTATCCAATTGAAAGGGTAGCAAGAAATATTGGACAAAAAAAAAAGGGGTAGCAACGACTAGTGTTGCTACCACAATGAGAATTTGGAAGTCTACGTGGGGCTAGCACTCCTCATTTTATATAAATGGCCCAAAATTCACAATATGGAGTCCTGGGTTGACCAGAACCCGATTGGTCAAGATCCAAAAGCTCAAACTTAACCCTAATTTATGCGGTTTGGGAAAGTCGGGTTAAAGGATACCCCTCTGACAGTCTGGCATCTCTTCCATGGGTGTGAGGGTCTTTTGTGAATTGTCATATGTATATGCTAATATGGCTATGCTAAGGGGCCTCATAACGAAATTTCTGCATGCTTCCTTTAAAGAGGAGGTCATGAGACTCATTACACAGTAGAGTTGGACCTTAGTTTTTTTTTTTTTTTTTTTTGGGTATGATCTAATCATTTATCTAACTATGTCAGGGGTTAGGGGTCAGCAGGGTTAGCACTCATGACACTCATGGTAGGCGTCAACAGCCACACCAAAGACTCGAACACGAGTTTCCACTCCCCAAAGGGAGATACACTAGCACTAGGACAAACCCATGGTGAGTTTGGACCTTGGTTGTAGAGCCCAAGGAATTACATTTGGATTCAAGCTGAAAAATGTCCCACTGAGTTTCCTTTGGATTCAAGCTGAAAAATGTCCCACTGAGTTTTTGTTCTGTTATGGCCATCCACTTCTACACAATATTACTAACATTGAGTGAGTGACCCATTGGTCTCATTGGTTGCGTGTCCTGGTGGGTTGGGATCAAAATCCATGAGTTGGTGTAGCAGCTGAAAAACCATTGTTTGATCAACTTATATGTTCTAACTTTTCATTTACTAACCTAAATAAATGATGTCTACAAGTAAAATTTAAAAAAAAAGTCCTACCAAATACAAAATAAACTCAAATTTCCACTCTCCATCTTTTTTTTAAAAAAAATAATAAAACCAATGACAATTTGTAGGGATCACTTAGGTTGTGGTCTATCATCCCTCCTACTAGTTGCGGATAGCATGAATCCCAAGTGCCCTTTTGAGGGCCACTGAACAAAGTTATATTCTAGATGGGTTTAATTGAGGGATACAACTGACGCAAACTGAAGCGAAAGAAAAATTAAAGAAGATATCACCGTCTCTCTAAGAATCAACCTCAAATTCACAAGAGAAATAGATAAAATTATTTAAAGGAAATGGAATTCTATTGATAAAAATTAAAAAAATAAACTATGTACAATCCTAGTACAAGTATATCTCAACTCTTAATTTGACTCTAACTCATCAAAAATGTGAACTTAAGTTTTCATAAATAGCAAAAACTAAAAACGGATTCAAGCATTTACTTAACTCTTAATTAAAATTTTCGAACCCAACTAAAACGAATATAAAATTAGAAAGATAATTTTTTTTAAAAAATAAATAAAATTTCTCTTCTAATTGTGTTTTAATCCTTGAAACTCACATCTTTTTGCAACAAGATTGGGGTTCGATAAATTCATGATAAATTAAATTGCCGTAAGGCTTGTTCGAGAGCTTTTCAACAATAATAATAATACTCATTTTGAGCGTAAAGTTGCGTTCATTGGAAGTTAAGCTGTGCAAAATTATGCTACTTGTTTCTATGATGACATGGTTTTTTCTAATCCAAATGTTCCAGAAATTCACCGGTCTCCTGTATTACATTAACAACTTGGGCTTTATACTAGGCTCATTTCTCAGTTGAATTTGGTTAGCAAGAGAAAATCTAAATAGAGTATATTATACTATGACCCTTAAAATGTACAATTTGTTTTTCTAATATTGGAACACTAGGAGGTGTAGGCACACCTATTTCTTTAGTATATACTAAAAGCATATATTGAGTTTAAGTTTATTGATTATTCAAATGACTCCATTAAAGAAAATGAATTTCTTGGTTTCAGCTGAAAAAAGCTAGTAGCTACAGAAATAGGGAAAGAAAAACAAAAAACAAAAAACAAACCCTTTACAAGGAAAAATAAGTTGAATTTTCCCCATTCTTTTAGCTTTACAAATAATAAATTTCTCAATAAATTCCATAAATTTTCTTCAAAGGCTTTTAAAGGTGAAGATGTTCAATGGCTTTTAAAGGTGAAGTTGGATAGAGTTCATTGTTCTTCATTCCGGGTATGGATGTGGATCCAGACCCAGGATCCGAGAATGGAGATGTATAAGCCAAAGCAGTTTGGCCTTTGGATCTCGATGGTCTCGTTGACCCGCTAACGGAAGATCCCTTGGATTTCCTCCGATGAGCTCTTTTTGGGATCACAGGCGAGTCTTGTGGTGATGATTCAACTCCAATGCCTGAATTCTGCTGTCGTCTTATCGGTTTGGTGCCGTCCGATGAAACTCGCGTAGGAGAGTTTATTGAAACGCCCGGGGACTGACGGTGCCTCGATTGTTTCGGTACATCGGATAGCTCTCGAGTCGGTGAGTTAAGCGATGAGGGAGAACCCATTGATGGGTTGAATCTTGACGGCCTCGGCAATACCCTGCTCGGAGAGTCATGAATTCGGATACCCGTGCGATTTAGATCTACAAAGGGAGCATCATAGATGTGTGTCATACAATAATATTTGGATAAATACATGGTCTAATAACTCAAAATAATGTGATTAAACTAGGGGTGACAATGGGCCAGGTTTGGCTTTCAATTTTAGTGATATTTGAATAGGCCCAGCCCAAAGCCCGAACACATCAACATAGGCTTTGAAGCCCGAACTAGGCCCAATTGCCACCCCTAGATTAAACCGGATAGTTAGGAAGGACCCATCACCCATGCATCCCTATGGTGGGTCACATATACAGTTGCTACATGGTTTATAGATCGTAGTTACGGTCCATAACTTTGCAATCTTCAGGTTTTATAAGTGGTGGTTCTTTTGGTGTTATACTAATGCCAAAACAGAAAAATCAAACCTCCGGAAGAAGATTTGGTTGCAGAGCTCTCCTGTACTTTTCCGGTAATATTTAAAGGCTCCGATGAAAATTCCGGTGTCGGCCTAAACCTGTCCATCTGCGTAAGTTCGAAGAATTACGCAATCAGATACCATATTTTCTGTCTATCTATCCAAATATTTTGTTCATCATGCTTTTTGTGTTGTGCACCATGAATGGAATTTCAATTATGGATGTAAATATTTAAAAAAATGCTTACCCAAGTCGGAGAATTTACGGATGGCCCATCCCATCCGATATGGGCTACGTGCTTTACATCTGTGGGATAGCCGATCTGCATTTCCTGTTCTTTATAGTTACCATTATCTGCAATAAAATTTAAAATTTTATCAATACCCACTTCTTGAATATTTTCTCATGATAGTCAAAATCCACGCAAATTAATCTGTAATTATTTTTATAGAAATATATTGAAACAATCCAATGTATATTTTAGAATATACGTACTGTATATATATGCATCAAAGGTCAAGAAATCTGGAATTAAGAAAAAATAAATGAAAAATAGAAGAGTTATCTAAAATTGGTTAGTTTGATGAGTTTTATAGGAGCGCTTGTGTTAGGAACTTGGGATGGTTTTGTATCATAAAATGATGAACTAGGGCTTGTACAAGGCCCAACTCATCCAAGGGGTGGTGCCGCGGTGGCATTTGTGGGATGGACAGAATATTCAAGATTTTCATTGATTGGGGTTAGTGATGGAACAGAATATTTGAAGAATTTTAATTTTGAACGAAATGCAGGTGAGGAGACAATTTGCATAACAAATATTTTTGAAGAATTTTAATTTTGAAAGCGAATTGCATGTGAGGAGACAATTTACATACCAAATATTTGTGAAATATATCTTAGGCCTTTTAAAAGGCCCTTCATCTTCGTCGTCATTTCGGGTAAACGAATGGGCTCTCTGTGCTAGAAAGCTTCCTCTAAGTAGCCTGTGATCTCTCCGTCGGTGATCCTGAACTTCATAGTCAAAACATAGAGGATTAGGCAAATTTGGATAATTATCACAACCACCACATGTATAGATATATGTATACAAACAGAAATCAGAAAATATGCATCTATTCACTAACAAAGAATGAAAAATAAAAGGGAGAGAGAGAGAAAAAAAATCAAATTAGAGAAAAAAATATACAATTTGTTTGAAGAAACCAATAATTTCAGAAGTCCCACTAAAATTGTCTTTATTTCATATTTTCTAGTCAACCCCAAAATTAAAATCTAAACCATTTTTTTGTTGTTGAAACAATCAATAAGAGAAAAGTCAATACCCATGTCTTTAAGAATTAAAAGGAGAAAAAAAAAGAGTTATCAGCTCACAAAAATGTTTTTGATTTAAATTATAATTTCTAAACAAAAGCATAATCTTAATCATAATCATAAATAGCTAAAAAGTAATTAAAAATGACTAAACCCTTGAGAAATCATAGAGAAGTCATACCTCTAGAAGCAAATAGCTTATAATGCTCCGAAATACCCAACTAGTGCAATGTCGAATCTACGGAATGTTTTCTGACCGCCCCCACGTAATTGCATTCAACAAACATAATGCCAATTCTATAAATTTTGTTATAAAAAAGGAGAAAATAATTTATTTATTTTTCAAAAAAAAAAATCAAGACTTAAATTGTTAAAGTCTATTCCATCAAGAAGATGAAGAGAAAGAGGGATGCATTAAATTCAGAAATCCTGTTTAAAGCAGAATTTTTGATCGATATATGCTCCGAACAGCAACGCCTTGTTTGTTTTCAATGCTTATCAATCAAAACCAGTCCCTGGCCGAATTTTCAGGTGAGGTTTCAAAAGGGTGGAGCAAAGAATGCCTGCCAACGGCTACTTTTAGGTGGGTTTTAATGGGTCTCCCTAGAAAGCGCGGGAAATACGGTTAGGACATTCAAAAGCCAAAGAGTGTCAGTTGGTGAGAAAGAGAAATGTTTGGCTGTTATTGTTCCTTGGTTGCTCGAATTTCCTATCTATGAAATCTGAGATCCAATCACAGCCAATTGCGATTGAATTCAAGGAGAGTTCAATCGTACCCACAAGTCAACATGTGTCCTTTTTAACCCCTATTAACCGTGGTTAAGATTTCTTAACCCTTAGGGTTCAACAATCTAACATTAGCTTTTAGAAAAAACATTTAAAAAAAATTGATCTTAGGGTTAAGAAATTTCAACCCTAGGCTTAAATTTTTTATAAATAATTTTGAAAACCAAGGTTAGATTGTGAAACCTAAGGGTTAGTGAATCTTAACCATTGTTAATAAGGGTTAAAAAGGACCCGTGTTGACCTATGGATGCGATTGAACTCTCCCTGAGTTCAATCATGATTGGTTGTGATTCAATCTCAAGAAATCTAGACTTGAAATTAACCAAAGAGCCCCTTATGTTTAGTAAATTCCCCAGAGGTCCCTGGCTATTTTTAGTGGATTTGAATGGCCTCCAATTGGAGTTTGGACCATTTCCCTTGGCAGTAGGACTGTACAATGGGTGGATTTGGTTGGGCTGAAGCTAGTTTGGACTCAGCCCGTCTATTTATTCTCATGCCTAACTCAACTCAAATCCAAACTCATTCTAATACATGAACCCAAACCCAGCCCATGTATGATATTGTAAGTTTGGATTAGGTTTGGCCAGCCCATGCTCAACTAATATTCAAATTTATATTCGTAATGCAATGATGTACCTTAAAACATTTATATAAATGAAATTTAAATGAGAGATCAAAGCTGGAATTTGACTTCTATAGGTTCGAGGAGCTAATTTTGTTTGATAATCTCTAACTTAGTAACTTTATCCATTCATCTTTATTTATACAAACCGAAGAGGGTAGCGAAAGAGTGACGGTATATCCAATTATAGAATCAAGTGGAGAGAGTAGATCTAACTGTTGAAATGTAAGAGGTAGAGAAATAGTGAAAGTATAAACAAAATCGAAACCCGGCCCTTGGATTTTGGATGCAAGACTGACTCAGAGGTTTACATTATGTGGGGCAGTTTGGATATACGAAAGAGGTTATTAAATTTCAGGATGAGCTGGGTTAACCGGGCTTTATTAAGGTTCTCAAACCCAACCCAAACACAAACACTTAATGAAGATTGAATCCAAATCCAGCCCCAACCCATGGAACCTTAGCCCAGCCTGCTCTAATTCAGGCTGGGTCGTGCGGGCTGCGGGCCAGCCCAGCCCAATGTACAGTCTTACTTGGCAGTAATAGTATGTTTTAACTGTCGATTTGCTTTGAGCCCGACTCAGTTTCATGCAACCCAAGGTCTTCAGCGTCTTGCTGCAAGCCCAATGGCCTTATACAAAAGTTTTTACTTTTTCATCATAAAAATAAGTATAATTTATATTGGGACGTGTGAGATGCTGAAATTGCTGTGGGGTTGATGTGGTGGCACGCAATTGGGGCTGCAGCTAACACTATCTGCGGACCAGGATTGCAGCTGAGTCTGTCCTTGATACTTTGAATGCCATAGTGGGATACAAATTCTCTATTTCACAATGACCGAAAAAAAGAAATTCTCTATTGCACTATCTTTTCGAATACGAATTCTGATATATCCCTATACGCTTCAAATTCAGCTCTACCCACACCCTCTGTTTTATAAAGCTCACTAAGGGTGTGTTTGTTTGGTGAGAAAGTAAAAGAAAGTTGAGTTTCTTGCACTCGGTGTACAAAAAACATATTTTCATTTTCTTACCCTTTCTCAATAGTAAGAAACTTTCTCCCAAAAACCTTCTCCATCTTTTGATGGTCATTTTGAAAGAAAAATTAAGTTTATTTTCTTTTAATTTAATTTCATTTCTTTTACCCTCTTTCTCGCCAAAATAACACACCCTTAAGGCCTCCCTCCCTCTCAACTGTGTGATCCCTCCCCCTCTCTCTCTCACTCTCTCAAATCTCATATCTCTCGACTCTCAGTGCTCTCTCACAAAAATCTCGTCATCTCAAATGAGAAAAACTTGTTTTTCTCTCATCATGCGGCCCTTGTGCTAGCCCTTTATAGCAAGACTAATGCCAAGTCAATCCAAGCCCTTAAGGGTTAGGATAGGAATAGGGTCTTGCCCTTATAAGTAAGGGCAGAGTTAGGCCTGACCCGTACCCTGCCCCAACCCTAACCTTTGGCAGCCCTACATGTGATCATGGTTGGGAGCAGGATAGCTAGCAACGACCATAGTTAATGGATGCAGGGCTCTAGGCATGCCTATATATATATATATATATATATTTATTTATTTTTTGATAATTTTAACTAACCACACACACAACACACATAGCACACACACACACCCTACAATCTCAACTTCAAGCCTATAACCACACACACCCCTCAAAAAAGAGGGGTGAGGTGGGAGTACTTAAAGGAGAAGATCCTTATTGTCGGTAACAGAGGTGTGATTAATAGACAAAGAGGAGAGCAAACACACACCACACTGTTTTTGTTCTTTTTTTGATAATTTTAACTAACCACACACACACACAACAAGCATGCCTATATTTAGTCTAAGATGTATTTTACCCCCCCACTAGCTTTTAAATCCTTTGCAAATCCATCATTCCATCCAGAATTTAGTCATTCCATCCAGAACTTAGTTAATGGATGTTAAAATTTCTATGAAATGACATTTTTAACTTTTTTTTTTTAAAATTTTAATGAGATTTGTTAAAACTTTTCACAAGTGCTTAGAACCCACTAACTGTGGTTAAGATTAACTCACCCTTAGGATTCATCTATCTAACCTTTGGTTTTTAGAGAAAGAAAAACATTAACCTTAGGTTAATTATGCTTCATCATAATTAAAGAGGGCTCTACAAGAGGCTATGTGTCTCTTTTAATACTTACTAATTGTAATTAAGATTCACTCTTGTATAAAAAAAAAAATTTAACCTTAGGTTGACGATGCTTAACGGCAGCTATTTACAAAATAGCTGAAATGATAGGAATTTTTTTGTAAAAACCCAAAATATTTTTGTTTGGAGAGGATGTACTTCACTCGTGAGAGTGGCTGCTACCCATATGGTCTCTGGATTCACACACAAAAGCACACCCCAGTCTTCATAGTTGGCGGCAAATCATCATCACAAAAGTAAATTGGGTACATCATATAGACACGTAGAACCCCCTTTAACTGTGGTTAAGCATAGTTAACCTAAGGTTAACATTTTTTATATATTTTTTTTCTAAGATCCAAGGTTAGATAGATGAATCCTAGGGGTGAGTGAATCTTAACCATAGTTAGTGAGTATTAAAAGGGACACATGGCGACTTGTAGAGCCCCCTTTAACTATGGTTATGCATAATCAACCTAAGATTAATATACTTTTTCACTAAAAACCAAGGTTAGATGGATGAATCCTAGGAGAGAATGAATCTTAACCACAATTAGTGGTTCCTAGCACCTGTGAACAGTTTTTGCAAATCCCATTGACCAAAAAAAAAAAAGAGTTAAAAAATAAAGGTCATTTCATAAAAAATTTAACATCCATTAATAGCTAAAAAGATTGGGGGTTTTTCACAGAAAGCCCTTCTTTGAATCCTTAATGTAGACTGTAAAATCTGCCTATCATCAACAACATAATTAGGACTGGCAATAGTAGGATCATTGAGTAATCTGGCTCAAGCGAGCCAGTTTTTACCAGCTCCCGGATTAGTCGCAGGTCAATGTCGTAAACTAAACTTTTCTCTACCAGTCCAAGTGAAAAGATTGAAGGTTCCATAATAGCCAATATGAAAATGCAAAGTAAATAATTTGTAATCATTACCAGTAATTTATCATATGTCAAGGTTTATTAGTCAATGCTCTAGATTTCAAGAGATACAGTAAGGAAAAAACACAATCCAGTCGCGAGGAGACCTCTCCCATCATGAAGCTTTCAGATCGTCCATGCCGACGCTAGCCTGCAGCAATAGTAAAATAAACACATAAGAACTCATAATATGAAATGATTGAACAGAACGATCCGTTGGTCTTAGAAAATGAAAAATATACACTTTACACTTCCCATCCTCCTCCATCTTTAGCTTCCCCAGTACCCTCTTATCTTTCAGCCATTTAACCTTCTAGATTCCCTTCTCCTTCAATTCAAATTTTACGCTTAAACCCCATTCTTTTTTTCCCTCAATTCCTTGAAATTTAATAATTTTTTATAATAACAGCAGCGCTATCGGGCATACTCTTAATTATATAATTTTCAGGATTATGTATCTTTTGCTCCCTACATTTTTCTTTCTTCATCTTTTTCCTGACATAACTGTACAGCCTATATTTGACATATGGTAAATGCCAGATACACAATTCAACCTATATTTGAACTTTGGACCAATACAATGGGAGATCTTACCAAGAACTTGTGGTTCTCTTCAAGAAGTGGAAAGAAGGTCGTACAAAATTTTTCAATGTCAGCATTGACATCACCTGTGCCCCCTATTACCTCCATGAACTTCTTCCTATCCGGAGAAAGCTTCATGGCAACCTGTGTTTTCAGTATGCAACAAGTGAAAGGTATGAAAACAAAGGACAAATAAGCTAATCCAAGAAAATTAAAGGTTTCTTTTAGCACTGGAAAATCAAGGAAGGGCTTTTAGCCGCTACACTGAAGTTTTTGTAGAATCATGGTGAAATTGTTGCAATATCAACATAAAATAAGGGATCCTTACCGCAAAATAAAATAAGAGTTGATTGAGATGGTTTAGATACGTTTAGCAAAGAACACTAAGAGCTCCATTAAGAAGAGGTGAATTTGTGCAAGTTGAAGGCTCTAAAAAAAAGGTGAGAGAAGGCCAAAAATGATGAGGATAGTGAGGAGAGATTTGATAACACACGACTTAATTGAAATTATGACTTTTAATAGAGTGGAATAGTGGAATAGGATTCATGGCTTCATGCTGCCGACATAAACACTTGGGATAAGGCATACATAGATGAGGATGATGACGAGGGTAAAAATTGTACCTCATCTCAATTTGGAAATATAACTTACACTATAAGTTGGAGACACTGCATTCAGACATGTTGCAGCTTATCATAATTTCTAAGTTAATAATACTAAAAACAATTGGAAAAATTAACGAAAGACAATGGATCAGTGGTCAAAGTTTAAAGTTTCATGAAAATATGCTAGATCCATTGGCCATAGAGAGGAACGCAATGGGACCTGATAAAGGTAAACAGAAAAGGAAGACTTTGGAAGACATTTCTTAAGAGGATCACGGAACTAAAGCAAACAATCAATTCCTTGGTATGTACTACTTATCATAACGAGCAATTCAAAGTACCGCACCTAACGGCCATTACATTATGCAAGGCCAATATAGACTAGCTATATTCTCTAAAGCAGGGTATTCTATAGGGTTTTTTACACATCTAATTAAGGAATTCAAAATTCAATTTTGGGGGAATGAAAGGTATTACAGTGAAACTTGAACTGGCAAGCCAGCCATGCCACTTTTTCAGGGTCTTCTTGTAGGAATCAGAACAAGCTTCTGACATGGTCCAGTCTGGGTGCTCCAATAAGTTGCGGAAAAGCTCCACCAAGAAATCCATGGCCCTGAAGAAGTTATCGACATGAAATATATGAATCTTGTCCATACATACGCATGAGTTGTGTCACAATTCATACTGTTAGTAAATATGGTAGCATTCACTGGATCTTTTGCCCCTATTACTAAAAGACTAGAGGCATTCTCAAGGGTATTTTGTCGTTTTCGCAAAATTCAAGTAGATGAAAAAAATCTAATAAATGAGCTGTACATAAGATCCCCAAACTCTCTCCTCCTTTTCCTCTGACGAGAAGTCTTACCAAACAGCACCTTAGAGAGTCATAAAAAAAAAAGTTTATCTTTATGGTTTGTGTGTGTGCTTTTAGGGGGAGGGTGGTGACAAATCCATGGAACTTTTTTCATAATGGTAGGACTCATTTTTCGTGTTATAAACATTTGAGAAAAATCCCCAGCCATTTCAAAAAGACTTGTATTAATTCCAAAAGGAAACCGTAATCTTACCGTAGAATATATCACACACGTGTTTTAAAAGATGTGTGAAGCTTGTGACTTGAGGCTCGCCTCAAGACGAGGCTCAAGGAAAATGTCTCAAGGCTCAACCTTGGGGCTTAAATCCCCTAAAGGGCTAAGGCTTACCCCACAAAGTGTGAGGCTCAAATGAGGCGCATGCCCAACTCCTTAAGGCTCGCTTTATGCCTGAGAAATGTGCATCATACATTAGCCATCTAGCCAGAAAACTTAGACTTACAAAATTATTTTTTCATTTTCTTTTTTTGTGACTCCTTTGCAACTGTTTGTTGGAATTTAAAATCCGCCACATGAATTGATGACTGAGCATCATTTGTCTTTCAATGAAGAAAAAAGTATATAAAATTTTTGAGTTTGTTTGCCTCCCTTAAAATTATTTATTTTCTATAGGATGGTTAAATCATTTATATAGTACTCTTAAGTCTTATATACAAATTCTCTCTCTCTCTCTCTCTCTCTCTATATATATATATATATCATTTTTTAATTTTTATTTAAAAATTGAGGGAGCACGCTTTTGGACATCATAACTCCTCACCTCACGCCTTTTAGAACAAATGCATCCACAAACATAAACACACACACATATGTGTGTGTGTGTGTGTGTGACACAAACACCAACGTCCCCAGTAAATACAAAGAAAAGAAAATTGCACAGAAGCTACAAACATATAGGTGCAGGAACAAACAAATTCTGGCAATATCTCATACCTTGTTAACCAAAGAAGACCATTGGTGCAGCTGGATGAAGCTTTTGCCTTTTTAGCTTCAATCTCTGTTTGCACCATGCTGTACAAGAGATTGAATTCTGATGGATTGGATGAATATTTCGACTCCAACCTCTGCAAGGTGAAAACCAACAGAGAACATTAAGTTATGAGCATTTACTGAAATTGATCATCAAGAATGTGGAGTAGTTTGACTCAAGTAAACAAAAAGCTCATGACATAGACTTCAACCATCGTTTTCACCATAATCCAGATGGGATAGAAAAAAAAGGATAAGGTAATACGCTAAACATCAGAAAGAGATAAGACAATAATCTCAACCAAGTGGGAAACCTCATCATGGAAATGCATGAGAAAAAATTATCTTACCGATATATTACCGCCGATATCAGATTTTACAAGCGCCATAGCAGCTCCAAACTTATCTGGGAACCATAATAAAAATAGAGTCCAATTTATCATCATGCCCATCAAGAACATATTCTATATCTATATTCTAGAGAAACAAGAATAATATATATATTCCACAACAAACTATAATGGTTGAAAACAATAAACTTCGAAAATCGTCTAGAATGTGTTGTGAAGTTGGAGCAGTTAAAAATATGAAGCAATAGCATGATTCAGGAAAAGGAACATGAAGAGAGAGAGAGAGAGAGAGAGAGAGAATAACGTTGAATGTTTCAAGAATTCAAGAATACAAGAAATTTCTAATTAGCAACGGAATAGCATATCCAACAGCACTTGTTGGAAGGAAAGCAGCTGTTCTGTAATACTCGACCGAAAAGTGCAGCTGTAAATAGAGAAATGACTTGCCACAGTTGGATGCCATCAGGATAATATATGCAATGTGCTATGCTACTTATGGTTGTAAAATCTTTCATATGTGGTGTTTACACCCTTACAGGATAAAATAAAAGCCTCCAAAGTCACATTTGGCAGAGTGTTGTGTCCACTTTACATTGGAGGTTATCTTGTTCAGGATCTAGATGGAACTTGGTGAAGCCAAATATTGGGTGGGTTTAGTTCACATGTTATTTAACTTCACTTTTCTCCCAAAGTCACATTTGGCAGAGTGTTGTGTCCACTTTACATTGGAGGTTATCTTGTTCAGGATCTAGATGGCACTTGGTGAAGCCAAATATTGGGTGGGTTTAGTTCACATGTTATTTAACTTCACTTTTCTCCCTACAATGCTGGTTACCTTTACCTTCTGCAGTCGAAGTACAACAGCATTGGCCTTCCTCATATTGAATAATAAAGGATGGGGTTTTTATCTCTTGTAATACAACCTAACAAATGTTTGCCTTATTTTTTAAAGTGTCTCGTGAGAGCAAGCTTATTCCATTACATCATTACACAATTCCATCTTCATCTCTTAGATGCCCAGGGCTCACTCCAATTCCATTAAAAGTGTGACAATCGGATCAACTGGTTCTTTCTGAGTGAATACCAAGATATAGATTTAAGTCTCCCACTACAAGGTTTTTTTGATTTGTATTTGTCACCCATGTGCCACAATATCAAACCATTTCACCAGCATAGTCAAAGTGTCCAAGCAATGCCAATGCGATAGGGGTTCTTAAGGCAAGGTGTCGCCTATGCAACCAAAATTTATTTAATTTATTTAGTTTATGTTATTGAGATGTTCATATTATCATTACCAACAATGCGTTTATCCCAATATATTGGGATCAGCATAGCAATTAGGATTCATGCCATAGGATTTGGCGGAGTTTTTCACACCGACTGCTGACCTGACATAACCTCCTCCTTTATCTAGGCTTTGGACTTGCAATGCAATACAAAGAGCAGCACAACAGAGTTTAAAGATATTCATATACTTCTACTAGTAAATAATAAAACCCGAAATAATATAAATAAGACCAGAAAGTCACTGCAAATAAATAAATAAAGAGAACAACTTACTATTGAGTAGTGAAGTAATGAATGCCAAATAAACAGGCGGCAAAAGAGTTGTGGCTTAGTGTTAAAAAAAGTTAAAAATAGATAGAGAGAGAGTAACCTCCTTCGTCACTAGTGCTTTACAGCCTAAGTGTCCCTAGGTGGCTAGGTAACCGTGTCTTATCGGGTACAACCTAGACCTCAGCTCTATGTAGGCGTTGAAAGTCCCAGCTAGGCAAAGAGGTCGCCTAGACATTGCCTTGAGTCCATGAATTTTTGCACCTGTAACCCATTCGTGCTATAATATCATTTAACTAAGTGAGTTTGGTGTTAAAATTCAGGTTCTCCTAGTCAACAACATATTTTTTCCAGTTGCAAGATTCTATGGTGCATATAGGGGTGGTTATTGAACAAAATGTTCGTGAACTACTCGGGCTTGACTCGTTAAAAGCTCGAGTATCATTCGTTTATTTAGTAAACGAGCCGAGCTTGAACACACCCTTGCTCGGCTCGATAAAAACTCGGTTCAATTATATATACATATTAATCTACTAAAATATTTAAAATATACTTATTTCATTTAAATATCAAAATTAAGTATATGTATTATATACTAGTAAAGATTAATTGTATATAATCTATTTCATATGATAAGAATACCCTTTATATAATTATAATCTTAAATTTTAGTTGACACCGTGATTTCTTTGCCTAGGATAATAAAGTGAATTTTTTACCTAATAGAAATAACTATATCCAATAAAACAAGCTGCTTGTGAACTACTCGAGCTTGGCTTGAGTTCGGCTAGTAAAGCTCGAGCTCGTTTATTTAATAAACAAGTCAAGCTTGAACATGATTTCCGAGCTCGTTTAATAAACGAACAAGCTTGAACACACCACTACTTGGCTCGGCTCGGCTCGGCTCAATATCACCCCTAGGTGCATATAAGTCATGCGGGATACAAAAGCCATTAATAATTGAACTTGTGCAACTGCATGATAGCATCTAGTGTTGTATTTTATTAAAACAAAACACTATGTAGGCCAATAGTCCAAATTGGTGGTTTAACTGGAGGATAACAGATAACCTCATTACTGTTAATTTGTACCATTATTTCTCTAAAAGTTTTTTGGCCATTGGTAATTGGTTTTTAATTTCAATGATATATTAATTGTAGGAGACCGTTGGACTCCTTATTGGTTTATAATGGGCCATTAAGGACCATGCATCAATTAGGGAAAGGAGAGCTTACGCCTATATAAGGCAGGTTTATCCCTTTTTTTAAACACAAGATGACTCTACACCCTAATCGCTCGACCAGAGAACAAAACCTCCTCATACCGAGCTCATATTCTCATCTGTTTACTGCATTATCTAGCTTTTTTAAAAGTCTCTTCTATCTTGGGTGAAAATCGGACGAATTAGCAAAACTTTACTATTGCAGTGCAAGCATAGTGAAGACTGAAGAGAGTTATTGAACCTTGGAGTCCGGCCTCCACTCAACCTGATTGCACTAGAGTCCTCCTACACTCGTGGGGGCGAAATCGGATTTAAGGGCAGTAGTCTCAACTCACCTATAATAAGCACCAATCTTTCTTCCTCTGCTTTTTTTACAGGTAAGTGCACAATTTATCTTATTGTCATCGAATAAAATGGTTGAGCTTGCTTTAAAGTCAATAGAATAGCCGAGATTGGTTTATAGTAAATTACATTGCTCAAATTGGTTTACAATACTTGATAGACAGAAATTCATAATGCTGAATTTGGCGTACATAATCTAATTTTACAAATTTTAGTAACTAATACAACTCTGGGGCAGATCAGTCTTTCAGTTCATCATATTCATTTCCATGGGTTCTAATATAGATATTTATACAAAATCTAGTGGTTTCTAGTTCATATTGATGTGTGAAAGTAAGTGTGACACAATTGATTAGTAGAGTAAAAATTAACTGTGCCCAAATAATGGTTACAGGACAGAGTCGGTTTTTGTTAACACGCCACATTCCACACTAAATTGTAGTTGAATCCTTCAAAAATAATAAACAAGCATTCCCCCAGAGCTATATTTGATATTTCCCTTATCCGTAGCAGCTCCGATACTGAAATAGTAAATTGGTGTTCTCAAGAAGACTAAACAATGATACAAACATCGTACCAATCGCTTCAACCCTTAATTGCACCTTTTAGGCAAAAGGTCAAACCAATTTTGGATGTGGGTTCCACCAAAAAGTGGTTTGACTTTGCCTAGAAGAAGGCGATTAAGGGTTATACGATTTATGCTAGCACTCCCCTCAAAAATATGCTCAACATAAACATTATTTTTTCTGGCCAAATGCTTTTAAGAGATTGAAATTCATGCATAGAATTTTCTACCACGGCATCATTATTATTTTTATTCTTTTGGGGGGACAGGCAGCTTAATGGTAAGTGATTTAGAAGGCGAAGAAGGATTTTGTACACAGGTCCATGGTATCAACACTCACTGACTTTACCAACTTGGCAAGATAGCATCTTCTAGTAAAGAATACTCGAGACAAATTAACACCAGACCCTTCTAGGAACATTGTAAGAGCTTATAATGCTTAAGAGGATTCTCTACCATCAGAGAAGCAGAACTATTTAAAAGTTCATTATGTGTAGGACAGAAACATGGTCTAAATAAATAAATGAAATTTGAATTACCTAAAATTGAGGTCACTCTCCAGATAAAAATCAGCATAACGTACCTATAACTGGCAATATGAGTTTGCAGACATCCAAGAATGGCTTGGTCAGCATTTCTCCTTCTTCGGACTTGACGTGCTTCATTCCTTCCAAAGAAGGGGTGAACACAGTACCCTCCATTTACAGTTTACTGCATAGACAGAACACCGCAAACCAACTTCAATATTCAAAATGTAATCAAAACAAAGTAAACACAACTTGTGTGCGTGTGATATAAGTGTGAAGATTAGAACAAGCCACAACAGGATTTCTAGTGCATTGACACTTGACAGTGAAATGGAAAACCTTAAACTACAATAGAGATCAAAGGGAAATTAGTCAATTACAGCTAACAACAAACTAAATCCAAACAACAACCCTTAACAAAAAAGAGAGAGTTAGAATGTCGAACACAATAGTAATACTAGATAGTATTGAAACTAAAACGAATAAATTGATCATAAGTTAAGAAGATTAGATTTAGTCATTTCAGAGATGAAAACAAAATTTATACAATTTTTTTTTTACCATTTAGGGAGAAAAATCACTACTCAAACACAAGATCAGCCGAACAGAAATCTAGAGAATAAAAGAACATGAAAAATGCCGCGTAATATACTGAGTGGAACAATCTGAAGTTCTGAATAGATCTCAGATTTAAACAATGTCAATTCAATTAAACATAGCCATTAGCCAGGTTCAAAAAGGCTTTCATACAGATACTCCTAATCAAACAGGCATTCAATTATGAAAAAAATCAGGAAAAATGAAACAAGTAAAAGATAATAAACCTACACTGATTTAAGATCTAGATACTTTCATCCTCCAAACACAAGAATTCTACTTAAAACAAGGATTGGTTAACGAAATGATCGACTATATAGATGTCAAGAAGATCTGAAAGAGCATAAATCCACACTAATCTAATCAGATCTATCCATTTCAAGCACTCTTACAGCTTCAATCCAGAAGATAACCTCTTAAACACCCATACATTGTAAATTGAAATTAAAAAAAAAAACTGTAAAAACGACCATAGATCATAAAAATTCATGCCAAAATACATTGTATTATCTCAATTTTCAACAATGGAAATTAAATTAAGAAAAAGTATAAGAACACTTAGAATTTATAGATCAGTTTATGCACCTTTTACTACGATTTCAATGTTATACAAATTCAGAAAGGGCTTCGTTTGAGATCGATGATCTGAATTGAATCGTAGAGAATAACAGAAGAAAATTTAAAACAATGTGGAGAAAAACGGTATAAATCGGAAACGTTGAGATGCCTGGTGAATTCGATTCAAATAATCAAGCTCGAAAAATGGTGCTTTAATGGCGGTGTTTCTTCGCATAATTGGGAAGGAGTAATTCACACATTTGTGCAGGTTAGAAAAATGAAATCTGTGAAAACTTAAAATGCGCACATGGAAGCAAGGGTGAAACTTGAGCGAGTTGGGTCGGGTTATGGGCCAACCTTGGCCCAACCCTAAGAGTAGAACAATCTGTCCTTGGCCCAACCCAATCAAACTTTCAACCCAAGGTACTTAATCTAAACCTAATCCAGTTGTTCATTTATTCACCTTAGGCTCAATTCAGGTTAATACGGGCTGGAATGGTTTATGCTAGGTTAGGTTTGACTAATTCAGGTTAATACCTCCTTGTGGGTCTCACAGACTTTCAAGCTCTTATTGTGATATCGACAAGTGTTGCTATTTTTTCTTATTATCTTGAGAATCGATATAAACCATAAATTCATCATTTGAAAATTGTCTTTTTTAACTTGTTCAATGACATATAGTGAGAGTTTTGAAAAAAAAAATTGAATTCCACTTCTGGAGCACTCCTCTTGAGTTTTTGGCTAAGACCATAGCAATAGGAAAATGCCAGCTCCAATTGCATAAATAATAAATTATATATATATATATATATATTTGAAATAGTAAAAGAAAATTGTTTAACGGGTCTCATGCATTCCGCTATGCAGTGGAATGCCAATCCTAATTGGTCCACGCCTCTATTTTTTTGACACATATTCACTGTAGTTAAGATTTACTCACTCTTAGGTTCATCCATCCAACCTTAATTTTTAGAATATATATCTAATTGTTTTTGGTTGAAATGATATCATGTAACTAACACACTCTCTAAACACACACACTGATGATGCCTCCTCATCCCCCACATTAAGCATGAAACCATCAGCCACCACAAAACAATTTAATGTTTTGTAGTTCTATTTTCAAGTTTCTGGATCTAATTTAAGCAAATCCCTATGGAAATTTGTATTTGCAGCATTCCAATCTCCAACTCTAGCTTTAGCCCCAACTTTTGCTTTTGGAGGTAAGATTTAATCTCATTTTCTCTCACTCGATTTGTTAGAGCTTTGCAGTTAAGCTATTTTGTGGTTATTTTGTTGTTAAAATCTGGAAGCCCCTTGTACGTTTCCTCTTGATCTCTACTTCACTTGATCTCGGGTGAGATCAACTGATGTGTATTGGAGATAAAGGAAATTATTAACTGAAACTGCAACGCATAAGAACACGGTTTGTTCATCCACCGTTCATTTCAGGTTTAGTGGATGTCTGTGAGACCCACAAGGAGGCAAACGCGGGCCCTATCCACGAACCTTTTTGGATACTTGAAACGGACTGTGGATAAACAAACCGAATGTGTATTGGAGTCAATCTACCTCTAAAGGTATTTAATATAATAACTAATTTATTATATGTATTTCTTTCCTCTTGTAGAGTGGATTTTAAAATTTTGCTGCACAGCAAAAAAAATAAGTCTTTTTTTTTTTAGAAGGGTGTCCCCAACCCTTTGGGTCAAGAGTCGGGACTAATCCCGGAGGGTGCAATGTGAGCTTGCAACCCGCCACACTAGGTAAGTCCGGGTAAACCCGTGTGGGTCTGGGCCCAAAGGGGGAGAGAGAAATGGAATCCAGGACCTCCCACTTAAGAAAGGCCCAAGAACCACTGGTCCAACCTTTTGGGGTAAAAAAAAAAAAGTTTATGTCCAATGATAACTGTTACACTATACGTATTAGATGAGCCATAGCCTTAAAATTTATGTCTTGACTATCAGTATTGTATGGAAATATTCTTTTGACCACCAATGGCATTGTATGTAACTTTTTTTGATACTTGTATATGTTTTTGAACTGCTATTTGCGCATAAAAAAATCATGTACTTGCACTACTTGTTTTTACTGGCAGGCTTAGCCTGATTTTTCCAAAATTCCAAAATTACCCTCATATAATATAAAACTTTGATTTAATATTTTATTTTTATTTCCAAACTACCCCTTACTCATCTATCTATTTAAATAATAGAATCACAGTCAATCGTGATTGAACTCGGGGAGAGTTCAATTCAATTGCACTCGCGGGTTAACACGTGTCCCTTTTAACTCCTATTAACTGTGGTTAACTCCTTCTCCTCGCTCTCACATGTATCGCATGTGGCACCCACTAGTCTTTACTATTATAATGGGGGAAGCAAGTGTAGCCTGATTTTTCTGAATTCCCAAACTATCCATATGATTTAATGTTTTGCTTTAATTCCCAAATTACCCCTTGCTCATCTATCTATTTAAAGAACAGAATCACAACCAATCGCGATTGAACTCGGGGAGAGTTCAATCGCACCAACGAGTTAACGCGTGTCCCTTTTAACTCTTATTAACTTTGGTTAACTCCTTCTCCTCGCTCTCACGTGCATCGCACATGCCACCGCTATTGAACTCGGGAAGAGTTTAATCGCACCCATGAGTTATCACATGTCCCTTTTAACTCCTATTAACTACGGTTAACTCCTTCCCCTTGCTCTCACGTGCATCGCACGATGCCACCTGTTAGTATACTTGTATATGATAAGCAGCTATATTAACAGGATACATTTTTATTTAACCCGTGTGTAATTTCTTATTTTATGCATTCTCTATTATTGAGTCCGCAGTCCGCACTGTCAATTAAATAATATTATTATTTTTTTGCTGTGTAAAATAACCTCACAACACATTTGTATCTTTATGGAGAATAAATAGTTATAAAATATTATTAAAAAAATATGCACGGGCAAGAAAATCCAACTAAGTATCTATCTATAACTAACGGGCAAGAAAATCAAGCTGTTTTCAACATCTCTTCAACATACATTTTTTCTATCTTCCCAAAATGTCCCTAGAATTACACAACTGTTCCAACACATCTGTCCCAAAAACTCTATTGAGCCGCAAGGGGAAGGATTTCATCTGGCCCTCGCCTGACGAAACCCATTTGGTTTCCGTCCCACAAGTCAACACTTGTCATCTTGAAACCCTGGTTAAGGTTCACTAATCTTTAAGGTTCAACCATATAATCTTAGTTTTTAGAAAAAATATTTAACTATGGGAGTTAAAAATTTATAACTTGGATTAGAAGGACAGTTAAAGGGGCTTGATGATTTGTTTGTGAGTGGTCGGGCCGGGCCAGGGTTACCTAGTTCGCTACCCACTAGTTCGAACCGTGAATTGGTTCGGAGCGAACCAGTTCATGGTTCGGTTCATGAAAATCAGCGAACCCAATAGTTATGGTTCAGCGAATTTTTTTTTCGGATTCCGCGAATTTTTTGTTTGAATTCAGTGAACTTTTTGTCTGGATTTAACGAATTTGTTCTTTAAGTTCAGCGAACTTATATTTTGAATTTGACGAATTTATTTTCTGGGTTCATGAATTGGCCATAAAACTATTTTTTTTTTTTTTTTTTTAAATTTTAAATGTATTTTTAATGCATTTTTAAAAATAATTATTTATAATATATTTATTTACACAATTATTTATATAATATATTAATATCATATAAGCGAACCAAGCTAGCGAGCCAAACTAAAAACCTAAGCGAACCGAGAAACGACCGACTCATCGTACCCCTACTGGGTTCACTCTAGAGTGACGAATTGTGAATTACGAACCCGAATTCGAACCAAACCGGCGAACCAGGTAACATTGGTCTGGGCCATTCAAATCTGATCCCAACTGGAACACGTGTTTGTTTACGAGGCAGTCACCTATATGTACCGTATTGTTTTCAACAACTCTTTTTCAATCTCTCCCTAAAATGTCCCTAGTGCTATGTTTGGCTGTAGAGAAAATTGGTAAAAACATAGAATATAAAATAAAAATTTAGATTTCTAATACAATTGGTAATTGTATTTTGTCCAATTTTCTTTTCTTTTTCATATTTTTACTTATTTTCTCAGCAACCAAACTTACAGAGTGTTCCACCGATTAGAAAGTTTCGACATACTCTATTTTTCTCCCTGAAATACTCCTCCTAAGCATTTAAATTACGCATGACCTTTACCTCCCCGAGTTATTCATCTCCACCCGATTGCTTCCCACACGCAACACAGCAGCACCTTCTTCTCCAACATGTCGGGTGCCTCCAGCACTTTTCAATGTGCTGATTTGCTAAAAGAGACTTGAGTCCAATGAACTGCTTGCACCCTAACTTTTCTCCTCTTTGATATGCTTACCGAACAAATGATTTGTCTTAAACCAAAAAAAAACCAAATGATTTGTAATGAGAATTTTAGGTAGCACATGATATTGACATTACTTCATTAATGTTCTCCATATGTTAAGAAATTTTAACCCTAAGATTAATTTTTTATTAAAAAAAAAATCTAAGAACTAAGGTTAGATTGTAGAACCTTAAGGGTTAGTGAATCTTCTTAACCATGGTTAATAATGATTAAAAAGGACACGTAATTTAATAAATATAAAATATTAGCTACGTTAGGGATGTAAGAATATCAAACTAATTTATTTTGTTAGGTTATTAAATTTTGCTTTTCATCATGTGTATTTTTAAATAGAGGTCGGAATAAAGAACAATTATTTTTGAGTCAGTCTATGGGTACTTCCAAATATACTCTCTAATCCTAACGGTTTATAACCAACTACTAAGGGCTAGGATTTGAGTTGGCTTATTTTATCTTTTCTAATGCCACATCAATTTTAATACTAACCATTTAATAATTAAGATAAACGGTCATGATTTGGGAGTACAATTTGGGAGTATCCATAGACTGATTCATTATTTTTTTGGTCTTTTCGCTAAATGGGCTCAGCCGCTTGTGGTAACTGGTAAGAGGGTTCTACTACAACTGTTTTCCACAGGCAACTAACTGCGCAACTGCTTATAAGACGTGCTGGTAAAAGAAGAGAGGAATTATTCACAGTAATCTTATTCGGTGAATGTTGACCGGGAAGAATGGAAAAAGTAAAAGCAGTGATTAACAGACCGATGGGTCCGTTTCATATCTTTTTCTGTGTCCTTGAACAACCCTTTAACCCTGATTAAGTTTAACTAAATTAAAATTAAGATTTTAAATTTTCTTTTTAAAAAAATCCTAAGGTGAGTAAATCTTAACCCGAGGAGGTGAATATTTAAAAGGTATAATTCTAGGTCAGAACCCACTTTATCGATAAATGATGTACAAGTGCATTCTTTTAAACTATTTTCTTTAATAGACCCAAGTCACCCAACATTCAAATTATTGGACAAATTTGGGACCAGCCCAAACCAACGTTGATACTGTCACATGAGTGCCGAAAATACCCCCATACGTGATTTCTCATAAGAAGACAATAATACTCTTTTTAGTAAAAGTGCAAAGGCATGGATTAGTTACAATATATATTGTAGCCCAAATGCTACTACTACATGCAAGAAGAAAACAGCCTTGATGTCCGTCCTCATTGGTCCACGACCCCTTCTTAATACTCACCAATTGTGGTTAAAATTCTCTCACCATAGATTCATCCATGCAATCTTGGTTTTTTTTAAAAATTATTAACCTGAATTTAATTTAGCTTAAGGGGTGTTAAAAGGGAGACGTAGACCGACATTCAACTATCTACTTGAATACTAATCATTGCTTTAAATAAAATTAATTATATTTTTAATTTTTATATTATACTTATAAAAAATTACAAATTTTTGGAGTGGTAAAACTTCCCACATAGTCAACTAACTAGAGTTAGTTTGGGGGACACATGGCAAGAAAATGGGAGCCGAGACGACCCTCCTCCCATCACCGACCGAGGAGGTGACTATTTTCCATTGGAGCCAAATCATCTGTAGTGATAACCAGATTTGGCAAATCGGGTTATCACCCCTAGAGGTCGCCACGTGTCTCCTTTGACACCCCTTAACCGTGGGTAAAGTTCACCCACCCCTAGTGTTCACCCACCCATCCTTGGTTATTTTTTAAAAATTAAAAAACTGTTTTTAATATTTAAAAAACTCTAAAAACAGTTTTTTAATTTTAGAAAAAGAATTTAATATTTTTTTAAAAAAAAACAAGGATGGATGGGTGAACCCTAAGGGTGGGTGAATCTTACCCATTAAGGGGTGTCAAAGGAGACACGTGGCAACCTCTAGGGGTGATAACCTGATTTGCCAAATCCGGTTATCACCTTAGAGGATTTTTCTAGCCGCTTTAAAGAAGACCCTTTAAGCAAGCTTCATCCTGGTCATGGATAGATCACCCAGGTGATCTACGACCTTCCCTAATTTTATGAGAACTCTTGCTCTTAGAAGTCAAAGAAAGCACTAGAGCACGGAACTAGAAGTCCTAGCAACACCTTCTCCCCGGAACTAGAACAAGACAGATTGTCTTTGATCCGCTTTAACAACCGAGCAGGAAATTATATATTCCGTTAAAGAGAGTCATTCGTGTAAATTGCGTTAAATGGGTAAATCAATCATTTTTCCTTGGGGATCTGACATTAATCCTCTTATACCTACTAATTGGTGATTAACTATCACATCTCTTTGATAGTCAAAACTACATTGTTGCGAGATCCGCATCAGCATCTAGGGCTGAACTGAACAAGCAACGGTGCTCTACGATCATTGTGCTAGGGCGCTCACGGTGTTCCTAGTACGATCAGCTAGTAAGCAGGGTCAATACAATTGAGGGAAGAATCGGAACGTCAAGATTTTGGGGAGCGGTGGTACAAGTATTTTCAAAGTGAATGCTGTGAGAGAAAGTCTTTGACTCCTTTTCCATTCCCAAAATAACGTTTGGATTTGTAGAATTGGTGTACGAAATTGATAATTCTATTCTTGAATTCCAATTTTCTTGTTTGGCTTGTACTATACAAAAGACTGGAATTGGAATTATCAATTCCGTACAGAATTGAAGCAGTGATTTCATAAGCTAAATGAACAAAATTCAAATCCTTATTGAGAAGTCTTACGTGACAATTCCACACTGTTGTGGAATTGAGGAAAAGACACGAACCTTATGAAAATCTCTCTCCAACTACTTATCGTGTGAGATAAATGAATAATAATTTAATACATTAAATAATTTTAATTATAATTTATAATAATAATTAAATTTGATATATAATAATTTACTATATCAAATAATAATTATTATAAGTTAATAAATAAAATGATAAGTAATAAACTAAATAATAATAATTATAATAGCAATATTTATATTTAATAAATAATAATTTAATATAATTAAATATTTTTATTTATTTTATTTTATTTAAATCAAAATTTAATACATAAAATAATATTTATAAATTATAAAAATTACATAAAATAATAATTATTAAATTATATTATTAATTAAATTTTAATAAATATATTACTTATATAATTATATAAGAAATTAAAATGTACACATAAAATACTAATTTAATACATAAAATAATTATTATAATTTATAATTTTAATGAATATATTACTTGTATAATTATATATTCTTATTATTATATTCAAATTAGAATTTCAAACTTTTATTTAATATTTACTAAATATTGTATGTAAGTAACAATTTAATACTTAAATTAATAATAATAATAATAATATTTAAATTTAAAAATAAAATAAAATAGTAATATTTAAATTTCATAATTATTAATTTAATACATTAAATAATTATTATAAATTCTATTTTTTATAAATATATTAGTTAAATAATTACATATCCTTATTATTATATTCAAATTAGAATTAAGAAAAATTATTTTAAAATTTACTAAATATCTCATGTAAATAATAATTGAATACATAAAATAATAACTATAAGTTATCACAATATTAAAATTTAATAAATAATAATTTAATACATAATAAATTATAATTGTAAATTAAAATAATTTTTAAATTTAATAAATATATTACTTACATAATTATTTATTCATATTATTTTTTGCATGATTTTTATTTATCCAAATTCTATCTAATCTTATCAATAGTGCATCCAAATGACAGAATTATAAATTCTAATGAATTCAATTCAATGGATTTCAATTCTATAGAATTCAATTCTTTAAGTCAATTCTAATTAGAAAGCTTGGATTTTGGTGATTTGACATAACTGTCATTTGTCATTATCAGGACATGTTTCAGCCCATTGTTGGACTTGTAGGGTGCGTTTGGTATCTTTCTGCGAGAACGATTTCAAGTTCCGTTTCGAAGAAACGCGGTTGGCACGACCGAATTCTTACCTCAGCGAAAAAGATAGGGAGGAGGGGCTTTCTAAAGCATCCTTGGATTGTCTCTGGCGAAGCCGGAAAGGGCTTGTGTTGGGGTTCCATAGAATAGGGGACAAGTGGTGAAGAAGTCAAAATCATGGGTCTCATGATTTTAACTTCTTCACCCATAATAAGACATGTGATGATAATTGTGTGAGAATAAGGGTGAGAGATATCAAATGGGGAGAAGTCAAAAATATGGGGAGAAAATGAAATAACTTTTCCCATTTTATGCCAACTGTCACACAATGTATGGAACCCCGAGAGCCTTTTTTAGCTTCGCAAGAGACAATCCGAGACCAAGTAGCCTACACATAGACCTAGACCAAAACATATATATATGTGGGGATACCTGGACCCACCCCAAAAAGGTTGAGATAACCTATATATATACTAGCGAGTGGCACGTGCGATGCACGTGAAAGCGAGGGGAAGGAGTTAACCACTGTTAATAAGAGATAAAAGAGACATGTGTTAACCCGTAGGTGCATTTGAAATCGTGATTGGCTATGATTCTATTCTTTAAATAAATAGATGAGCAAGTGGTAGTTTGGGAATTAAAATAAGATATTAAATCAAAGTTTTATTTTATATGAGAACAGATTGGGAATTTTGGAAAATTCAGGCTACGCCTGCTCTCCCATTATAATAGTAAAGATATATGTGTGTGTGTGGGGATACCCGGACTCCGCTATTTGATACTACACCCCAAAAAAGGTTGGGGTTATCCGCAACCCACTATTTGTTACTATACCAATTCTCAAAATGAGTTTCATGGCTGATTTTCCATCCATGATATGGTTACATGAATTGAGGAATCCGATCACGCTATAGCAACTTTAGATTGGAGGAAAAGAGAAGCATGGTCCCCTCTACCACCAGGCCAGAGACCTGGTCACCCAACATGCCCAAATCTTCTTTTCTTCTCTTAGTCGGTTCTAGACTTATCTCCTTCTGCCCTTTGTTTCTATTGGAAATTATGAATTTGCGTATAGTATGTGCGCGTTCTTGTGTGATTCTACCAAAAAATTACAATTAGTCCCACATCGTCGATAGGATAGTGTTCTTGTATAAGTACCACAATATAAATGACCTTTAAAGCGTAACTTTTATCACAAGGGAACTGACTTTGCGTGGACGCGTTCCACTGGGTGGAACACGTGTGTGCCCACAGCTTGACACATGTCCATTTCTTATCTTTTTTTTAATTAAGTTTATTAACACGAGGTTAATACAAAAAAAAACCAAGGTTAGATAGATGAACCTAAGGATGGATGAATCTTAACCACAATTAATGAGTGTTAACTAACTTGAGATTATTTTTCTAAAAACCAAGGTTTGATGGATGAATCCCAAGAGTAAGTGAATCTTACCTACAATTAATGAGTGTTAACTAATTTAAGACTATTTTTCTAAAAACCAAGGTTAGATGGATGAACCCTAAAGGCGAAAGAGTCTTAACCATAGTTTATAAAAGTTAAAAGAGACACATGGCATCCCGTGGATGCGTGTGTGAGTTCCGCCTAGCGAAATGCATCTGCATAAACAATCATTCTCCTTATCACAAATGATGAAAACGCATAATTAAAATTTTACTTCAATTATTATTTTTTTGGTAGGCACTTATTTTCATTCTTTGCTGTCATATGATTGTTGATTCTATTGCTAAATCATAGTTAACCATCTATGAGAGAACCAATTGTCCATTCAAGGGCATGCCTTGTATTTTTATTACTTAAAAAAGGCATGTTTTTGACATATTTATTAAATAGGGCACCCTTTTCATTTTTATTACTAGAAAGGACATGTTTTTGACATATTTACCTTTAAGCTATGCATAGAAAAGTTAAACACTATAAATGTAATATTGGAATACATACCCTCTTTAATAAAAAAATTTCAAACTATACCCTAAGCAGTGATATTTTAAGCATAGGGCGACAAAATTGTACTTAACTCTAAGAGGAAAATAATTTCTAATAGAAACAAAGGGCAGAAGAGGATAAGTGTAGGAGCCGACTAAGAGAAGAAAAGAAGAATTGGGTGTCTTAGATGACTGGGTTTCTGGACTAGTGGTAGAGGGGACCATGCTTCTCTTTTCCACCAATCTAAATTTGCTATAGCGTGGTTGGATTGTAGGCATTAAATATAATGTAAAAGGATCTTACCTCCAGTTATGATGTTTAGATTTGATGTCGCCTTTATCCTTTGGGATCGCCATCTTTCTTGAATGCAGAATACTAATTAATTAAAGAGAGATCTTCTAATCTAAACAAGACTCAATGCTTAGATAGATGGTCTCAAACATGCTCTCTAACAATAAGGTAGCCGACTTAAAAGCTTTCTTGTTAAATTAGGGACCATCTCTCATAAACCCCTTTTATACCATCTTTCAATCAAAGAGGGTAGTTATTTTCTGAAAAGTTGCCACTTGATGATTCTAAGGGGTAGTATGGGGTTAACCAAAAAATTGGGTAATGTGGCAACATGAGCCACACTGTTTCACAATGAAACGGTTTCAAAAGAGAAACCATAACCTACATTCTCCCACTTGGCCCAAATTGACACAAATAACCCCTTATAGTTTATCAAGAAACTATATACTCAAGAAAATAGTTCCAATGTATGAATCATTGTGGTAAATAATCTTATAGATGAAAACTATCTTCCATGTATTACAATATCATTGGTTATGTCAAATAAGTACTTTATGTGACATAATTCTTTATGAATGAATTGCCAAAAGTCTATTATAGGTCCACTTTATTGTCCAAATTGACAATCTGTCATACAGTAAACTTTATGTATACCAAATATATGATGACAGTTATACCAGAAAATCATCAAAACATAATTACAATTATAAAAATTAATGGTGGCTAAGATGTACATCACAAATCAAGCATCAAATGAGTTAATGAGACCCATATGCTCCACATGTTCTTTATACAACTTGGGCGGTAACCCTTTCGTCATGGTATCCGCAATCATTAACTTAGTGCTGATTTTCTCAATAATCACCCGATGATCTCGAACATGCTCTCTAACAATAAGGTACTTTATGTCAATGTGCTTGTTTGAATTACCATTCTATTTTTTGTTAGAGAAGTGAACTGTAGTAGAATTATCACAATAAATCGTTAATGGCTTAGATAAAGAATCTACAACTTTAAGCCCTGTGATAAAATTCTGTAACCATAAAGCCTGTGAAGTAGCACCATAGCATGCTACATACTCTGCCTCCATAGTAGAGGAGGTGGTCAATGTCTGTTTTACGCTTCTCCATGACATATCACCTCCTGCAAGTAGGAAGAGATACCCTGATGTAGACTTTCTAGAGTCAAGGCATACTCCATAATCTGAATAAACGATCACTTCTAGAGGCTCTAATCGTCTGTATGTAAGCATGTAATCTTTTGTATCTTGCAGATAGCGTTTCACTTTCTTTGCAGCCCTCTAGTGATCCATGCCTGAATTACTTTGATATCTGCCTAATATTCCACCTGCAAATTCGATGTCTTATCTTGTACAGACCTGAGTATACATCAGACTCCCTATAACGGATGCATAAGGAATTATTTTCATCTGTTCCCGTTCTATGTCATTTCTCGGACTTTGGTTGAGGCTGAATTTATCACCCTTAACAATAGGTGCCACATTAGGTGAACAGTCATTCATCAGAAATCTTTTTAGAACTTTGTTAATGTAGGCCTTTTGAGACAATCCAAGTATCCCTCAGGATCTGTCTCTATGAATCTCTATGTCAATGACAAAAGAAGTTTCACCCATATCCTTAATATCAAAGTTCGTTGTCAGATACTGTTTCACCTCATGTAACAAGCTCAAATCAATACTGGCAAGCAAAATATCATCCACATAAAGGACTAAGAAAATGAATTTGCTCCCATTAATCTTAAGGTATATACATTGATCGACGACATTCTCCGTAAAACCGAATGAAGAAATGACGTTGTGAAATTTAAAATACCATTGACGTAAAACCTGTTTTAGTCCATATATGGATTTCTTAAGTCTGCATACCAAGTGACTTTCTTTATTTAAGGAAAATCCTTTAGGTTGACTCATGTATACCTCTTCCTTTGAATCCCCATTAAGGAAGACTGTCTTCACATCTATCTGATGTAGCTCTAAATCAAAATGAGCTACTCATGACATGATTATCCTAAATGAATCCTTTTTAGAAACTGGAGTGAAGATCTCATGGTAATCAATACCTTTTTTATGAGTGAATCATTTGGCTACAAGTCGGGCTTTATAGCGTTCTATATTGCCTATTGAGTCCCTTTTGGTTTTGTAGACCCATTTACAACCAATGGTTTTGGCTCCTTCAGGCAATTCAACTAAATCTCATACATGATTTTTAGCCATTGAATCCAACTCATCTAACATGGCATCATACCATAAGTTAGAATTTTTCTCACTCATGACTTATGAAAAAGAGATTGGATCTTCCTTAATTCCAATGTCATGGTCAGACTCTTGTAGGTACACAACATAATCAGAAGAGATTGTAGATTTCTTTATTCTTGAAGATTTTCTTAATTCTATTCGTTTATCTACATTTTGTGGTATTTGAACAATAGGTTCAATGACAACTTGGTCCTCTTGGGGTGACAAATTCTGATTTAACTGTTCTTCCATAATGACATCCTGTAGTGGAATGTCTTGAAGTGCAATTAATAATTTAATATCTACAGGAGTGGTAATTGGAACCTGTATTTCCTCAAAATTTAAGCTTCGAGGTTACTCACTACCACCGATGTCATTATCCTTAAGAAATCTAGCATTTCTTGCTTCAACAATATTAAGTGTATGTGAAGGACAATAGAACTTGAATCCCTTGGACCTATCTGCATAGCCAATGAAGTAGCCACTGACTGTTTTTAAGTCCAACTTTTTCTTTTTTGGATTGTACACCCTGACCTCAACTTGACCACCCCATATGTGTACATGACCTAAACTTGGTTTCGAACCATTCCAAACTCAAACGGAGTTTTAGGAACTGCCTTGGTGGGAACCCTATTTAGGATGTACACAATGGTTTTTAAGGCCTTAGTCCATAGAGATAATGGGAGAGAGGAGTTATTAATTATACTCCTCACCATGTCCATAAGGGTACGATTCCTTCTTTCGGCTACACCTGACATTGTGTATTGTGCAACAATACTTTGTTCCTTAAGAAAATTCGTAAATGGACTTGGTCTTTGTCCTGTACCTGTGTACCTACCATAGTACTCTCCACATCTATCTGATCGCACGATTTTAATAACTTATTCTTTATGTTTCTCTACTTCTGCTTTAAAAGTTTTGAAGGCATCTAGTGCCTCACTTTTTTCAAATAGCATATAGAGATACATAAATAGTGTACGATCATCTATAAATGATATGAAGTATCTTTGACCATTCAAATATAGAGTTGGAAACGGTCCACATATGTCAGTGTGTATGATTTCTAATATTTTTGAACTCCGCCTAGCACCTTTCTTGGTTTTGTTGGTCTGCTTTCCCTTTATGCAGTCCACACAAATACCAAAATCAAGAGTTTCAAGGACTCCATCATTTATTAATCTTCTGATTCTCCCTATGGAGATATAACCTAATTAATCTCCTATGCCAAAGCATGGAGGATTTCTTATTTATAACGTCACGCTTAATACCAATATTCTCATGCAAGATCAAAATGGTGCAATCAAAAGTATAGTCTAAATTAAGTCTATATAGACCATCAATAAGGGTTCCAGTACCAACCACAACTGAGTCTTTAATCAAACTAAGGTTATAAACAATAAAGTTAAAACTAAAACCATAGGGGACAATTCTAGAAACTGAAATAAAGTTCTTAGAAAATGATGGAATATAAAAGGTTCTTTCAAGGTCTAAGACAAAACTGGATTTTAAGGCAAGTCTAAAGATCCCAACTGATTCCACATGCAAGCTTATCTTGTTTTCGAAATAGATAAAGCATTCAGCCTTTGTTGGTTTCCTTTGGTTGAGCAAACCCTGCATGGTATTGGTAATATGGATTGTAGAGCCAGAGTCAATCCACCAAACGTTTAGAGAAACATCAGCCATATTAGTTTCATAACACACTAAGGAGATGAGATTACCTTTCTTTCTCGAGCCAAGCTTTATATTTGGTGTATTCTTTTTTGATGTGTCATTTCTTCTTCCAGAAGAAGTATTTGTCCTTATTATTAACTTGACTAGTTGATTCCTTCTAATTCTTCTTCTTAAAATGAGCACGTTTCCCTTTTCTTGCATGTCCATTTTCATGAGTTGCTAGATTGACACTTTCTAGTTTCTCTAGCTTCAATCTCCATTTTTCTTGAACACACATAGTCAGTAGTTCATTAATTGACAATTTTATCTTATGTGTATTATAGGAAATCTTAAATAACTCATATTCTGTAGGCAAGGAGTCGAGTATTAAATGGACAAGAAATGACTCTAAGAATGTAACCTCTAGAGATTTCAACTGAGCCGATATATCCCTCATTTCCATAATGTGTTCATGCACACTTTTGTTACTGATAAGCTTCATGGATGATAATTTGTTCATCAGGGTGCTAGCTAATGTCTTTTCAGAAGTTACATACTGTTGTTTAACAACATTAATGAATTCCTTTACCTTAGTGCATTCTGGGATAGAAACACAAATACCTTTTCCAACATGGGACTTAATGAACATTAAACTTAAGTGATTAGATCGCTCTCACCGCTCATATGATCCCCTTTCAGTAGGCGTACTTGATTCTGTAAGTATGGGTGGTTTATCCATACGGAGTACCATATCTAAATCCATACACTCTAATGTAAGAAGAATTTTCTCATTCCAATCCAAGAAATTTTCACCAGTCAATATTGGGACACAAGATGATTCATTAGACATAAGGGTAGATGGAATAGCTGTAACATTTAAACAAACATATTTACTAAATGTTATGAATGCATATCTGTAATTTGTAATACAAACTCATGTTCATAGTTCTGATGGCAAGACAGTGCATCATTGTAACCATCCTGTGGGTAAAGGTTGCAATACGCTATTGATTTGCTCAATAACTTTATAATGGGGCTAATAGATTTATGACATCAATGTGGAGATAAACCATTACTTGTGGGCATGTGGAAAATATCTCTAGATTGATATCTAATTCATTCCCTCATTCTAATTAATTCATGAAGTAAGAATCTTCCCTGTGGGACCGAGATGTCATCTTTCATGAGTTAATCACAATATTTTTTATGCTACTGCACTAATGTGATTAAATACATCCAATAAATAATCTAAATCACAATAAATTATATGACTTAAAGATGTTGTGGCTATTCTATAAGGCGTAAATTTATCATCCAAATAATAACATAAAGAATCAGCATATGAATTAATCATAAAATTCATGTATTATCAAGGATTCCACATATATATGCTAAATTAATATAATAGCATACAAAAAATTAGCATATGAATTAATCCTATACTTCATGTACAATATCAAAGATTCTAAATATATGCTAAATCAATAATTTGCTATCCAAAGAAAATTTGTAACTAAGTTTTGCATGCAAATTAACTAACATATGCTAGTCTATATTCATGTGCATGCAAATTGATGAATTATTTTGTATTTATTAGTGTACTTTATAGACCCTAAATGGGTCAAACTAATATTCCTTATGCAATGACTCTTGAGGCAATGACCAAGTCCTTACAATTAACAGTCTATGGTGATAGTGTACTTTTTATAGATCCTGTAAGGGTCAAAATAGATCCTATAAGGTTCAAACTACCGGCAGCCTGTTAGTGTACTCTATAGACCTATATTGGTGAAACAGAGGAGGTTAGGAGTCCTGTTGCGGGCGCCGGTTGCCCGAAACGGCGGAATGGAGCTTGCGTGCGCGCGTCTCTTCTCTTGGGTGTTTGACTTTGGGGCAATTTGGCTGACTTCTCTTCTCTTTTGGCTGTGTTTGCTTATGTGAAAAATGGGATGTAAACAACATTCCTTGTTCTTAGGGGAAAATTTTTCCATATATATATATATATATATATATATATATATATATATATATATGTGTGTGTGTGGTAGAAAACATTTACTTAGAGAAAACTCTTCTGAAAAAATTATTTTCCAAAGACGACAAACTTGAGAAAATAAACTTTTCCTCTTGAAATCATTTTCATGATATGTTTTCTTGCAAACAAATAGAAACTTTGGATTTTGTTTTGAAACGCGCACGTGAAACGAAGTGTAATTTTTGCATAAATAGGCCTCTTCAGCTGCTGTCACTCCTGGATTCGCAAATAGGTCAGACTAGTTATTAGTCTAAGACCTCGTACAAATAGACTCTCCATAGAAGATTTTACAGGAAGTAACTCCTCCACGGCGAAAAATACCTTCACATTTGGCACTCATTAATTGTAATTAAGATTCATTAAGCCTTAAAGTTAAAGTATTTGACCTTTTGTAACATAATAGAATTTTTTAACTATGAGAGTTAAAATTTACTAACCATAGTTTAAAGGCAGTTAAAGTATGAGAGGACAGGCAACCCGCTTCCTTGGTTGTTGATTCACCACATTCCCATATTATTCCTTAAGATTCACTTAATCCTAGGGTTAAAGTATCTAACCAATGTTTTGACCGTCCTTCTCTCATTATAATAATAGAGAAAAGAAGATGTACATAATGAAGAATTTTCTAAACAAACTTCTACAAAAGTTAATTACTGGCTTTCTCCTAAGAAGAGCCTAAAGGAGATTTCTGGTTTCCCTTGAAGAGAACCAAATTACATTTTTCCTCTTTTTTTCTTTATATTTCAGAAAAGTACTTAACAGAATTGCCTATTATAATTGACACAGATCATCTCCAATGGCGAGGAGACCACCAGCACCCACTCTTATGACGCCACATACCTCATGTACACAATTGTGCACGCACAACAATGCCACAAGATGTATGTGGCATCATGAGAGTAGGTGCTGGCAGCCTCAACAAAATAAAAGAATTTTTAAATTTTTTTGAGAGCCCTGTTATTTACGTGGACAAGCATGTCTGCTATAAACGGGACTGTTGCTAATCCACACTTAAGATGGTGGCATGGATTGATGTGAAGTTATGGAGACCTTGTGCCATGGGCATGGATGTGTGTATGTATGGTGTATAGTGTGTGTGAGTTGGGCGTGTTATTGGAGAAAGAAGATCATTTTAAGGAGATTTGTTTCTATGTCGAGAGTCTGTCTATAATTAGTAGTTGCTTATTTTTGGGACGCCAGTATTCCTATCTAATTAAGGGGCTCTTATTGTCAGCTCTCATGAATAATACATCTCCCCCTCTTTCTTTCATGGAGTAGGCTCGTTGCCAAATCACATAAGCATCTTCTTCCCTTGTGTTTGTTTATTTAGTTCCTATAGTGTGTTCCCAAAAGAAAATAAGAGTCCCACATCGGTGGAAGATGAGTGCTTGAGTGAGCCCATAAAACCACACCAGCCTCTCGTTTTTTAGAGGGTTGTGTGGGTGTGGGACCTTATGCCATGGGCATGGGGGTGTGTATGTATGGTGTGGTGAATAGTGTGTGTGAGTGTTACGAAAAGAAAACAAGATAGTCACATTGGTGGGAGATAGAGATGGCAACGGGGTGGGTTAATTGGGTAACCCGCCCGATCCACACTTATTGGGACGGATTTGGGAGGTTCATAAGGTAAGGGCGGGAATGAGAAATGATGGGCAAACCCAACATGGGCACGGGCCGGGGATGGATTTAAGTTTCTCCGATCAGCCCCGTTTATAATTTAAAAGCCTATTGTACCCTTAAATTAATCCTAAAATTATCTTAATATCTTACGTATAATATGAAATAACGCCTCAACTAATGATTAACGAGACAAGGAAGGATGGGACAGGGTTAAGAAGGGTTTTGATAAACTGGAATGAGTTCACCCACCCCACCCTGACCAAGGTTTGGGACGGGAACGGTGTTGGAGTCTTCCCATTAGGGGGGTAGATTTGGGGGCACCCTGGCCCAAACCCATCCCATTGTCATCCCTAGTGGAAGAAGAGTGCTTGAGTGAGCCACTAAAGCCCCACCTCCTCTTTTTTGAGTGAAAATCATTCCCCTTGTCTGCATTTGAAAAAGAAAAATGAATGTCCCCGACTCCCAAATAGAGAAAAATCAGGAAAAAGGTGTAATCATTTCCATTAATAGGATTGATTCGATTTCGGCTAGTTAAAAGCTTAATCAAGCTAGTTTATTTATATTTTATTTAATAAAAAAGCCAACTTGAACTTAATTTCAAGCTCATTTAATTAACAAGCCGAGTGTGAATACCCCACTACTTGGTTCTGCTCGGTATCACCCCTAGTTGGGTTGGGTTAGGTCCGTTCAATCTGAGTATCATCGCGGCTGTGAACAGCCACTCAACCTGAACCAGACCCATTTTATATATGAGTCAGACTAAACCTGAATCCAACCTAATAAGGAAGACCTCAAAATGTCATTTGGCAAACAAAAAAACAGAACCAGAAATTCCAAATTATTTGGCATGTATGGAGTTTAGATAGCAGGTTGGAATTAAATGTTACTTCAACAGATTGCTTTGCAATTAATTACCAACTGGGTTTTAGCATCCGCAAGCGATATATGCCCACAAGAAAAAATTAAGCATTAGATTAGACAATTGAAAATACAATAAATCCAAATCAAACATTTAAACAAGCACTAAATTGACCAGGTAATAGTCACCAAATTCCTTAAAACTCACCCTAAATTCCAAACCAATTTGGAAATTGAGTGGCCAAAATTGGGTATTTAGATTCTTAATTAGTACAAACACAGCCCACAGGGCATAGAGACTTCATTCAAGGGAGCATATCCATTATCAACACAACAAAAGTGAAAATGCACTGACCATATTGGAAAAAAAATGAGGTTCCCTTCTTTTCTGATTTGAGAACCTCTCTAATATTGGATACCCAAGCAGAGTGTGTTACAGATATAACAGCAGGTATCAAAACTCTGTTCACTTGGATTTTACAGAGATGGCATCATACAGATTATCAAAAGGACAAAGGAAAGAAAAAGAGATTGTGTATTGAATCATGACAACTAAGAAGAAAAATCTTTAAAACAAAAAAAAAAACCTTAGTAAATTGCTCCTGTCGCCGATGCTCCCACCAGTTGGGTGCAAAAATTGGGTTGCAACGGATTGATGATTTTACGCACTATTTATTATTTCTTAGTCTGCATGCAACAGTATTCCGTTAATAATCCTTAAGGTTTTCAGAAACCTCGATTAATTATATGTTAAAAAAAAGAAGTAAAAAGGATGGCTTTCATTCTATGACACAAACAAAGGAAAACAACAGGATGAAACTTACCTTGCTTAAGTACTTTTTGTGTATCTTCAATGCCTCATTACATGCTTTTTTCGCATCTAAATTTCCAGTTATGTCATTCAAGATCTGGAGAAAAAGTTCTCCAGTAAAATAGATGTGGATACGTACATGCATATATATATATATATATATATATATAGAGAGAGAGAGAGAGAGAGAGAGAGAGAGAGAGAGAGGGAGAGAAGACCTTGACGACATCGTCCAGACCCTTCGCCTCCCTCAGCAGCCGCTTATTCTTGGTCTCAAGGACACTTGCAACAAGAAAAACAGATAGAGCACCCCGTTGATCTTTGTATCCGGTCTTCACATTTTTTCTCTCGAATTTCCCATACCGTTTTAGAAGCTTGTTGTTTCCCTTGAGTATGGCACTCTGATCCATGGCTGCGCTTGGGTCCTCATATGATGAAAAGATGTTTGGGTTGTATTCCATGGCCCACATCAACTGAAATCAATCTCTATTAGTATCTCAGATAATCATAATCTTCCTAATTATAATATGTTGAACATCTAAACCTTCCTCCTATGATTGATGTGTAGTAAAAGCTAAAAAATATGACCATATAGAACGACAAAACTAAATTGTACAAACATAAATTAACAAAATAAAATAAAACTGAAATCATGACATCTTCAACTTTGGTTAGAATTGGTAGGAAAACAACGGCATTTCCAGTAATAGAAATTTTTTTTTTCAATGAACAACTATTCAAACTTGAATGGTAGAAGTGGCACTTGCTTACCTCCCAAAGGTACATTGCATCCGCAAATGAGAACTCTCTTCTGAAAAGAACCATCAGCATGCGGAACGCAAACAAATATTCCCCTCCATCAAGATTCTCTGCCATGGACAACTCCATGTCAATAAATCCTTTTTTCTTTTATCAATAAAGATTTATTAAGGAAGAAGTTAAGATGCAATAATAATTGAGATTTTTGTAAACCAGCAAGGATCAGATTTGAAACACCACAAATGCGTTCACTTCTTCTTTATAAAAAGCCATTTCGTGCACACTGTGTTTTGGCTATCCATGTGTTTTCATGCCACTTTGAGCCTCATAATTTTTCGTGCAATCTACAAAATAGTGAAGGAGAACTTTTGGTAAAATATTTTTCCTTTTTTGCAGCAAGGTTTTCAGGTGCATCTCATCTAGTCATCTTGCCCCTGTCTAACAGGTCCTAAGATGTAACCCAGGAAAAAAGGCCCTACAATGTTATATGAAAAACAATTTTTTTCTTTTTTTTTTCGTTAAAAGGAAAAAATATCAAGAGCTCATATTTTTCAATCAGGTGTTAGACATAATCCAGACACACGTTAATAAGACTATTACCACTAAACCTAAGCTTATCCTTGTTCTCAGCATTTAAAGTTCTATTTTTCCTGATACATGAGCTACATCTTATGCTTAATTGAAATTATTACTGTTAGCGCAGGATTTTTACCGCCTTTCCTTCCGGACTGGATCCTGTGGAGGAAAGATGCTCAAGAGTCCTCTTGGGTCATCGCCACCTATTTTATCTAGGGGAAATAGGACCTGAGTGGTTAGACATGGTCTATGGTCTTGGTTAGAGTGTAGGTAAGTGGTTTGGTTAAGTCCCGGGGAAGGTGTTAGGCATCCCGGGACCCCCATCTAAGATGGTTACCTACTCCCTAGGTATAAGCCAAATAGATTAACTTTAAATAAAATGCTTAAGTGTTTAGAGGAATGCTAACCCAAGAAGGAGAAAATCCTAACTTGGGTCGACCCCAGGTTGGGTTGCCTACATACCCACCGGAGCGGGATCAGACCGAGTGTAGTTCGGGGGTACTTCAACCCGTACCGGGGTTAGGGGGTGTGTGTGTGCACCGAAGTGGCTTAGGCTTAGCCTGGGGGCTAGGGTTGGTTAGCCGAGGAGATTAAGGGTTGCACCGGAGTGGCTAGGGTGAAACTAACCATGGTTAAGTTTGATAACCATGGTTAGGGAAGAGCCCGGGAGTGGCTAAGGTTTGATTTTGCATTTTTGTATTTTGTTTTAGATTTTTCCAAAGTAAGTTGAGTATTTAGGTCTAGGGTTAATTAATTGGGGTTAACCTAAACCCTAGTTAAAGTTTGGTCAGAGTTTGAGAGAAGGGGGGGGGGGGGGGAAGCAATCTGCAGGGCCTAAACTAACCTCCTACAGGGGCTGGGCCCAAACAAGGCCACTGTCATGGAGAAACTGGAATTAGAAGTAAACACAACACCGCCAATTCCACTTCTTCACAGAATAGAATTGGCGGTACTAGAATTACCACCATTTCCAATCTCTTCCAATTCGGGGCTTTGCAGCCAAGGGGGAAGATTAGGGGATGTGTTAAAGGGTCCCTGGACCCTTAGGCGAGGTTTAGATCTTGATTTGGGCCTTGGGGCAGGCTTGATATTAGCTTACAATGAAGCATTTTAATCGAAATAAAAGAGATCTCAACATGTCGGTAAGCCCAGTACCGACATTCTGAGATTTTTTGCAAACCATGCTATGGCTAGGATTGTTAGGGGTCTGAGAGGATCAAGGGTGATGAGGGGTGATCTGAAAAGACCCCAAAAGTTAAGCCCAAGCTCTAGAATGGACCAGGAGCTACAACAAACCAACACAAGTGACACTGTTTTGGGGAGGTCCAGAATGGCGGTGATCTCAGTACCGCCATTCTGGATTCTTTCCAGATTCCGAATTTTTCCTCTTGACTGTGGACTAAGGCACATCCAGGGACTAGCACATGAACTAGAGGTGTCCTAGAGTGCCTAGAAAGCTATTGGGCTAGGCATATAGGACATGGCTTGAAAACAAAAAAAAAGAAAAACCATATGTCTCTCAAAGAGGGTCCCCTTGACTATGAGGAAGGCAAGAGAGCCCCTCCTCCTAGAGAGAGAGTTAACAACTACATGTCCCTGGAGGCGGACCGGGGGACTACAGACTGAGCAAAACAGTAAGAGGAGATGGGGGAAGTGGACCTACCCTCTGTGAAATTCAAGCTCTGATGGTGTTGGCTAGGAGTGAGTGACCACACAAGGAGGAGAGCCAAGGGCCACTCCTTTAGTTCAACTCCAATCTCCTAAGGCCAAAAAGTCAGAGCTTTGGGGGCTCTTGAGAGTTCTACAGGGGCTTCTAGGCTGAGGATTTGGAATGAGGAGAAAGCTCTCCTAAAGGCTGTATTTATAGGATATTGAGGGCTTGAGGTAGACCTGTAATTCGAGGAAGAGGTGGTTGGGACAAAAGGAGGGGATTGGAGGTCAGCCTGGAGAGTTCAGGGGGTGCAAAAGTTGTTTTGCGCAAATTCCAGGAATTGCGGTAAAGCAAGTACAACCATTCCTAATTCAGGCAAATTCAGTAATGGCAGTAAAGGTTTTACCACCATTTTTGAGGTTTTCTCATAAATGGGCCTAAGGCCCTGAACAACTTGACCTGGGTCTGGGGCACTGTAGCTCTTGCATGAATAGGGTAATGTCGATAATAGTATACCGACATTATTTGAATTTTTAAAAAATTTGAATTTCGGTGGGGCCCTAGGGTAGGTTTAGGTTTGTGGGCCCATGTTAGGGCCCCAAGGGTGTCCAGTCGTGGGTTTAGGCCCTTGGCCTTGGGTTTTGGTTTTAATTGGGCCTCGGGCCCATGGCTTAGATTAGGGCTTGTTTTTAGGGTTTACTCTAAGGTTAAGCTTAGGTCATGGTTAGGATTGTGCTAGGGCCAGGCCAGGACTAGGTTAGGTTAAGGTCAAGGTTAGGATTAGGGTTAGGCCTAGTGTCAGAGTTAGGATTGTGCTAGGGCCACACCAAGGCTAGGTTAGGTTAAGGTTAGGGTTAGGGTTAGGACCGGGGTTAGTCCTGGGTTAAGGTCAGGGTTAAGCCATGGTTAGGGAGATCATTGGAGCTTGGTAGGGGTGTAAATTTGGGTGCTTACAATTATTTTACTTCCTAACTAAAAAATATTATATGCCCAAGTAACCAAAATTTTGAAATAGAAATATGTGATTGTTATCCATTTCATATATATGCTATATCCATATTGTTCAAATATGGTTTGTTTTCGAAATATGTTTCAATTATTCTTAGTAAAATTTAAAAGTATGATGGTTGATTATTTCAGTAATTAATGTACCAAAATGATCACCACTTTGGAACAGAGACATGATATGGTTTATTATAATTTTTTAGTGGACATAAAATATAATTAATAGCAACACAAGCACCGGTAAGACCTACCCATTACATATATTCAGTATATGTCTATTTAGCAAATATACTCTATCTTCAAAATATTCTTGCAAAAATGACTATTTCAATACAAATAGGGAAAATTATAATTTTACAACATATATGAATCAATATATTGCAATATTTTGTAAAATATAAATCTTAAACAGATATTTTGAGAATTCCGTACAAAATATTGCAACTTTGAGAAGGCCTTGGGATTTTTTTTCACTGGGGTGGGAACTTAAATTTTCAGTTCCTCTGCTGCCATGGAATTTTATTCTTCAGCCTCTGTTTCTTCCTCTTTTTATTAGGTATGGGGTAGATATTCCATGGTTTAAAATATCAATACGTATCGACCGGTACAGATCGATACGTATCCTATTTGGAGCTACCCGATACACTGGTACGCTGGGAAAAAAAAACTTCATTGTATCGGGCCGATACAAGCCCGATACACTCGATACGGGGATTTTTCAGTTAATTTTTTTTCTCCTTCCATTTACACTAGGATCCACAATACAAACCCGATACACACAACTTATTTACATAATATATTATTTAAGTAAATGATTTTAACTTGATTTTATTTTCATTTACTTTAGATATTAATATGTAAATAAGGTTATCCCCCTAGTTATGATGCCCCAGCCCAGCCCTACTAATCAGGAGCCACTGGTTATGATACCCCAACCCAACCCTACCTATCAGGATCCACTTGTCATGATGCTCAATCACAGTCTTCGATTGATAGTTATAGACAGATCACGACTTAGCAGCAGACATATGTACAAATGTACCTAGGCATGTACCACACGATGATGACTTGGACACAGTTGTGTCATCATGTCTGGACCACTTATAATGTATCACTCTACTCAATTCCTGATCCCACAATGATAGAGTATGAGCTGGCACGAAGTTCAATGTAGTATTGAGCTTCTATCATGTATGTAACTTGATTTGTGAATACAAGGGTGTATTTTCATATTTTTGATTTATGAATGCAAGTGAGATTCTATCACTTGGTTAAGTAACTATGGTTTGTATTTTCATACATATTTATCAGCGCACACGCCTTTTTTAACTTATAAATTTGTTAACTCTCATATGTATGATTATAAATATAGTTGGAGGCCTTCATTTAGTTTATTTTTAGCTTATATTTGCATTAAAAGAGGTTTTATACAAGGTATCCAAGTTTTTCCTTGCGTATCTAAGTTTTTTCTAGCGTATCTTGAATTTTTCCACCGTATCCAACCGATACAGTACCGATACGCCGATACGTATCCTATTTTGGATTTACCGATACGGCGACCGATACCGATATTTTGAACCATGGATAATATTACGAGTATTTTCCTACTGGATTTTCTCTGTCTTTATATACTTTGTTGTTTTAAATATGGTGTTATTCTGACATGGCCGTTTCTTCTTTTGCAGGCATCTCTTGGGATTTTAACTCTGCTACAATTCCTAGAAATGTTAGAGTTGATAATTAGATGTCCTCCTTGAAAAGCTGATTTTTTTTTACATTTTTTATTCTGACCCTAATAAAATTTGGTCCATGGACTCTGATGGTTTTTTCTTTGACAAGTCCATTTTTATATATTGATAAAAAAAAGCTAGCGGAACAAGGACAAGAGAAAGAGGAGAGTTTTCGAGCACATAAACTCTAACCCAAAAAAACAGCCAACATAGCTCCACACCAAAAAGGTGAGCTCAAGGCCTGGATGAAAATAAGGGAATTAATACAACCATTCCCTCAGCTCCTCCTGTGCACAACCAAGGCCAGCCCACTCCAAGACTACCAACCAAATGCACTCACAGATTCTGGGAATGGTTGAGAGAGTCCTCAAACACTCTGAGATTGCGCTCTTTCCATATGGACCAAAATATAGCACCGGGAAGCACCGCCCAAATCTTCTCTCTAACACCTACCTCACTTGTCAAAGCCCAGCAAGATAAGAAGTTATGAAAGGAAGAGGGAGAGACCTAGGTCACCCCTATTTGGGAAAGGAAGAAACCTCATATATCCAGTACCAAAGGACAATGCAAAAATAGATGGTCCACCGACTCAGCTGCTTGGAAGCACATAAAGCAGCAGTTACCCATACTCCAACATCTGCTTTGTAGGTGACCACATGTTAGAATTTTATTCAGAGTTTGCAGTTCATAAGAAAAAAAGATACTTTGGAGGGACTACCCGGGTTCCACACAATCCTATGAGGAAACGACTCATCAGTACCAGGGTACAATGATTGTAGCAATAATCTTACTGAGAACCAACCATGGTTTCTTCCAGACCAACTCTTGCAATCTCTAATCTCAAGACACAGTGCGGGCAAACTGATGCGCCTCAAGAGGCGATCAAGTCACTAATTTCCCAATCGTTCATATCCCGACGCATCCTAGGACACCAAACTACCCCCGTGGCACTGCTCTCGTAAGAGTCTTGCACTAATGCCTCTCTATCTCCAGCTAACAAGAAAAGATTGCTAAAAGCGTCCTTTAGCTTCGAATTGCCAAACCACACATCCTTCTACAACCTAATCTCCGACCCGCACCCAGCCCAAAACCTAAAATGGGGCACCACCAAATTGGCGTGCACCATAATTCCATTCCAAACCCCCTGCCCATGAGGGCGGCCCCTGACCTCCCTCGGGACCCAACACGAAGAAGCTCCGTATTTGGCGACTATCATAGCCCACCACAGAGTATCCCACTCCTTGATCTTTGACACTTCCCATTTGTATGGGAAGTGTGGTGCTCTTGTGCTCCTCAAAAATGAGTCTTCCCCTTGACGGTTGCCCTCAAAATTTATACATGTAACATGGTCCAAAAAAGAAGCACAAATCCATCTCGCCATGTATATATGCTGAGCAAAAAATTATGAGGAATCCATTAATCCCTGTTTTATCCACGTATGGGAGGCTAGAAGCATTTGAAGTCACTTCCTTAGCATGGCTGATTTGCATCAGGTATTTCCTTTGAATATTGATGACTTATTCGAGACCCCAGATTCCATAGTTCTTCGGATAGCACCCTTTTGGCCATCCTTTGGGCATTTTAGAGGAAAGATATAGAAGGGTGTTTGTAGACATGTATCTTAGTACCTTCACCATTACAGGAAAAAGAGGAGTTTAAAGCTATTAACATTGAGATATGTTGAGAATGGAAGTTGGTAGAATTCTATGTGATTTTGTTCATTAATAAGTGTGGCAGTGCCCAGGTGCACTTTGGATGACGAAGAAAGCAGGAAAACACTATCCCTCCTCTCTTATGTATCACGATATGTTTGTCCCCTCCTAAGGATGAAGTCAAGTTTAAATTTGACAGCCATTCCTAGGAAAATTCGGGCACTTTTTGGATTTGTGGTCCTTTCAGAGACCATGAGCGTTGCGTTAAATAAAAATCACTAAAACGGATACGACACGGGCGATACATACAGGTATCTGTAGTCCCCTATACGATATTTATACTAATACGAAAAGGGCGATATGTCTCATTTATTAGTTATTCATGTTTTAATTCATTGTGTAATTGTAATTTTGTTTGCTACTTTGTTTTTGAGTCGCTTCCCATGACTTTATATTTGGTTCTTATAACTCATTTGATATTTTTTAAATTTAATCCCCCGAAACCATATTTTTAATCCTTGATTGATATGGGAAGTTTTAATATCTGGAGACTTGGTCCTTTGGAAATTTAACTTCCCAAAAGTTGTTATTGAAGGGCCTCTTCCAACTCTTCGGGTTGTGTATCTTTGAAGTCAAAACTCAAAAGGCCAGTGGAGACTTGTCCATATAATCAAAAAGTTTTGTGACGCTCATCCCAAATGAACATCGGCATGTCATGTATTTCAAGATTTGAAAATAATTTAGAGAATGGTTAATAAGCAACATCAAAACCATTACGTCACAGATTCAGAAGTGATGATGTTACAACACATGATACATAACAAAATAAATAAATTAAATGATCTTTGCGTAATGGCCAAAATAGCGTAATGTAATGGTAACGTCTGGCACCATCTAAGTGTACAAAAATCCTTTTTTCCAATTCTCTATTTTTTTTTTCACTCTTCTGTCTCAGTTTACCCTAGATTCAGTCACTCCTTGCTAAAGGAGGGTTTCTTAGAATGGAGTTTTATTATGGACTTGAAATTTCAATGTAGTTTGGTTTTCCGTTTTTGCACTTAGTTGCTTGGTTTCATGTTTTCTCCACTCTTGGGAAAGAGTCTCGTTTGCTTTGTATTCTTTTCTTCTCCCTTTTTCATAAAAAGTTTCCATTATGGACAAAGAATGTGCTACATCTTATGCTTCAACAACTAATATTTCATAAAGTAATATATTTTCTGGTATAATCAATTATCTATGTGTCAAAGTGCTGATATGAGTAGCACTTTTGTCAGCATCTAAGTTACATATGTTTTATTGTAAACACTTGCGCCAGCATCTAAGTTGCATATGTTTTATTGTAAACATTCATGCGTCGCACATTTTTTACAGGTTTTTTTCTCAGGTCAAGTAACTTGAGAGTCACAAGTAAACAATTGTGATGCAAGGATGAGAGGCAAAGTACAGCTAAAACCAACCTAACCAACACTAAAAAGATTTCTATTAGGGATAGTAAGCCAGTCATACCAAGGTGTTGATGCAGCTTTGGATCAACAGCTTTAATTACTTCTGAAAGTGCACTCAGCTGAGATTGAACCCCAATAGAGCTCGTAGTGCACCTAAAGTTTCCTCGCTTTTCATACAAGCAACAAGTGTATGAGTCATGGAACTCAAGATGCAGAAGGCCAAATGTAAGCTATTTAGAGGGTAAAGTTATGAGTTGAAAAAAAGAAACTCCCGCTAATTATGTAGTTATTCCTTGTAAAATTCAAAATTGAACTACATTAAGGTCCTAATGTCAAGATACAAAGCTGAAAAGAGAAGCAACACCATGAGACAAATTATTCAAAATATCACATAGAATTATAAACAACAAAGGTATCACGTCAATCAAGAACTGAAGTAACAAAACAGAAAACAAATATTGTTTGTTGTGATAAGAGTCTATAACATGAATGTACAAACCAGAACCCAAAAATGTATGGCAGTTGATTGGGGCCCATTATTATGTTAAAAGATCACATTAGAAATCTAAAGAAGAGTTTGGTATGGGAATTTACACTCAATATACTGAAATAATATGATAAACACTCCTTTTGAAAATAACCCAACAAAGAACAGTCCTCAAAGTCAACAAATCAGGAGGATAGGCGGAATATATTCCATGTGTAGCACTGTATGTAAGAAATTGGATGAGCCAGTGCATCAGATTGGAAATTCCAGAGGGTAGACTTGGACTAAATTTTTTATAAACAGATACTCGGAGAAGTAAGAATGGAATCTCTCAGCTTTTATGGTCATAGACGGCTAGATGCTTCTTTGACAACATTCTCAGCCTGAAATATTATCAGAAGCAGGTGACAATAATCGGGTATGTAGACATCTCTGGCTAGCCCAGCTTTCTACAGTTATAGACTTGATAACGTGGTTCCCAACCATAAAGAGAATAGTGACAGATGAAACTGAAGATCAGAGGATTTATCATGGCACGTGCTCTTTAGTGCAACTGCTGAATCCAGTCCAGTCCGGGTTATTTACTTATTTTCAAGATTTTTCTTTTTTGTATTATTCTATTTATTTTCCCCATATTTACATAGGTAGCAGATATGCTCTCTCTCTCTCTCTCTCTCTCTCTCTCTCTCCCTCCCTCCCTCCCTCCCTCCCTCCCTCCACTCCCTGCCCCCTCCCCCTCCCCCTCCCTCCCCTCCCTGCCCCCTCCCCCTCCCCCTCCCCCTCCTCCTCCCTCTCTCTCTCTCTCTCTGACATTGTTGGGAAGCTGTTACTAACATCTACTTTAGGCACAGAAAAGCATTCGTAATAACCCTTTGACTCCCACACAGTACACAAGACCATTTCACCTTTTTCTCTAATTGCAGGTAACCATTCCAGAAGATGTAATTGTAGATCCCCATTTATTGAGATGTAACCAAAAGAATAAAATGACCCATTCCTACCAGTCTACCACATGTGGGAGTTGAAGGATTCAAGTTTACTTCTTCCATGTCTGACGTAAACATTAATTTAAGGATTCAAGTTTAAACAAGCCAAACTTGAGCCAGACCATGTTTGATTCGACTCGAAGCATGACTCGTTTAAGGCCCGGTTCGGCTTGGGCTCAACTCAACTCAAAGTATTATATATATATATATATATATATATAATATTTTTTGGTAATGTTGTCTATGACTCTATATTAACATATAACAATATTTAACTTATAATAAATAAGTAGGAGGTAATAATAACAAAAGAAAGTTGAGAAGTTAAAAGCAAAAACCCTAACTCTCCATTTCTAAACTGAGGTCTATCCTCAAAGCTGATTTTTGTGTATGATTAGATTAATTTTGTGTAGCTTCTTGTATTCTAATCTAATAATAAATAATTTTATTAAAATCATGTAAAATTTATTAAAAGAAATTTGAATCAAGCTTGAGCCAAACCGAGCTTGGCTCGACTTCAATCAAGTTCAAGCTTTAACTCGATCAAGCTTGTTCAAACCAAGCTCAAGCTTTTGAACATTCAAGCTCAAATCAAGGTCAAGCTGAACTCAAGCATGTTCAAACCAAGCTCAAGCTTGGCTTGAATACAGGTCTAGTTAATGGTTTTCCAACAACACGTGGAAGTTGTATTTTAAAAGTTTTACTTTCAGCAGACAGACAATGTAGACATTCCAGACAATCGTCTGAGGAGTGTGTTTGAACTGAAGTTTTGAGACATGGAAAGAACAATTCAGGCAGATGTTTGAAGGAAGATGCCTGATCCTGTTGGTTATGAATATAAAAAAATTGCAGTGGCTATGCAATAATGTGTTGGCATGAATAAAATGAACTCGTAAAAGCAATGGACTCTATATCTATCCCATTATAGAATTTCACGCATTGTTGAAACCACGTGTATTACTAAAACAAAATTATTCCATGGACACGGAAAACTAAACCAGACTTGGCATTCACTTGATCACATGATTTATTTCAACAACAAACCCAATTTCAGCGAGGAGAAGGGATGCATACCATTCTACGCATCGCACGCTCAAAACACCAAAAGGAATCTGCTTCATTTTCAAGAAGAATTACCATGGGAGAGCATATATCACTCATTCCTGCTCAAGATAGAATGTCAACCAACCACAGTAAAATGTCCAAACCCATAGTAGAAAATTAACACTTAACAGCCAACTCACCTTGACAGTAACCAATGTCATTGTCTAACCATGCATAAACTGCAAGAACATCCCAGAGCTTCGCCTGGTTAGCATTACTCTCATAAAATACAAGTGCTCGATCTGTGCGAACAACGTCCAAACCTATTGTACACAATTTATTGACAAATCATGTTAAGCATAAGAGGAAGTCCCTACAAAAAACAATAGCAATCATAGAAAAACCCAGATAAATTAGGAAGTATAAATCAGTGTGGTACAAGGCAAAGGCATGACGCAATGCATTAGGATCTCAAGACACTGAGGCCTAAGCTTTGATGCATAAGGCTTAAGCTTGCATCCCTCATTTTTAAAAGTAAAAATTAATTAAAACAAGAATTATTTTAGAAGAAGCAGAAAAGTAATGAATGATTAGAATTTTAAGCATATTAAATTTTCTTTACTTTTTGCAAATATGTCCCAGTAGGGGAGGGGGAATTCTGAAAAGACCCCTAAATGGTCATATAAGTATATAACTGGAAAAAAAATCTTCCTGACTAGGAGGTGGGGGAAGGGGTTTTTACCTTTTTTTCTTCTTCCTCTTTTTATCTAGGGTTTCTCTTTCTACTTGGTATGAAAGAAGGAAGACAAGGCCTAGATTTTTTAATGAATAGTACCCGTGAATAGTGCAGATTCAATGGTATGTGATTCTGAATTTTTTGAGAATGGTTTTGAATATTTTGGATGGTGTTCATAGTTATCAAGGCGACAAACCCCATGGAAGCCTGAGGCGTCGCCTAATGAACTTGAACTTTTTGCTAGAGACATCCCCCCGATATGAGATCTATGTATGATGCATTTCCTTGAATAAGGGGCCCTAAAATTCATGTAAATACAAAATCTTTATTGTTAAGATACACTTTGATAGAACCATTCTTGGAGACAGTTCTAAGACCAATAAAGGGGGATTTCAAGTGTTGGGGATAAAAAAACGGAACAAAAAAAAAAAAGTCTATAATGATTGTCGAAAGGAGGGAGAGAGAGATTACGAAGAATAAAAAAATAGAAAAAAACAATAGTCTACAATAACAGCCGAACATGAGAGAGGAAGGAGATGGGAGAGGAAGGAGAGTGTAGGACTAAATAAATAACAAAAAAATAGTTAGACAGTCAATGTGACGTCGAACATGAGAGAGACAAGAGAGGGGGAGAGAGGGAGTGGCCGTACATCTTACTCTCATTTCTTTATTCTTCATTTTTCTCGATTATACTCAAAAAATGTAATATAAAATATATAATTGGTGAAATATATAATTATGGGATTTGCACTTATTTAAATTATAAAAGACCTCTTTAAATATGGATTTATGAGAGTTTTGGGGGTCCTAGAAGAAATTTGAGGCATTTAAAGGCCTTTTTTTATTATTGGACCGCCTGAGCCCACTTGTATGCTTGGTCGCCTACGCGACGCTTGTAACAACCATGCAAAAGCAGATGAGGACCATATGGTCCACTCACAAACAGAGGAAGAGAAAAAGAGAGGTCAATTGTCCACCCATTGAGTGAGAGAGATGACAAGTTAACATGAGGGAAACATACTTGACATCATTCCTCTCTTCTTTCTTCTTCTATCTGCAAACCTTTTTTTTGTTGGATATACAAATCATAACATATTGTATGGTAAATGACATGAAAAATATATATACTGACATTTTTTTTGTTTACCAAATATATTCAAATAAAGTAACTTTTATATCTTTAAACAATAATAATATTACATATATCAGATTTTTATAATGACTACTTGAGACAGTCAATTGCCTGAGCCCAACAGAGCACCTGGTCGCCTAGGCAAGGTGATGCCTTTAAAAACTATGATGGTGTTCAAAGGATTTTTTTTCTCACCCGATGTGTTTCGTGAGATAAAAATTCAAAATTTGAAAATCTAATTGGTGCAATTGTCTGGGCTATTTTGCTGAGGAAATTAGTAGTGACTGATGAGTTTAAATATTTAAGAATTTTTGAAACTCTTTTGGGGGCGTTCTATGAAGAATTGAACTCAAAATGATGATCTTTCTCCGTCTTTAGGGCTTTTTTTGCTATTTTTTGAGATTTTTGGGCTCTAAATCTCAAATTTTGAGATTTAGGGAATCTTTAAAGATTTGAAAAATTATAAAGATTTGAAAAATTATTTAAAGGATATTCTAAAAATATTTAAAGGATATTATCACCAATGTCGGCTAAAGGGGAGGTCTAAATCAAATGAAGTGATTTTCAAGGTATCCGAGAATCCAAGTTCAATGCTTAGCACAAGTAACTATGGTGATAAATGATAATCTTAGTGTGCAAATCACAACCGCAAAGTCGGATGATACTAATTTTTTGGAATGGTCTCAATCCGTGAAGATGTACATCAGCGGAAAAGGAAAGCTTGGTTACTTGAACGGCAGGGTGAGGAACCTTCTATGGAAAATGTGTCATATAACAAATGGGAACAAGAAAACCTTACGACGATGTCATAGTTACCCAATTCCATGCAATCACGCAATAGTATAGGCTTTCTATTCTTTAGGATAACGAAAAAGGTTTGGGATAAAGTTACCAGAACTTATTCTCAACATCAGAATATTGTCATGGTATCTTAATTAAAGCAAGAAATTGCAACTCTTTGATAGGGGGAGAAGAGTTTAGCTACTAACTATTCTACTCTCCAAGGTCTTTAGATAAAATTAGATCATTATCAGGTCATATAGTAGGACACAGATATTGCCCGCATGGGTGGTACATTGGTTTGTCGTGGGTATGCTCCCTACTAACGCGAGTTTGATTCCTTCTGACCAAAAATGATGCATGCGGTTTGCAGGCCACCACGTGCATCCACTTGGATTAGTCTCGATCCAAAAAAAGGGCGGGGAGTTGGGACACCCTGTGTACAAAAAAAGTGGGACATTGATAAAGATAGGGATAGACATTGACAACATGTGGAGAAGAACAAGATCTTCGAATTCTTAGTTGGACTGAACTCTAAGGGCTCAAATTTTTAGGAGAGATAAACCTTCTACTTTAGACCAAGTTTATTCTATGGTATAAAGTGAGGAAAGCCGCAAGAAGGCTATATATCATTTAGTCCTTGTTGCATCTTCTAATGATCAGAGAGGAGGAAAAGGGCCTTACAGGAAGAACATGTCTTCGAATGTTAAGGACAAACTGAAGTGCGATCATTGTAGGAAGACTCGACATACTCTGAAGTCTTGTTGGGATCTACATGGCTGACCAACGACCATCTCAAACAGTAGATGAATGCTCCTACTGGCCACACAACTGTGACTACGACCCCTTCCTTGGGTACCTCTTCATTAGCCCCTCCTACAGGAAATGTCTCATCAGCTTCAAATATTTTTTCTACAACTGACATTGATCATCTTTGTCACCTTCTAAACCAATTGGAAGGTCCTTCTGCCTCCACATCCTATGCGCACTCAGGTACTCATGTATTTACTAACTTTGTAAGTTATTCCTTATCCAATCCAGCCTGGATTATCAATTCAAGTGCGTCTGATCACATGACTAGTTTGTCCTCTATTTACTCTCTAAAAAAATGCAAGACTTATCTTCCTTCTCTGATGCTAAGTAAAAAGAGAAATATTAGATGAAATGAGGAAGAAGAGAGGAAGAAAGAAAGATTAGGGGCTGATCCCCCTTTTTTAATTATTTATACTACTTATAAAAGAAGATTACAATAACACCCATAGTAATCATATATCTCAACAAGTTCATTTACATGATGAAAAAGAAAAGATGTTCATTCATTAGTTCATATAATGAGATGAAGAAATCCGATTCCAACAAATATTTTCTAAGAATTCATGACAAAACTACATTGCATGTTGGCAGCACCAAAACCCTTCAACATCCATTAGAGAAACCCTCAAGAAGAAATAGGGCATCAAAAGGTTTAAGAACCCTAAATATGCTAAACGTAATAAATGAATTTTTGATTTTAAAGAAAATTAAAAATGAAAAAGTACAATTTAGTCTTTTTAGTCCTGAATGTAAGATGAGAGTCCTGTTTTTTGTTAATATATAGAGTGCACACCACCATTGTAAGGGGAGCCTCAAGGTGTGAGGTGAGTATCTCATACACCTTACACTTTGAGGTGTGAGCCTCCAGGGGTTTAAGTTTAAATCAGGGTTACCTGCTATGCCGAACCGCAAACCGGTTCGCGGAACGGTTCATGAAAATTAGTGAACCCCGTAATCGTATACAAATATAGCTCTGGTTCAGTGATTCTTTTTCTTTGGTTTGTTGATTTTGTATTTTGGGTTTGGCAAAATTTTCTTTTGGGTTTGCGAACCGCTCATAAAAAGACATTTTTATGGTTTTTAAAAATAAGTATTTATAATATATTTATTTAAATACTTAAAAATATATATATCTTTTATAATATATAAAATCAATATTTTTTTACATGCTTAAGTAAGCAAATCTCAAGTATGATTATGGTAAATGGTTACATGTACATATTTTATTAAAATGTATTATAATGGTAAATGGTTATATATATATATATATATATATATATATATATATAAACCAAGCTAGAGAATCAAACTAAAGAACCTAAGCGAACCAAGAAACAAATTATCTCATCCTACTCCTAGCGAAACGGGTTCACTTTAGAGTGCCGAACTGCAAACTCGAATTCGAATTGAGCGGACCGACGAACCATGTAACATTGGTTTAAACCTCTAAGGTGTGCCTCAAGGCCTTTGACTTGAGCCTTGCATTGAGATTTGCCACAAGGTATAAGCCTCCCACGACTTTTCAAACACTAATAGAAATATTTACGGTGAATCTAAATGAACATATAATTTGAAAACAAATATGAAATATATGCTATTATAATCAAAACAAATAAAAAAGAAATAAATTGAACAATGAGATAATCGATAAGCAGATAATCAAGTTATGAACAAAAGATATACCAATTTGATGCAAGGTAAGTTTCCACTGAATCACTTTCTTTTCCAAAGAAGAATCATCTACATGCCCCTCGTTCTTTGAAGAGGCATCGCTAGTGAACATTGCCACAGCTTCATTCTTTTCTTGCGAATGAGGATCAGTTGAAGGACCTTGCATTGGTTGTCCATCTTTGGTGATGATAGCGGCTGTTATAATCCTTCCACTACCAACACTCGGTTCCATCGTTTGACACTCAGCTTTCCATGTCCCATACTGGTCTCTACGATGTTAAATGCTATGTATTCAGTGAACATGTTCAGGTGAAGAAAAGACATGATACTCAAAGCAGCATAAAATTCAAGGTCATTCACCTCCAGCACCAATTCCTAACAAAGCAAAATAATTTAAGGAAGACATAGTGGATGGTGTGACATGCCACAGGCACATCATCTATGAGGTGGCAACAAAGGAGCAAAGAAGATCCTAATAGCATTAATTAATATCCTGCAATACTGCTAAGAAATAATTGAACTTCTCATGCCAAGAAACAAAATTCAATTTTTGCACGTTGAACTAAATTCGAAAGAAATTTCTACCTTCGGCGTTGCCTGAGCTGACTCCGTTCATCAAAGGTACTGTTAGGATCAAAGCAACCCAACAAGAACTCCCAAACTACCCCTTTGATTGATGGATGAACACCCTGGTATGAATACCAAAGAAAACAAATGAATGCCGCAACTTTTAGCATAGACTAAATATATATGGTCTGAATCTGCCGATATATGACATGAGAAACCACGGTGTCATAGAGTTTACAACAAAGCATTTCACCAATAGTTATCATCAGCTATGAGCCTCCAATAACTAATAATCATATTCATCTCCATAATTTTTAGTGTTCCAATAAAATATTTCCGAGTATTGAATAAAGTTGCAATGGCTATGTAGAAATGATAATGCTACAGGATGCTATTCATAATCATTTAAGTTTTTTATAAAGGAAAAATAAATAATGTGACTAATAGTCATTTTGATATTCAAGCAACAGCCATAATTAGGGTCACCTAATCCAAAGTGAAAAAATGAACCATTCGTAGTAAAAAAATAAATGATAAAACACCTATTCTGAAAGGCATAAGTTCTTTTGCTTAATAATCTTTTGCCTTCAACACTGGCCTATAATTGATTACCTGATGCACAAAAATACAATCATTTTTTTTTTTTTGATCGGCAAAGAATAGAAATATATAAACAGAAAGTGGGTACTACAACCACAGGTTCACCAAATAGTAAACCAGGGTAAAAAAGAAGAGAAAATACAAACCAAAGAAAGCTAACAACATATGATGTGATAGGGCAATCAGAAGTCGAAAGTATTCCCCCACGGGTCCCCCTCCACTCCACCAGCTAAATCCCAGTCAGAGACTAGGCGGCGGACCCTAGTCTGAATGCGGGATGTCGATGAGGCGGAGTCCTTAAATGCACGACTATTCCTCTCCTTCCAGAGGGACCACACGACTGCCCCTGGGAGAAGAGGCCACACTCTCGCTGCTGGCTCTGGGAACCTCACTGACAGCCAACAAGATAAGAAGCTCCAAAAGGAGTCGGGAAAGATCCGAGGAATGTCTAGCTGCACAAAGAAATAGGACCAAACCTCTCTCGCCACTGGACAGTGAAGCAATAAGTGATCACCTAATTCCTCTGCTAGAAGGCACATATAACATCTGTTTGCTAACTATCAACCTCTGTGCTGAAGATGATCGCATGTCAAGATTTTATCCAAAACCGCAGTCCATAAGAAAAAAGATACCTTGGATGGAATCCGTGGGATCCACACAGCCTGATGAGGAAAAGATAGCAAAGGACTGGGATACAAGGTGCACAGAAAGGAACCCACTGAGAACCTCCCTTTTTTGTCTAAAGACCAAACACGGCTATCCCTAGGTAATAAAGATGGGGTGACCCTCAACACTCGATCTAACAGGCCTAGGAGGCCCGGGATCTCCCAATCTAGGAGATTCCGCCTAAGATGTGGGGCCCAGACTGGGACCCCACTCTGCCAATCTAGATACTCTGCTACGGAGGCTTTTTTGTCAGATGCAAGTAGAAAAATATTACCGAAAGAATGTCTAAGAGTAGAGTGCCCACACCATCGATCCTCCCAAAAGCTAACCTGTTCCCCGTCACCCACCTTGAAATGTGTGTGAGCTAAGAACTTCTCCCAGCCTTGCAGAATAGGCTTCCAGACCCCAACCCCATGGGGCCCGGACTGGGCTTAGGGTGCCACCTATTAATTGACCCATGTCTGGCGAGAACTACCTCCCTCCACAAGCTCTCCACCTCCTCACCAAATCTCCAGAGCCACTTCCCCAGTAGGGCCTTGTTTACCTGGAGGAGGGGGGGAATATTTAGACCGCCTGCACTCTTGGAAAAGGAAATGGTTTTCCAATCCACCAAATGATACTTCGGGGTGTCTATCTTTTCATTCCATAGAAAGTCTCTCCGGATCCGTTCTAGAATGGAGGCTATCGAGGCGGGAATGGTGATGAGGGAGAGAAAATATGTTGGCAAGCTGCTCAGTGTGCTTCTTAGCAGAGTCAACTTTCCCCCTTTGGATAGGAACTGGATTTTCTACCCTTGGAGGCGCTTAGAGAATCTGTCAATCACCGGATCCCAAACTGACTTGGCTTTGTATGAGGCGCCCAATGGTAGCCCAAGGTATGATGTCGGAAATCTCCCCGTCCGACATCCAAGGCATGCGGCCAACTCCTATAAATTCGGCACATCACCCACTCCATACATCACACTCTTCCCAAAGTTTATGCGTAATCCTGACACCGCTTCAAAGCAGCGAAAGAGACATCGGATGAGGGCCAGTTTTGAGTAGGACGGTTCGCAAAATAGGAGTGTGTCATCTGCAAATTGGAGATGGGAAATATTGAGGGTGCTTCGACTAACCCTGAAGCCTTCCCATAACCAACGGCGATGCCTTCTGAAACATCTTGCTCAAAGCTTCCGAAGCTATGATGAATAGTAGAGGTGAGAGCGGATCCCCTTGCCTAATCTTTCGTGAGCTCCTAAAAAATCCATAAGGGGACCCATGGATGAGCACAGATGTTCGAACCGACCCTACACACGCACTCATCCAAGCCCGCCATTTAAGGCCAAACCCCATTCTACCAAGCATATAATCCAGGAATGCCCAATTAATGTTTTCATAGGCTTTTTCCATGTCAATTTTACACATGATTCCTGGGATCCCCTTACGAAGTCGATCCTCGCGGCATTCGTTTGCTATGAGTGGACCATCAAGTATTTGTCTTCCGCCCACAAAAGCACACTGGTAAGAGGAAATGATGAAGTTCATGACTACCTTCAATCGAAGTTCTAAGACTTTAGCTAAGATTTTGTACATGCTACCCACCAAGCTGATTGGGCGGAAGTCAGAGAGCTGATGTGCTCCTGCCACTTTCGGGATGAGGACCAGGAAGGTGGTGTTTAGGACCAGGTCGAAAGAGTGGGATGCGTATACCTCCTGGAAAACATCAATGACATCTTGCCCGACAATGTGCCAACACTTCTTGCAAAACTCTACGCAAAAGCCGTCTAGGCCCGGGGCTTTGTCCCCTACCATACCTCTGACTACTGGGGCAATCTCCTCCCCTGAGAAAGGGTGCTCCAAAGAGTCGCGCTGGCCATCAGAGAGCATCGAGAATTCCAATCCGTCCACTGATGGGTCTGACTGACCTAGGTTCTGAGAATCTAGCCTCGAAGTATTTTACAGCTTCTGAGGCTATCTCTCTCTCCGACTCCACTTGTGTATTTCCAATACGGAGACCGGATATCAGGTTTCCTTTTCGCCTTGAGTTCGCCACCCGGTGGAAGAATCGAGTGTTTCGATCCCCTTCTTTAAGCCATTGAACTCTAGCCTTTTGTTTCCAGAACATTTCTTCCGAAGCGAGTACTTGGTGATACTCTGTCTTGACTTTCTCTAGACTGCATCTCTGAGGTTGAGAGGGGTGCTCCCTCTTCCCGAGAATCAATGCGACTGATCTCTTCGAGAATCCTCTTTTTCTTGATCGGAATCAGGCCAAAAACCTCTTTGTTCCAGGCCTTAAGACGGACCTTCAATGCTTTCAACTTCAGGCTAAACCTAGTGCTTGCTCGACCCCAGAAAGCATTATTTGACCAGGATTCCTCAACTAGAGTAAGGAAGTCAATCATGATATAGACAGAATTTGAGCTCTCTTACCAAGGTAACGGGTGTGGAGTGCGACAGTGGTATTTGATACTTTAACATGCATATCTCCAAATAACTAGTTGTGTATGATTATTATTTTTGCTCATTCTTTTTTCCCATGAATTGATAATGGTTTCAAATTTCATTTGGAGATTTTTTCATCAAAAAAATGTGGATAAAGACATATAATACAGCAGAATATATATATATATATATATATTACTCAGGATCACCCCCAGTGTTAACTGGCGGGAAGCCTGCCAGTATTAACTCAGTAGCCAACAGGTACCCCTTTGCATGCCAGAGAAGCTTGTATGGAGATGTTGCTTTAGGGTGGAAGTTCAAAGGGGGTACGTGTCACCTCTCAGTTGATGCTGGCGGGCTTCCTTCCAATTAACGCTGTAGGTGATCCCAAGTTTTTATATATATAACGACTCCAACTATACAAAAAATCTGCAGGGTTTGTGCCTGAGAATTCTGGAAGATGGCCCAACCAACTCTGCAAACTCCACCCAATATGAGAGCATAATTTGGGAAGAGAAGCATCTAAACCTTCAAAAATTCTAATGTTCCTTTCTTTCCAAAGACCCTAAAATATAAGCTGCCTAACTGTGAACTCAACATCCAGTCACCTAAAAAGAATTTTACATAACTATAAAATTACATAGTAATATCAGGAAAATGGAAAAGGAAAAAAAATTGACACGCACCCCTGTATCAATGTGTCCAAAGACGTGTTTGACATGTTTCAACTTGGAAATTTTCCCAAAAATGCAATCTCCTTGTTGCATAGGATGGTATAATTCATAATCAATATTTGCTTTGCATCCCGAAATTCTGGTGTTCTAGATACTAGAGGAGAAAGCAAATGAAGTTCAGACAATCGATAGCATCATTATCAACACACGGCCCTAGTACCAAATCATCATGTATATAAATCCTTTGATATTTACATGCTAAAGCATCTTGACGGGTTTGAAAAAGTTCTCCAATGGATTCACATGTAATTTCTTTTCTTGATGGTTGTCCACTTGCCACCAAGGATTCTTGTTGGCAGTTACAGCCATCCATCCTTGCATAGCACATAGATCCATAATTCAGTCCTTCCATGTTTGGAAATAAACATATATTTTTACATGGAGCCGAGGATCAAGAATATGGAGAAAGCACTTACTCCGCGTTGGATTCGGCTAAGCGCTTTTGCTATATCCAAATGACCATCTTGAGAGAACGCAGAATGCCACCTTCTTGCACTAAGAGTTTTTCCGGCCTGTGGAAATAGTCAGAGGGCAAGAAGCATAAAGCTATTGAAGAACCAACAAGCATGTCAATTGTGATACCTCAAAACAGTAACAAAATTCACTTTTTTTTAAAAAAATATTCATTTTAAAAAATCAGATCCAGATCAATTGTATAAGCCATAAAAGTAAACGTATTCAGGAATGGAATTTCAATAGACTGGGATAGAGTGGAAAGATTGCAATAATTTAAAAGCAAAATTTCTTTTCTTCCTTCTTTTCCCTTTTTATATAAAAGTAAATTACAATTGCATCATCAATAAAATTCAACATGTTTAGCACATAACAACACCTCAAAACATTTTTTTTAAATGGAAAACTAACAAAATCCTGCAAATATCAATAATGGGTACCCATTGTGTACAAAAAATATTATAATTCAAAATTTTGAAGAAATGGAAGTAGACATACCCTGGGCTTAAATCGGGTCTTTGGGACGTCGTCTTGACATTCCGGTCTAATTGCATAGAACGCCTCCGACTCCCCTGCAGAATATTTCTTCATATGAATCCCCGTCACTCCTTCACAACATCGACCACCCATTTTCAATTAATTACCCAAATCATCACCCACTGATCATTCCAAGAAAACCAATCCAAAGCCACCCAAAAAATCAAAGACCAAAGACATTCCATCTTCCCCAGAGTCTAACAAAACTAAGATTTTCGGCATGTCATCACCAAAAAAAAAATCCTTTTTTTCCCCTAATACATAGTAATCAACATTTCCCTGAAGAACCCAATATTCAATATCCCATATCTAATCAAACAGTCCCTAGAACAACCCAGATCTTCAACTTTCAATACATAACGAAATATTCCTTCAATAACCCATGAACCAAGAAAAGACAGCAAATATATAAACAAGAACAGAACATTACCAGAAAAAAAGAAACGAATCAAACCCAGTTTCTACAACAATTTTAAATTTAGAAAAAGGAGGAAAGAGAGAATCAATATCCCAGTTAACTTGCTGGATAGGTTCCCATTTGATTAAAACAGTGGGACCGAACCATAAAGTGCCATTTGGATCCGAGAAGCAGGAGATAGTTTCTCATATCAGTTGTCACTGAAATCTATATAATACAAATAGGAAAATAAAACGGATTTTAGGAAAAGCCATTACTACCTCCACAAATGAGCTCTGAGAGAATTACAGAGAAGAAATCGATTATCAGATCCCGTACGGTGCTTTACCAGGCTCTTTGGAAGGTGAGAAATCGACGATGAAGCATAAAGTGGTACTAAGCCATAACTGATGGAAATTTCGAGAAAGAATCAAAGAGGAAGAAAGAAGAAAGGAAACCAGAAAATTAGGGTTTTGTTCCCACCGAAGAAGACGCTTTGTCATTGGTAAGAAAAATTAAAGAATTTTTTTAAAAACGGTTTTCTGTTGAAAACAGTTTGATTTGAGTATAAACGATTTTTTTTTCTTTAGGGTAGTGAGATAATTCAGAAAGGCAAAGAATCCAACCCACGAGCTCAACCCTAACCGGTCTAAAATAAAGTTAAACACCTGGTAAAATAGTTTAATTTTCTTAACCCTAATTAAAATTATTAACCTATAATTGGTCAACATTAATCTCTTAGAATTAAGATTTAAAAAATAATTTTTTATTAATACGTGGCTTTCTATAATTGTATGCAAAAAACATTTTTGTTATCGATAATTATATGTGAAAAACATTAAAAAGATCCGGGTTACTTTAGTTTACAAAATTAAAATAACAAATGGTGTGCTTGCCCCAATATCAAGCATTTTATCTTTGCTTTTTTTTTTTTTTGGGGAAGATTTTATCTTTGCTTTGACAGGCCCTTTTGGAGTGGTTGTTTGGACTTACCATTATGACACCCCTTAAGTCTGGCTGTATGTATTTTGATTTAGAGAGTGTGTTAGTTACATGATATCATTTCAACAATAAAATAATAATTGGTTTGACAAGTTTCTTTTTCAAGGGTTAAAAGTATAAATTATCTAATTTTAATGTAAATTGTTTTAATTGGTTGTTAAAACAAGTATTGATTCATAACTGAGAGTATAGAAAGCCAGAGAATAGGTCTAGTCTGTCTCAATGAGCCCACACCAAAAATTCTAACATAATATTTGCCCTTAGTTAATTCCCAATATAGAAAAGAAAGATGGAAAATGCCTTAACTTATAAAAAAAAAATAAAAAAAAATTGACCTCCCTGCACACACAAATTTCTGTTGCCCTACCAATAGAAGATTTGTATTCATGGGAACATAGTTCTGTAGCAATTTTCCATCTTCACATGTATTAGCAACAATGCATTTACAGCCCCTGATTTGCAAACAACTATTCGGGTACTGCCACGTTACAAAGAAAAAAGGAGGTGCTATGCCCATACCACACTTTGTTGATTATGCTTCAAAATTAAGAATATTGACTACACCAATGAAATAGTAATACCATCTTGCTTTCTCTCTCTCGTCTTCAACTAAAGATTTGGACAACTTTTGGTACCATCTTCTTCTTCTTTTTTGCTCCAGAATTACGGCTTCTTCTTCTTTTTTGCTCCAGAATTACGGTTAGGCCGCAACTCAGTTATTGTGTTAGTATATGTTCGAGTTAGAATTGGGGAGTTGAGCGCTTGCTACTCATCACCCGGAGGGATTAAATCCCGAGACCTCTCGCCAAAGAGAGGCCACACCCTACCATTGGAGCAAGCATTGGGGTGTTCCATCTTGAAATTCAAATATATATTTTTTATTCCATTTCACAAAACACCAACAAGAAAAACATAAGAGGATAGACACTCTTGTTCAGCCAATTGTGTCCCGTTTCTTCAATGGGTCTCTCCTCCTATCACAATAAAAACATCACGACCATAAGATTTAGGGTTCTCAAAGAGGAATTTAAGTCATACGAAAAGTGATTACATAGTGACATGATGGTATCATCATTCCAAATTTTAGCTTCTCGAGAGGATTGTTCAAGCTCAAAGGTTGTGATGAATCTGCGAGCCGCTTTTGGTTGATAATATGAAACAATTGTAAGGCTGATATAATACAAAGTATCCTATCAAATAAAAGGGTTAATCTACTTCGAGAGTGATCAATCTCCTAAGTCATGAGACCATAATTCATTTCATAAACTCCCATGTCGTTGAACATGTCTTCTAATTAAATAGAGAACTAGAATAAGGATAAGGATAAATTCAATCTAAGAGATAAGGATCTATCCTAATCTCTTTATTCAAACTAAATGGTGGTGATCTACATTGGCATATAGTTACGTGTTATCTTGAATGATCAATGCGAAAGGGCTCCCAACATTCCTCTCCCCTTAAAATGACCATTGTGCAGAGACATGAATTTACTTTTATATCATTATCTTGATTAATAAGAGTAGAATTGTTAACGATATGTTTTAACATGTGTTTGATGCTAATTGAATGATGTGGAGGTTTAAATGATCAAAGATGTGTTTTAATACATGTGATGCACTGTTCCTTGATGATCTTAAGTTAAATTTAAAATAACTAAATACAAGAATTACAAATATTATAAGGAGGGTGTGATTTGAGCAAAAACATAAATTATCGAATTTTGAAATGATTTCACCCGGAAAGGAATGTTTATAGATTAAATAAATGTATATGATTTTATGAGATTTTATTATTAAGTATAGAGTAATTAACTTGACTATCAAAAATTTTACGACAACAAGAATTTCAATTTTTAGCCTAAAACTGAAAAATGAGATTTTGATTTAGTAGGAATTTGATTTTCGAAGTATTTTTATTGAATCCAAATAGGGGGTACTTTATTTTAATTTAAAACTTAAAGTAAATTAAATGAAAAATTAAAAAATATTTAAGAAAATAAGTGTGCTGATGGACTGATGCTAAAGGGAAAAGAGTGTTATTGTTGTTGCTATTTGTTGTTAAGAAAATAGGGATTGTGCTACTGCAATCGATTGCACCAAACTGTATGGCTCCGATTGATTGCAATAAAGCCCCGATCGATCGTAGTCTGTGTATAGGATTTTTTTAAAGACACCGAAATTAGGGTTTTAAACCCCCTCTACTATAATTAGGACTTTTAATATGAGGGTTTTAGAGTTTCAAAGGCTCTAAACCTAATTTAGGAGAGAAAGAGGGGAAAACCTATGATTGAAGGACTTAGCTTAGAGAAAGAGGATTTGGCTTAGAGAAGGGTGATTGAACTTCGGGATCAATCGCCCCAAGGAGTATTCTCTATTCTCTAGTGTTTGTATCGTAGGGAAACGATCTAGCTAAGAATGTATAAATATGAATTCTTCACTATTAATGTCATGATTCATTGATGTTTTAAGTTTTAAGATTCTATGCTAGAATAAGGTTAAATAAGATTTAAAATAGAAATGCTTCTCTATATAAGTTTTTATCATAATTGTTATATAATGTGGGGAAGGTATTTGAATAAATGTGGAGGAAGGAAATGATTGTGGATTTGTGTGATTGAATGAGGAGGATGGGATGTATGTTGGAGTTTTGGATGGATTGTTTTATTGTTGAATGATGACTTTTGTATACAATTAATGATTTAGGGCTACCATTTTTATGTTGTTACATGTGAAAATGACTTATGTTGAACTATAATGATGTTTTGCATTTGTTATTGAGACATCCATAATTATACATGTTCAATTGATGATATTACGAAAATAATATGCTATGACTATTGTAGTATGATGTTAATCTTGTGTGTAGTGATTTATTATTGAGCAAATAGACCTAAAATTACGATATTATGGCAAAGGTCTTTCATCATAATGGTGTACAATGTTATGATGGATTACCGGGATACTTAATCGATAATCTAAAGTATTATTTGACCGATGATTAATCATTCTTTACTCACGACTTGATGAATAATGCATGATGTTAGCCTTACATGTAGTGATGTATTGTTGAGTAAGTAAACCTTGGAATTTTAATCTCGCGAGCCTAAGTCTTCTATCATGATGGAGTGAGACGTATGATGGATCACCTAATGTACCAAATTGATGATCTAAAGGGTTATTGACTCAAGGTTCATCACTCTTCACTTACGATATGACCTAAGTACAAACATGAAAATATCACGACCACGAGTAAGAATATAAGTACGATACAAGCCTTACCTCATGATTGAGTTTTTCACTTGACCGAGTACCACCAGTTTAAGATCATGGGGTATACGTACCAAAGAAAGTGAATCACAAGTAATTCCATGAGCACTAGAGTAAAGTGTTGTGGAATAGTACTCAGAATATAGAGTATAGTAATTTCTTTCATCTATATAGTGAAAAGTTATTTTAAGTTACTACGCATGTTAATGATGTTCACATAAAAACAAGATAATGATGAATCATGAAAGAAAAGAAGGAAACAAAATAATGATGATTTATAAAAGAAATGAAGGAAAAGCAAGACAAGAAAATAAAAGAATTATGAAATATGCACAAGACTCCCGCACACTAATTTATGCATAAAGTATATGTTGAAATGCCATAATGCACCTGCTTCATGTAAATGATGTTTTAAAATGCTACAATGAACATGCTCAGATTATGTTTGCATTATCCATGATAAATATGTTATGTTGATGTTTCTGATATTGCTAATTAGGAGTTTATATTCTTTGAGTCTCTTGTTGCTTAACCGATATGTTTTCATGTCAGCAGATTCAGGTTTCGAGGTAGCAGATGAGCCTTGGGTGAGGAAGACTATGGAGATGAGGAAGAATGTGATCTTCTTGAGGAGGGATCAAGGGACCTCGATCGCTTTTCATACTACTAGATTGTTAGACTTTAATTTTATTAAAAGTTGTAAGAGAGTTTAATGTTGATACAGGTTATATTTTGATGATTATAGGTTGGATTTATGATTGTGAATCATGTTGAATGATTCAGATGTTACGAACTTAGTTACTAGAAGGAATTGTAACAGTAATTTTGATTCTTGTTTAATGTTTAAGAAAAAAATTCAGGTTTACATTTAGTATTACCTTGTATGCTTTAAGGATTATTTTAGGATAAACGGTGTCTCGGGCCTAAAGTCTTAATTTAGCCTAGATGAGATTTTGGGGAATGACACATTGTCCCAAAGGGTCAATTGCAAAGTCAATATTCTTCCAAGATCGTACGGGTGCCCTGCAATTGAGTAGTCTAGGAAATGGATGGAAACTAATATCATTTGATCTAAATGTTGAAAATGTTATGCTGAAAATTTATGGTCCATCAAATCCTTCCTATCAAAGTGTGGTGCCTCGACACGTGAGGTTATTGGTGGAGCTACATAGTGCTGGTTAAAATCCTTAATGTCATCATATTTGATTACCACGTGACTTCATTTGATACTTCTTCTTCTTTGGGTGTAGGATTCTCAATCTTGTGTCATTGTTGCCCCAAAAGTGCGATTTTGTCGAAACTCTTTTTTAATTTAGCTAAGATTTCTTGAACTTCTTTGATTTCCACCAATATTTGGTTACATGCAAGGGCAGAGCCACATGGGGTCCCTAAAATTTTAGAGAAAAAAAATTCCTATTGGTTCTAATAGGGGCGTAGCCTAGTAGAGGGGGTGGAGCCGGGGGGACGAGAGGCCCTAGCCCTCCCTAAACTTCTGAGAAAAAATATATACTTTACAAATAGACACAAATTGATGTAATAGCCCATGAACTTGGCCTTAAAAAATAATCGGGGGCTTCGCCCCAAAAGCCCCCATTGTTAGCCCCGTGCACGCCTTGCATAATCTCTAAGATAGCAACTCTGATGTCAATTGATAGGATACCAAGTATCCTATCAAATAAAAGGGTTGGATCTTCTTTGAGAGATCAATTTCCTAAGTCGTGAGATTTTAATGCATTTCATAAACTCCCATCTCTTTATACATGCCTTCCATAGAGCTAACATAAAGATAAATTCAAACTAAAATATATAGGATAGATCCTTATATCTTTATTCAAACTAAATGGTGGTGATCTACGTGTACATGTAGTTATGTGTTTTCTTGAATAATCAATGCGAAAGAGATACCAACAAGAGTGGGATGGAAACTGAAGTGTTTGGTGTGTATTGGGTTTTTAAAGTGTAAGATGTTTAAAAAATACATAAGGGTTTGGTGTGGTGAAGGAGATTATTGTTCTCTTTCTATTCTATATCTCTGTTGTTCATTTTGTCTTAACCAAAATGAAGAAAGAATTTGAATTTAAAGTAAATTATGCCAACGTCTTTCACCGAAAAAGGGAGAGACAAAGACGGTGATTCTAGTATATAGTAAGTTGGCTCTAACTCTTGTTTGCAACATAAATAATCTTTCTTTCTCTCATTTGCTTTGTTGGGAAGTTGGTACAGGTTGTATAGCTAGAGAAAAGGTAATCACGCTTTCTCCTTACTAACCATTGAAAAGATACGTTGTTATTAAGCCGCTTCGGGACAAGTATTTAGTTTTGGGGGTATAATTAGTATCTGTTGGTGTGCTCGTAGCACCATCTTAAGAAAATACAATGAACATTGTTGTGCATTATCAAGAGAAATAAATATAACAATATTTTTAATTTAAATAACTGTGTTTTGTGATGTAGTAAGCCTGTAAACGGAGCATATTCAAACCAGATTTCCAAATCTGATTTGAGATCCCTCATATTATACATTGGTCAACCTGAATTCGATCTAATTAAGATTCGAATTCGATCCTATTAATTTCAAATTTCAATAAATAATTTTTAAATATACAAAAATTTATAAATAATTTCATAAATGATTTAAATAAAAGGAAGCATAATACTTTATACACTAAAAAAAAATATTAATCAATTATATATTTGCACACATGTATTCAGCATATTATTAGAAGAATTGTTCTTTGGAGAGTAAGGTACGATAAAAGTTGTAAGCATATAATCAAATCAGACCTTAATCGGATCAGAACACCTAGACCCCAAATGGATTTACTACAATCAGATTTGAAAATCACGATCTTTATTCGAGTGGATCTGATCAATATTTGCTCTAATTGAATCGGATCATCTATTGACAGCCCTACACATGATGGATGCATTGTTGCTGCCAGGTGTTACTTTTATATTGGCTGAACAAAGATGCAATCACACGGTGGATATCCATCAGACCTTGACAGTTCTACACTACAAAAATATACACATTGGTTTTTGGCTGAGATCGAACGGTTCAGAATTCAGATCATTATAGAAGTGGCTCCTGGGTCCAATAACCTAAAGCATACAAAAGTTTCTGTATCCTTGTCAAACACAGAAAGAAAACCCTTAATATGTAGAATGGCATATAAGACCTAGTTTTCTCTATAGCAGAACCCTAATTTCCCACCTCAAATACAAACTCTCTTCTTCTCGGATCTTCATCCCTAAAAATGGTGAGAATCTCTACAACTTTTACATTCGTAGTCGTTGTTTGTCCTTCTCGATTTCACTGCAACAAGTAGATGCTTTGATTTATCTGTGTTTTTTTTTTTTTTTTTGGCGATTTTCCATTTTTTTCCTAATTTTTTTTCCCCAATTTGTAGCCTTTCAAGCGATATGTGGAGATCGGAAGAGTGGCCCTCGTGAATTACGGGAAGGATTATGGGAATCTTGTCGTCATCGTCGACGTAATCGATCAAACTCGCGTATGTGCTTTGATTCACTTCGTGTTTAATTAAGATTTCTCTTTATTTTTTCAGATGAACTGAGTAATTTAGTATCTGTTAGGGATGAAAAAAATTGAAAAACTCGAATTTTCATTTCACTATCTGCTCATCAGTAACAGCATTTTGCTTTGATGATTCATTTTCTTTTATTGTATAGCTGTATGAATTACATGTTTATGCGCACATTAGTGTTTAGATTACAGATATTGCATTTTGTATTTTTCTTTTTAAAAAATATTCTTTTTTAAATGGATTTGTTACATTACAGTGCTCCAGGAACAAATTAGCTTATGGGTATTTAGTTCTTTAAGCAACTTGGTGGATGGAGTTGTGGGTATGTGTTTTTAATTACATTTAATTGATTAGAAAGATAATAAGCTTTAGTTTCGATAAGGTACAAACGTCAGACTAGATATTACAAATTGTTGTGCTTTGGGCTCAACCAGTGTTACTCATATTTGTAGTTGTGAAGCTATGGAAATTGTGTTCATGTAGTAGCTGTTAGGAATGTCTCTATAATCTTGTAGGATCATGATTTGTTATGTTATATTTGTAAATGAAACCCCTAAAAATTATTGGCAACTGTGAACCTTTGTTCTCAATATCGATATAGTAGCTGTTTTCCTGTTACTTTAAGATGACGATAACTCTCTAATAAATTATAGTAATATCTAATCATTTTTTTAAATTTTTTTTTGTCAATTTAGATGTAACAATAGAAAGAAACGGAATAAGAACCCACAGTTTTAGCGGGTATTGTAACCTTTAGAATGATGTATAATGTTTAAGGTCTGCCACTATTAACCCCTTATTTTCGTTATTTTTAGACCTTGCTATAAATATATTAAGCTAAATGTGAGTTGTTCCACATAATCCAATACCTCAAATAGAGAGGAATTTTTAGGGAAATGTTGGTTGAGGTTTGTAGGATTTTTAATGGGCTGGTTTCTCTATCTGATGAGGGTATTTTGTAGAATGTTGTAATCGTGGGCTTCTTTGTTTGAGCATTGGAGAATAAAATTTGCTGCTCCGCATTGTGGCACAGAGAAACCTCATGAGCGACTAGCCCTTGTCAAAGCTACTTGACTGTTTGTCAGCTGTAGCAGTTATGAGATTTGCAGAAGTGGAACTTATATTTTCAATTTTGTTGTGTCGAATGCCTGTAGGCGTGTTGTACTTCCTTGGACACAGCAGTCCAAAGGAAAAAGGATATCTTCGAATGAATAAGAGGATTCCAAACAATCCTATGGGGAAACGATAATGAGGGAGCTGAAATTAAGGACTGGAACAGTGATTTCACTGAAAAACGACTATTGTGGCTCTGGAGAAAATCCGTGCATCCCTAAACTGGGTACGGATAGGTGAGGAATTTAGATTTTGGAGAAAACCAACCAAATTCTCAACTCTCCAGTCGTTCAAATCGTGTCCAAGTCTAGGATACCAAATTACCTAGTTGTTACTCAACTCAAAACACTGTGACCAAGCTAATGGGATAGTATGGCCTACATGTGTTTAATTGAGGAAAGCCGAAATATATGTATCTTTTTGTACCATGTTAGGATGTTGTGGGTTTCCTCTATCTAATCCTTTTTTTTTGTACATTTTTTAAATGCTGATCCGATTGATTTATCATTTTACTCAATTGTGGTATTTACTGTCCCCAAATATAAAACGGAAAATCTGCCTTAATGTGCTAATTCCACATGACAGGCTCTTGTTGATGCTCCCGATATGGTGAGAAGCCAAATGAATTTCAAGAGGCTCTCACTCACGGATATCAAGATTGACATCAAAAGGGTTCCGAAGAAGAAGACTTTGATTGCGGCCATGGAGGCTGCAGGTGAGGGCCGATTCATTATAGGCATTGTGGAAAAATGTGAATGTTCCCCTCTCTTACATTTAACTTGAGCTCCTTAAATTGAACTTACTGTGATGGCAGATGTCAAGAATAAATGGGAGAACAGTTCCTGGGGCAGGAAGTTGATTGTGCAGAAGAGAAGGGCCTCACTCAATGATTTTGATAGGTTCAAGCTCATGTTGGCAAAGATCAAGGTTTGTAGCGATTTGGTTTTTGACTGGTTTACAAACTGACCTTGTGACTTAAAAACTCCCCTTTTGAGTTTCAGATTAATTCCAGACTTTGGTTGAGTTGTGAGCACAAGCTCCTTTTTACCCCCAAGATTACTTTGCCGAGTGTTTGCACTAATCTAATAATGGGGAAATCTACTCTCTGAAACCAAGGTTGATGTTGGTTCCAAAATGATTTGGGGGTTCTTGAAACATCAAACCATATATGATAACTCTCATAACAAATTAAACTCCTTAGTGCTTTCTAAGCACTCTACGGCTTGAATGTCAAGTTGGACTTGGCATCTTGTTTGTCTCTGTTTCTATTTTCTGACATAAGGCTCATAAGCACGGACCATTAAATTTTATTTGGCTAATGGGTTTTTATAAATGTGAATGTGCAGAGGGGTGGAGCGATCCGGCAAGAGATTGCAAAGCTGAAGAAGCAGAGTGCATCCTAAGCTTTGTTCTCTTTTGAAAATCCATTTTTGTTAGATTTTTGCAAATTATTATTTATCGGGTACCTTGTTTTCTTCTTATTTGTTCTAATTTCGAGATTGAGCATTTAACTTGTGATATTTTGGGTAATCTTTGGGACACCATCAGAGATTACTACTTTGTCTGAGAACTGTTTTCAGAAAGTTCTCAAAATCTTTGTTTTCTCTGTGCAAGACTATGGCTGAGATTGATGAGTTTGAGCCTGTGGGACTGGAAAGGCAATGAAAGGGTTACATGCATTGCCATGTCTTGAGGCCGCAATCCTCATGCACCATTGGAATGCATACACATTTTCCTTTTTTCCCACATCATGCATGATCTTTAAACCAACATGAAGCAGATAACCACAGGGTTACTTTTTTTTAGGGGGGGGGGGGGTTAAAAAGATAGATTCCATTCATAAGATATGGGGAAACAGTACATCAGGGGGATGAGGCCCCCAGTTAAAACTAGCAGGACGAGGAGCAAATCTCCAAAACTGACATTTAAGCCCTCTTGGGCTAGATTATGCGCACCGAAATTCGCTTGATGCCTAATGAAATGGAATTCCAATTGCCCGCATTGAGTACTGAGATACAAAATATCAGAGAAAATAACATGGATATCTCAGTGGGTTGATTGGAGGGGTCTGAAAGTAAGTCGATGATCTCCTAACTCAATAACGACCTGTTCCCACTAGTTGGAGATGGCACTTAGGAGGCCCATTCGGATGGCCGCAGCCACTGCGATTCTGCTAATATTGTCTACAAGTTCCTTTTGTAAGGATAGGAGAGTATTGCCAGCATGATCTCTAGCGATGATTCCAGCTCCTGCTGCCAAATTTGACAATAGAGCAGCGTCATCAATATTAATTTTGATCCAATCTAATGCTGGGGTTCCCATCTCTCCGAACCGATGATCCCCGAGTCACCATCGGGCCCTGTATCTCTGTGGCGATTGGAAGCTATAAGATCCCGGATGAAGCATTCAAGCCGGTTAATGGTAAGAGTCCGGTTTGGGAGAGCTCCGTGGAAGATGACTTCGTTTCGTTTCGATGCTTCCATATAAACCAAAGGGTGCAACATATGCGAGTTGAGGTCGTTAAACCATTGATATCATCTTCAGGCTTATGGAGGAAACATGTCTATGCCTTGTTTTGTTTCAGAATCTTGCTGATAACAAATGGAAAGATCACAAGAAAGCAGCTGGACAGTCAGTTCGGTATTCTCTCATCTGTTACAGCCATTTTTGATTTCGAAGTATATTTGGAAACCTTTCCTGCTTATTACATGCATTTTTTCGCTTCTGTATTTGAATAAATAAGTTTCATCAGGAAGAATTGCAACTGATGTGAGCCATTAACCCTAAGTTGGTCAGCATTATTTCTCAAGGTTAATACGATTGAACTTATATTTATAGATTATAATTTAAAGGGGGCTTAGTACTTTTCTTAGCATTGCAGTGGCTCATATTCTTATGCACTGAAAAAGAATAAAAGAAAAAAAAATGTTAGCCCTAGATGCAGACTTCTAAGCTCTTACTAAAACAGTAACAAGTGTCCCTTACTAGGGATGGCAATAGGGCGGTTTTGGGCCAGGGCGCCCCCATCCCGACCTCGCCCCTATTGGAAAACTCCTACCCAAAACCCGTCCCAAACCCGGAGCAGGGCGGGGTGGTCACTTCCGACAGTTCTTAACCCCATCCCCATTTCCACCCCTCCCTATCCCGTCCCGTCCCGTTAAGCACTAGATGGGGCGGGTTGAGATTATATTCCATACTATAAAGATTATACTGAGGTAATTTTATTATTAAATTAAAGGTAAAATAGTAATTGATCATTATAAATGGGGCAGGGTGGCCTAACCCATCCCCAGCCTGAACCCGACTCATCTTATTTCCAAATCCGCCCATATCCCATTTAAAAGCTACCCAAACCTGTCACAATAGGGGCGGGTTACCCTATTAAACCCCAGTTGCATCCCTATCCCTTACTTTTCATGTTACCTACATTTAGTTGTTCCCTTGAGAACCGTTATAATTCTTAATTTATCTTTTGAAAATTTCTCAAATACCGCAAGGTATAAATTATAATTTCTCTTTTGCAAATTTTATTTTTTAAACTGTTAAAGGGGATAACAACATCAAAGTATTGCACCCACAGTGAGAATAGAAAAAAAAAATTGAATTCCTGTTAAGGGCTAGCACTGAAAAGAGAAAAAATGAAAGTAGAAACTCAAGAGTTGCTGCAATTTCAAACACCTAGGCTACACTAACATTAACGGGATGGATTCAATAATGGGGGTGCTCAACCGTGGACTGACCGCATGAACCGGCTGTGTGTGAGTTTTGAGTGTGTGAGTTACATGATAACATTTTCACCAAATAAACCTTCCATCTGGTTCTCTATTACAGCGTGTCATTTAGGTGTTATCCTGGGTTTAGTCCCACATCTATTACGAAGTTGACTTGGCAGGGGTGTTTAAGGGGCCATCAATTCATTTTAAGACATGTCCTTTTAGAGCGGTTGTTTGGACTTACCCTGATGACACCTTAGCGGTTACTTTAGTCGGTGTGAGTTTTGAGTGTGTGTAAAGTTACATAATAAAATTGCATTTTCACCAAAAACCGTAGAAGTGAAGTGCATCTAACTTGGTTTTTCAGTGCGAGTTGGACTGCATTTCAAGCATGGACCGTACCCTGAACCAGGGCCACCCTGGTTTGACACTCTAATAGTGTGCCCCAGTTACGGAGCCAAATCAGCGTGGTCCTTGTAGGCTTGTATGGCGTGGGTCCTTATAGCCAAGGGTGGAGTCAGGATTCTCTTGCAAGGGCTAACAATGGGGGTTCGGGACGTAACCTATAAATATTTTTTTGAGGGTTAAGTTCATGGGCCATCGAGTCTGTTTGGTTCTGTTTTTAGAAAAACATATATTTTCTCAAAAGTTTAGGGGCCTAGAGTCCCCCATCCCTTGTCTCTGCCCTCTTGTAGGCTATGCCCTTATTAATAATATATGGTTTTTCATTTTGTCAAAATTTCGGTTGGGGAGGGGGGGGGGCTTCAGCCCCCCTGGCCTCCATGTGGCTCCACCCTTGCCTGTAGCAAAACTCAACTTGCAAACACAGAGCTGGAAATTAGTTTGGTAATTTTAAATAAAAATTAAGATGCTTATCTCATAACCTTAAAATCATAAAAAAATTAATAAAGCTTGTTAGGGACCTTGTCTTAGAAGTTAGCTAGTTAAAGAGTGTTTTAAGGCAAGCTCTCGGTTAATCCTAGAGCCACACGGGCCATACGGTTCCAATAGCTTGAGTTCAGATTCTATTCTATCCCAACCCACTAGTCAACACTTGTCCCTTTTAATTTCCTTTAATTGTAACTAAGAATCTCTAACTTTTAGGATTAAAGAATCTTTCCTTTATTTGGTCTTTAGAAAAAAAAAAAAAAAAAAAAGAAGTCTAAGAATCAAAATTTCTTAGCCATAATTAAAGGACAATTTAAAGGGCTTTGTCCGTGCCATTGAACTTTCCCAAGTCCAATCTTGGACAGGATCGGATTTTAATTGTTGTTAAGATTCTCACTTTTAGGATAAAGAATCTTTCCTTGGTTTTTAGAAAGAATAAATAAAGAAACTCTAAGGTTCAAAATTTCTTAACCAGAGTTATAGGATAGTTAAAAGGGTTTTGTGGGTGTGATTGAACTTTCCCAAATCCAATCACTATTGAACTCAAGTTTTTTTTTTTTTTCTGTTTGAAAGGGGGTGTTAAAGGTATCATTTAAGGCACAGACCTATAGTAACCACTAAGGTGCAATAAGGGTAAATCCACACACTCCAAAGGACTCACTCCAAAAGGGCCTTGACTATGGATTAGTAGGTTTATTCAAACCTAACAAAACTACTGATTGGATTAGTACTAGTTTTTTTGGAACTCAAATGGATTAGTACTAATTGTTGTAGAGAACAACCGTTTTATGTTATCATATCTTTATAAATTTGTAATACCAAAATTATCTTTATCTTTTCTTTACTATTATAATGGGACAAGCAGGCATAGCCTGAATTTTCCGAAATTCTTAAACTACCCCCTTATATAAAACAATTTAATTTAATATTTTACTTTAATTCCCAAATTACCCTCATTTATCTATGTAAAGAATAGAATCACAGTCAATCGCGATTGAACTCTCTGAGTTCAATCACACCCACGGTTTAACACGTGTCCTATTTAATTCCTATTAACTGTGGTTAACTCCTTCCCCTCGCGTTCACGTGCATCGCACGTGTCACCCGCTAGTCTACCTTAATGCAAATTCAAACCTAATAAATCACTTCCATTAAGGAATGGCCTAGCACTAAAGTAACATAGGACTAGAGAGAAATAATGGCTTTTAGCCTTAAGAGTCCATATTGACTCAAAGATCCATCTATATTTCAGCCGAAAAAGAAAATTCTCTTTTGAAACTCCAGGCCTCTCCTCAACTTTCTTCTTCTCTATTTTTATTTTTATTTCTGGATTACTCTGTGTTTGAAATTTGAATATCTTTCAGTCCTACCCATTTATGTTCTTCAACGATCAGAAACTCATCCATATTTTCAGAAAATTCTGACTGATTTTCAGGAAGATTTGAAGCTCTGCAACACCCATATACATGGGTCTCAAGGAACTTCAGCGCAAGCTCAAGGTAATTTAATTATAACTCTTTTCTTGTTTTTTTTTTTTTGGAGTATTTTCACAAGTAGAAGATTTTGATTAATGGGTTCTCTCAGAAGTTTTTCTTTGATTAGTTCTATATATTATACTGTTGACAAATCCATGTTTGATGAAAAACATTTGTTTTTTTTCTCTTTTTGAAGAGAGCAGAAAAAATGATTTTCAAACCATAACCAGGAAGTTTGTGATTGATCAAAGCATACAGTTTCACAAAGGTTATTTAAAGAGATATAAAACTGTCCATGCATATGCTGGGATGATTGTAACTGCTCAATTTCTTCTATCATGCACATGAAAGTGTTGTTATACATATAAGCATATTCATGTCTGACCTGACTATATATGTACATACATCTGTGAAATTGATATATGACTAGATTGAATTAGATAGCAAAAGATAAATACCCTCATAGTAGTCTTGAATGGTCTATGTCATGGCAGTAAACTCATGCATGCATGTACATAGATTCATTTTCATACATGAATGCTTGTGAATTATCAGTTTTTTTCAATAAGAATGGTATATATTTTATTGTTCAGGCAATCCGGGTGAGAAGATTTCTCACAGGGGATGTTGAGAGCAGTAAAAGGGATGCTGCAAAGAAGCCCTCATGGATGACACCCATCTCACATGGATTTCATGTGGTTGAGGATTGGTCGCTTAGAGGTGAATCGGATGGCTCGGTTTTTGACTCTGTTGTGGCACAGAGAGAGCAAATTGAAGATGCAGAGGTGTGGTTGTTTGGAGTCTTTGATGCTCAACTGGGAGATGGAGTCACCAAATACATGCAGTCCCATCTATTTGATAAGAACCTCACTGAGGTAACCCAAACGAATTCATATGCAACGTTGTAATCCCATTTAACCTCACTTACTTTTAGAAAATGAAAATTTCTTATTAAAATGTCTTAAATAGCGGTGCGTCTTCGGAGCACATATGCCTGTGGCTTGAGCCATATTGATGCTGCGAAGTAGCGCCATGAGTACAATTTGCACCATTAGATCAACTTTACTGTGTTGAATCATGAATATGATGAACCTAGGTACATCCCCAGATGTTGATTTGAGACCAATCATTTGACCTGACGGCTGACACGCCTTGGTTAAGCTAATTCCTGAAATTTAGACCAAAATCAGACCCGTTTTAGGCACTTAGTTATGTGTTTGAATCAGAAGGTTAACGGGCTGTTGGAGGTATAATGGAGAGTGAAAATTGAATTTTGTGATTCTTTGCGCTGCTTCGCTAGTTGCACCACTCGCAAAATTACCTCAAAACAGTGCTGGTCTCTCAATAATTTTGTTTTGGGCAATGCTATGTCCACTTTCCATTTTTTTTGAACAAAAAAAAAAATGTGGTAGTCTTTTAGAGTCCACCATTTTTTGTCTTGTTCAAAATAGGAAAGTAGACCTAACATTATCCTTTGGTTTTTATTTTTTTGCCATCAATGTTTTCCAATTAGGCTAAGCCCATAAATAGAACAGCTGAATGTTGATGCTTACAGTGTGAGGGTGAATGCCACATGTTGGCATCCATTGCTTGCGATGCGGCACTTTTCCGTGCATCATGGAGCGTGAAAACTATAAACTAGCCCTGTTTTAGCTTAGCCTTAAGAATTTTGTTAAATGCAAATGTAATGCAGTCACAAATCAGGAGGAAGAGCAAAGAGACATTGAGAAAGGCCTATCTTTGTACAAGAGCAAAGATAGGTAAAGGAGAGGAAGAAAATGAGACAGGGAAATGGGGTTCAACATCTGTAATTGTGATCAATGGAGAGAAGCTTGTGGCAGCAAGTATGGGTGATTATAGAGCAGTTGTGTGTAGAGATGGTGTGGCTCATCAGATAGGCAAAAGGCGCCAACGCAGGGCCAAGAGACATTGGTCCCTTAATCTCATTTCAGGTATGCCACTATTTCTTCTTAATATGTATGTAATGTGCAGGGAATTTATTTTTATGGATGCTGAGTTTGTCTACTTTTGCTTGTGTCTGTGCGTGCGTATATGCGTTCTCGCCATTGTCTTGATATTTAAACAGGCGTGTGGCGAATGCCTAGAGTAAGCCTACTGGCATGCGAATCGGGCAATGCAGCAGGCAGTAAGCAGTCTAAAAGCTCAGAGCCAGTTTTGGGTGTTGAGAGGATTGATTCTGATTCAGAATTCGTCATCTTAGCAAGCAGTGGCATATGGGAGGTAAGACATCACTGCTATATTATCAGATTTTGACTTCTTTTTGGTTTTAAATCAGTATTATATAAATTGCAAATTTTGCATTCTAATGTTGTCACAAAATCATCCTCATGAATGAAAGCAATACAATATGATACTATTACTATGTGGTGGATAGAAATATTGGGGAAAGATTTGATAGTACATGCTTCAAAACGAAATTATTGCCTTTTAAAGAGCGGAATGGCAGAAAAGAGGATTTGTGTTAAGACACCAAAAAAATGGGGTAAGGTATGGATGATGACTAGAAAACAAGAAAAAAAATTCCTAAGATCATTATTGCTGAGGGATACTAATCCTTGGAATTTTTTCTGACCTTGAACCCCTTTTTGCCCCTTAAGCTAGCTACGGATATTATATATATATATAATAGAATGGTATTCAATACATAAGGGTGAAAAAGACTAGCAAAGGTTAACAAGTTCACTAGTCTCATATATCCTTTTTAGCTTTTGATAACTGAAACTGATCGTTTTAACAATTTTCTTTTTAATTTTTTATTATTGTGCATGGGTGATTAGGTGATGAAGAATCAGGAGGCCGTGAATCTCGTCAGGCACATAGACAACCCACAAGAAGCTGCCGAATGCTTAGCAAAGGAGGCGCTAACCAGAATGAGCAAAATTAACATTTCATGTGTAGTTATTCGCTTTGATTGATACAATGTCAAGTTTGTTCTGATTGAATCAGATATAATTTTTTTTTGGTAATAATATACTCAATATTTATACAGAAATGGAAGAGAAAACATTTGTATTAGTATTTTATACATGATATGTACTTGGAGTAATAGATCATATTTTAATCGTATGGAAATCTCATCTATTTTTTTGACAGTCAACTCTGGAACGTGTGCTTAGATTTGCATTCGAGCCGAGCTTGGTTTAAACATGCTTAAGCTCGGCTTGAGGTTGATTTGAGCTCGAATAAAAGCTATTCTTGGCTTGGTTATTCAGGCTTCGGCTTGGCTCAAACGAGTCGAGCTCATGAGCCAACTCGACTTGAATGCAGCCCTAGCCCTAGCCCCTTAGATGTGCCTCTCATTCAGGAGATCTGAGATCAAGTGCTATAGGAAGAAAATTCTCAATTGATTGGGAGTAGTTTTCCCTAGGCGATGTGGCAACTAGGCATACTCACCCCATACTGACAACCTAATAGATAGGTTGCTGCTAGGCGTAGCCCACAATTTGATGATGCACCCGTTAATAAAAATGAATGGCTGCACATCATTAAATTCTTAAAATTAAAAGTACACATCAAAAATAAAAATAAAAAACTCTCTAAATTTTATAACTACACACTAAAATAACGTGAATGATTTCTGTAATGGGTAAATTTCGTAAAAACCTAAGTGTGGTAACAACGAGCTCGTCCTCAGTGTGGTGTTATCGTTTGAGCTCATTTCCGTCGTCTCCTCGGCAACGGGCTCGTGGACGTATGAACGACGAGAGCGTGGTCTTGTGAACGACGATCACGTCTTCACTCTGACGACGGACCCGTGGTCTCGTGAACGACGATCACGTCTTCACTCTGACGACGGACCCGTGGTCTTGTGAACGACGATCACGTCTTCATTCTGACGACGGACCCGTGGTCTTATGAACGACGATCACGTCTTCACTCTGACGACGGACCCGTGGTCTTGTGAACGACAATCACGTCTTCACTCTGACGACGGACCCGTGGTCCTGTGAACGACGATCACGTCTTCACTCTGACGACGGACCCGTGATCTCGTGAACGACGATCACGTCTTCATTCTGACGACATACCCGTCGTCTTATTGTCCACGATCGCGTATCCTAAACACGTAATGAGATCTGGCGTTGCTGCCCAGTCGCCTGGGACTGATCCTACCTCTACGATGGTAGGTGGGTAACATTGTCTTGGCATTAAATGGCATTTAATGCTGCATTTAATGCCAGTCACCTCGGACGAGTTCCTACTCTTTGCCTGCTCTTTTTGTGTGCAGATGCGCGTGCAGTACGAATGACCAGAAGATCTATCTAAAATGATTACTGAAGTACACATCAGGGATTCGAGGTATGCATGGACATCAATGGGTGCCTATGGCCATGACAAGGGTGGTCTATATAACCCTGTGAAAAACAGTGTAAGGGGGGACGAAAAAATTGGGAGAGCTAAGACCTTCGAACTCTCTATTATGTTCTTGCTGTTCATCATCTCCTACACCTACTGACTTAATCATCGGAGTGCAGGTCAGGGTATCACACCCTCCACTCCAGTCTTCTACCAGCTAATCAGAACTTGGGAGGAGCTGCTGCTGACGCGTGTCCTTTCGGTAATTTTCCCTCACAAAATTGGCGCCGTCTGTGGGAAATTTTTTTTCTTAAGTCGAAACCCCCCTTCGCTCACACCACCTCTCGGTCAGCATGGCAAACCAAACTCCCCAGTCTTTCATCGAGCACCAGCCCCCTCAAGCCTTTTCATGCACCCCTTCCACCATGCAAACATTCGCATCAGGCCCACCTTCTGGACAATCAGAAAGGCCCATGACCACATCTGATCCCATCCTGCTACTATTACAACAACAACAGGCCACTCTGGCCCAAGTAGTCAGCCAGCAACAGTCACTGCAGGAGCGGCTAGATGCTTTGGAGCACGGAAACTTGGAGATCGATGACGAATCTCCTAGAGGGGGCTCTGCAGCTCGTAAACTCAATTTCCCTTCTTCTCCTCCCCCCAGAGGAACGGCCCCGATCTCGCCATCTGCACCAGAGAATCTGGAGAGGAGATTCACTCTCACTCCTTCTGCTGACGAAGCTACCCGCCCCCGTTCTCTTGATGCTCATGCTGAACGTCGAGATCTCCACGTCAGCGACAGCGGGTTGAAGACGGGTTTGACTCTCAAAGACGTGGAAGCCTTGATTAACGCTCGAGTCAGAGGAACGACAGGTGGAGCCTCTCTCGATCAGTATGCTCAGAAGTACAAGGACGAGGAGGAGACGTCCCCTTTCTCCAAGGAAATCGTTGAATCTTATACCCCGTCAAAGTTCACGGTGCCTAATTTTGTTAAGTTCGATGGGAGGAGGGATCCTATTGACCACCTGACCGACTTCAAAAATGCCATGGCTGTCCGTAACCCGGATGACAATCTCCTCTGCAAAGCCTTCCCTAGCAGCCTGACTGGAGCGGCTGCAAGATGGTTCCGTAATCTCCCCGCGGGGTCGATTAGGTGCATGGCTGATCTCCGGTCAGTTTTTATTGACCAGTACATCATCAACAAGAAAAAGAAAGCTGGTGCAGATTCCCTCTTCGCCATGAGAATGAAGTCGGCGGAGTCTCTTAGAGATTTTATTCAACGGTTTACCGATGAAGTCTCTAATATCGACAAGATTGAGGACTGCACTTGCATAGCGGCCTTCAAGAACGCCATACCCAAGAGTTCCAAACTCTACGAGTCTCTTGCCCTTGACTGTCCGATCAAGATGGACGAGCTGATAGTCCGTGCCTCTAAGTACGGAAGGATGGAGGAAGATATTGCGGCAACAACGAGGCCTAGAGCACGAGGAGTAGACGCTGTGGAATGGGGAAGCAGACCCTCCTCAAAGAGAGGGAAGAGATCGAAGTATGAATCATCATCCAGTGACGAGGAACCACGCAGACGCATACGACAAGAAAAAGTTGTGTACGTTGAACGACAAGGAGGATCGAATCGACTCTCGCTGGGAATCCGCCAAGATGCAGACTCGTCAAGGAGAACGGATCTACGGTCCAATCTCCGGCGGAAGGACGACCGTGCCTATCGAGGACGGGAGGAATCCGGGCATTACAAGGAGAGGGAAAATCGAGCAACAGAAAGACGTCCTTTTGCGTCTCGTGGTGGTCAAGTTAACTTCACAGCAAGCCCAGCGACGATCATGAAGACGATGGAAGACGAACCATATTTCGAATGGCCAGCACGGACCGTTCGTGATGTCATTACGGGACCCAGGGCACACGAATATTGTCAATACCACAAGTGCCATGGGCATCTCACGAATCGTTGTCGCATCCTGAGAGAATACTTGGAAAGATTAGTCCGTGAGGGCTATCTGGGAGAATACGTGGATTCTGGAAGAAAAGAGGGGCATATAACGGAGCCATCCACTCGGCCTCACGAGGGAGAGCCATCTGGTCAAATGAACCGAGGTGGAGAAGCTCCGAAAGGAGTCATAAACGTCATCCATCGCGCTCGAGCACCGGAAGTCGACGTTGAGCAGCAGTATCGAGCGAAAGCAAGGAAGTTATCGCACGTGGCAGAAGTTTACCAAGTGCGGTCGACGACGAAGGAAGTCGAGCAGGCCCTAATGTTCACTGACCAAGACATGGCAACTGTAGTCAGACCTCACTACGATGCTCTTGTCCTGTCCATGAGAATTGACGATTTCGACATCAGACGAGTGCTCATAGACCCTGGGAGTGGAGCAGATATCCTGTACCTCCATGCTTTCACGAAGATGGAGTTGGATCCAGCGGTTCTTGTACCCGCACAGACCCCCTTGGTAGGATTCGAAGGAAGTTCGATGCAACCCCTGGGCGAAGTCGTCTTACCGGTCAGAGCTGGACCTATCACCTTGTCCACCCGATTCTCCATTATCGATGCGCCGTCCCCATACAATGCTATCCTGGGGCGATGGTGGACTCACGAAATGAGAGCTGTTCCGTCTTCTTATTACCAGGTATTGAAATTCCCCACACCGGATGGACCGCGTGAAATAAGAGGAGACCAACTGGCATCGCAGAAGTGTGATTATACCTCTCCCAACCCGCTCAAATAGCAATTACAGGTCGGATCCGTGGAAGAGGAGAGCGCGGGTGAATCGCTGGTAAACCATTCTGTTGAACCCACGAAGCTTGTCAACCTCGGGACGGAGAACGAGCCGAGAATGCTACAGATCGGGACTTGTCTGACTGCAGATGAAGAGCGGGAACTGGTAAATTTTCTGAGGAAGAATCTCGACGTTTTCGCTTGGTCACATGAAGACATGACGGGTATCCGTCCTGAGATCATCTGTCACCATCTCAACGTGGATCCCATGGTCAATCCAGTTAAACAGAAACCTCGTAGACTCGCTCCGGCGTACCATGAGGCCGTCAATGAAGAAATCGACAAGTTAATTCGGCACGGGTTCATTCGTGAAGTCCAATATCCGGAGTGGATAGCCAATGTGGTAGCTGTTCCTAAGAAGAACGGAAAAGTCAGGGTCTGCATCGATTTCACCAATGTTAATAGAGCTTGCCCGAAAGACTTCTTCCCGGTTCCCAGAATCGACAGACTAATCACAGCGACCGCGGGTCACGAGATGTTGAGTTTCATGGACGGGTATTCAGGTTATAATCAAACCCACTGTGGGAACAATTGAGAATGAGGCAAAGGGGCTTAGACAATCACAAATAACGAGCATCTTTACGTCTGAATGGGGCTTTCACCGCGTAACAACAATCAATAGGTAATTATCGAGTGCATTATCAAGTGAATTATCAAGTGCATTCTCAAGTGCTTTATCAAGTGAACTGTCCAGTGCATGCTCTAGTGAATTGTCAATATCAAGTGAATTCTCAAGTGAATTATCAGCCTATCAGTAAATGATCGATGAACTGTCTAATGAAATGTGTCATAAATGCAATGTCAAATGACTTATCATCTGAGTAGGGTACTCACCACGGGACACATGTGGCTTATTTAATGAATTGTCATCTGAGCAAATCTAGTGGCTTATACTAATGAAATGTCATCTGAGCATGGTGTCCCATCACGAGGCCTATCATATGAAATGTCAGTTGTCTGATTACATTTATGATGTGTTATGTTATGCGCTTCCGTATTCCTTACTGTCATCTCATAATGTGTCTGTGACTTACAATCGTGATCAAGTGAAAAATCAAGTGCCTTATCAAGTGAATTTCTGTGCTTATCTAGTGAATCTCTGTGCTTATCAAGTGAATCTCTGTGCTCATGCATCTTCACGTGTTCATACACATTTTCGCGCTTGAAGTGCCTAATGACTTCATTTTTTGGTGTTGTGATACATGTACATTCCCGTGCACTCTAACACATGCTCTGAGGTACTGTGCACGAGTGAGAGAATCCGGTGACTTGACTAGGGGCTGATGCAAGCTTGTCTTCGCTGGCGAAAAGCACAACGTATCAGTGACAACGGAGCACCTACAACGGAAGAGAGCGGAGCACGGAGCACGGAGCACAATCAGTGTCTGCGGACCAGGTATCATTTTCGGGAATTTTACCCATGGAGTATTCTCGGCACCTCGAACGGAGTTCAAGGCACCGAGAAGGGGCTAAATGTAACGGATAAAATTCGTAAAATAGAGCAAAAAGAAGGGGTAAAATAGTGATTTCTCATGCTCAGAAATTCTGACAATTTAGCCAAAATTCAGCCCACTTGGGCTATGTGCTGGCTCACTTGAGTGTTGTCTGACAGGTGGTCTTATCATGACTGCACAAGTCATGATGACTCCAAATGCCTGTAAATAAGCAAGAATCACCAGAGAGAAGGGATGGATGGTGCGCTAGAGAGATGGATGATATGCAAGGCAAGGAGAATGGTGCTAAAGGCAAGGAGAATGATGCTAAAGGCAAAGAGGATGGTGCGAAAGACAAGGAGGATGGTACGAAAGGCAAGAGAGGAGATCAAGAGAAGAAGAGAAAGAGGAAGAGGAAGAGCAAGAGGAAGAGGAAGAGGAAGAGGGAGATCTGAGGAGCTTGAGTCATTCACACCCCTACCTTGAAGTGCTGTGCAAGTGGCCACTCACCTGATTCTCTCATCTTCCTTTGGTGTTCTCCGGCTACTTGATGCTCTTTATGGCCTCACAAGCGTTTATAGCCGTCAGATTCTCTCAAATAGGCATTGTCTGCCTGATGCTCTCCATGAATGGTCACACTGCCACTTGCAGGGCCTTGCAATTGATCATCTGTTGAGTGCCATCACACTTGAACTTGTGTCTGATGAGATGAATAGTGCCAAATTCGTTGTGCCGTTGTGCTGTGAATAGTGCCAAATCCGTTGTGCCGTTGTGCTGTGAATAGTGCCAAATTCGTTGTGCCGTTGTGCTGTGAATAGTGCCAAATCCGTTGTGCCGTTGTGCTGTGAGTAGTGCCAAATCCGTTGTGCCGTTGTGCTATGAATAGTGTCAAATCCGTTGTGCCGTTGTGCTGTGAATAGTGTCAAATCCGTTGTCACGTTGTCTGATGTGAATAGTGCCGAGCTCGTTGTCCGTTGTCTGATGCATAACGTACCCGTTGTCTGAGCCCGAGCTACGTTGTCTGAGCCCGAGCTACGTTGTCTGAGCCCCGAGCTACGTTGTCTGAGCCCGAGCTACGTTGTCTGAGCCCCGAGCTACGTTGTCTGAGCCCGAGCTACGTTGTCTGAGCCCCGAGCTACGTTGTCTGAGCCCGAGCTACGTTGTCTGAACCCCGAGCTACGTTGTCTGAGCCCGAGCTACATTGTCTGAGCCTTATCCGAGCTGAGTCCTTTAGGCCATCCGAGCTGAGTTCTTTGTGCCTTCTGAGCTATATCCTTTGTGCCTCCTGAGCTACAATCTCCAGAGCATAACATCAGAGCTCGTCCTCAAGTGCATATGCCCAGTGCCCTCACGATAAGTATCTCTATACCATGCTGTGCTTGTGCCTTGTGCCTTACACTGTGCTTGTGCCTTGTGCCATACACTGTGCTTGTGCCTTGTGCCTTGTGCCATACACTGTGCTTGTGTCTTGTGCCATACACTGTGCTTGTGCCTTGTGCCTTATGTTGTGCCTGTGCCTTGTGCCTTATGCAGTGCTTGTGTCTTATGCTGTGCTTGTGCCTTATACTGTGTTATGTGCCTTATACTGACTTTATCATCGGAGCTTATTTCAGGGTGCACACCCGCCCCCTCAGGCTCATTTACAGGTGGAGTTTTGCTATCATTCCTCTACCAGCTAAGCAGCTACAGACGCGTAGCGTGCACGTGATTTTTTCCCTTTCAATTTCATATTTTAACTTCAGGTGATGATGTGATCTTTCAAAGATGAAGTTGTAAAATGAAGTACTTCCAAAAAGAATAAAAACACAGAATCCCGTCAAAATTGAATGGGATAAGTTTTTTATTTTTGTGCAAGAAGTTGGGTATGGGTGAATTTCTACGAATTAAATAAAAATTACACAAATGATGTGCTACATACTTGAGAGAGTGTTATAGAACTCTTATATGCAAATAAAATAGATACAAATTTCCAACTTACAAGACACTTTGTGGGTCCAACTGTGAGAGATAAATTATTACCTACCCAGCTAAGATTTCCTAGTGATATCAGAGTTGAGTTGAGAGAGCTTCCATTGCATAATTGATGTATAATCAAAATTTATGAAAAAAATATTATGATTATGATCTATGAGAGGATATGAGGTTGTCATTAGCAGTCCGGCCTACTCAAACATATGGAAAAGGCGTGGAAGAGGCTTGGAAGATAAGGGTAGGGGTGCAGTTATTAAATATGTTAAGAGTTGAAAGTATAAAAAATAAAATAGGGTCAATCATATCAAATAATGGGGGTGCGTCTATCACCATCCTATTAGATAAATGATGCCTCAAAATGTGTGTAATTGAGCCGGGTTAGGGTGCTCAAGGTCAGCTCCTTAAGTTAGAAGGGTGCTCAAGCTTCGCTCTTCTTGTTCAAGCTCCGTTCCTGAACAAAACTAATAGCTTGGGTTGGCTCGTTAAGTTATAAGGGTCTACGTGGGTAAAAGGGCTCAACCACATGAGGTTAGGTGGGCTGAAGCCCCCTTTAAAATTTTGAAAAAATAAATAAATCTCATACTGTTTAATAGGGGCATAACTTGGGAGAGGAGCAGACCTAAATGTGTGAATTCTTTACAGACGGACACAAACATACAAGAAGGCCATGAAACTTGAATTAGTCTAGGGATATTTCTAAGGTGTACTCTCAAATATACTTCCAAATCTTGACTGTTTATCTCAATTGTTAATCGGTTAGGATTAGAACTGATATTACATTAGAAAATATAAAATAAGCCAACTCAAATACTGGCATTTAATGATTGGTTATAAGGGGTTAAGATTATGGAGTAGATTTGAGAATATATTTGGGAGTACCCATAGGCTGACTCCATGAACTTAGACCTAAAAAAAAGAGTTCGGGGCTACTCCAAACCCTCATTGTGACCCCTTCATAGAGAATCCTGTCTCCGCCCTGCGTGGGTAGGTATTTATTGAGGAGTTGAAATAAGAGAGGTGAGTGGGTCTGTTGATGGGATTGGAATGAGAGAGTCGTGTGTGGAATGGAGAGAAGGTGGGGGCGTTAGAGGTGGGTGGCCGGATTTTTGACACTTTTGCTCCGTTTGTTTTGATGTAAAATAGGGGAAAACAAATGAATTTGACGGAAAATATCATTTTCGTACCTATTTTCTTTAGGACAATTGACATTTTCCGCGCAATTCATTTGTTTTCCTCTATTTTACATCGAAACAAACGGAGCTTTTGTTGATGGATTGAAATGACTCTGAGAGAGAGAGTGGGTAGGCGGGTCTTTGACACTTTGTTCACGGATTGAAATGAGGGAGAGTGTGTGTCAATGGGGATGGGATTTGATCTAGCAATTGCCTCAATGATTATCAAAATCATCTGCCTAAGGGCTTCGTCTGACATATGGCGATAAAAAAAAGATGGAGAAGTCATTTCATTTCCTCCTATTTTTTTAATCCTTTTTTTGACTTCTCTCCCTTTGACATCTTCTCCCCTTTTTTATCACCACAGCCAGATCAAATCTCATCCCGTGTCAATGTGTGTGGGAGGGAGAGAAGGTGGGGACGTTAGTGGGTAGGCGGGTGACACTTTGTTGAAATGAGAGAGAGAGTGGGTAGCAGGGGTGCACACAAGCCGGGCTAGGTCGATTGCTCAGCTCGGTTTGACTCGATCAAACCAAGCTCAAGTTTGAATTTGTGGCTCAATTGGGTTGAGCCGAGCCAAGTTTTCAAGCTTGAAATGTATTCAAGCAAACTTGAGCTAAGATTTATTTGATTCGCCCGAACTCGGTTCGACTCGACTTGAATATTATTTAAAAGGCTCGACTTGAATATTATTTAAAAAATTATTACATATCATCATTATATATATAGATAATATAAATTTTTTTATTGTATTTAATTTTTTTTTAAAAAATATTCAAACTGAGTTCATGTCAAGCTTTATGAATTTGGGTCGAGCTTCGAGCCAATTTTCCGAGCACCATTTCGGGCTGAGCTGAGCTGAGCTTTCGAGCCTAGAGCAAACTCTTTCAACCCGAGTCGAGTAGAGCCAGCTCAATTCGACTCAAATACACCCCCAGTGGGTAGGAAGAGAAGGGGAGGCTGGTGTGTCTCTTTAACAGGGTTTGAATGTGAGAGAAATTATTTTATCTCATCTCCAAAATATTTTTAGGGGTGTGTTCGTTTGGCCAGAAAATGGGTGAAAGAAAAAAAAATGAACTAAAATTTTCTTTGAAACCAACCATCAAAAGAGGAGAAAATTTTTGGGAGAAAGTATGTCATTATTAAAAAGTGTAAGAAAATGAAAGTATGTTTCTTGCAAACCAAATACAAAAAAAAATGCAAGAAAATTCATTTTCATTCACTTTCCCTCGCTTTTTCGATATGTTCAGTGAAAGAAAAGAAAAAAAAAGAGCCTTAAATTTTCTTTCAAAATAAATATCAAAAGATGGATCAAGTTCTTGGGGGTAAAAGTTTGTTACTAATGAGAAATTGCAAAAAAATGGAAGTGTGTTTATTGCATACCAAACACAAGAAAAGTGCAAAAAAAACTTACTTTTCTTTTATTTTCCTTCATTTTTTCAAGAAACTCATTTACATTTTCTTTCACTTTTTAAATAGTGACAAACCCTCTCTCAAAAACTTTTTTCATGTTTTAATGGATTATTTTGAAAGAAAAATCGTATTTCTTATCTTTTCTTTCACCCATTTTCTTGTCAAACGAACACACCCTAAAAAATTCCAAGTCTAAAATACTTTTTAGATCAAAGGTCAAGATCAAATATATAAATATATGTTATAACCAATTCGACAAATCTAGAGAAATAAGAAAACAAGAAACCAAGCAATCGCACAAAAAAGACAAGATATACGTGGTTCGTCAAGGTGCGTACGTCCACGGGAGAAAACGGCAAGAAATCCATTAAGAACATGGGAGAAATACAGTGTATAGAAACTCTCTCTAAAACCCCTCTTTTGAAACCCTCGAAAAACCCCTTATTCCGCATCCTCAAAGAAAACCCTTTATATATCTAGGGTTACAACGAGAAGATAAAACGGGTCGAAAATACGGGTCAAAATTATCCGGGTAAGATCCATACCGACTTCCCAACAAAAACTCATATACAAAATTAGAGCCAAAACTCACAATATACACATTTTTTAAAACTTAATAGTCATATATTAATAATAAATGAGCCGAGCATTAAAGCGGCGAGTACATGCATGTTTGAGCTCAAATCGATAACCAAATGGGCTCGAAATCAAGTTTGAATTCGGTTCGTTTATTACATAACAAGCTCAAACGGGTTTTTAATGAGCCAGCTCGAACAGCTTAGTTTCTAAGCCTAGTGAAAAAAAAAACCCATATGGATGCTTTGAACATCACAAGTGTAATGGGAAAAATTCGTAAAAGTGATTAAGTGTTGGAGAACGAGCTAATTTTCGTTGTCATGTCAACCGATGGGAGACACGTACCCAATTTGAGAACGAATCTGTTCTCTTCAGGACAACGGACCCTTTGTCTAAATGACAACGTATTTGTTGTGTGAAAGACAAACGTAGCCGTCCTCTTTGGGACAACAGTTATTTTATCCGTGTTCGCATAGACAACGAGCCTGAGCTCTAGTCAACAACGAAACCGACTCGCATGACGAAATAATCAGGAGGCGATCATTATACTCTGGTGTTAGGTGAAAAACATTGTCTTAACATTTAATGTTAGTCATCTCAGTCGAGTTTCGACCCCAGACCGACCTTACGAATTGTAGGCTCACATGTGTGACACGTAAAACTCGAAATCTGTCTGACATATTTGATAATGAGTGTAAAGCAAGTGGCATGGTCATTCATAGTCATCTATGGGTATACAGAGTTAAACCTATAAATACCCTTAGAGACTCAGTGCCTAAGGATTACGAAATTTCACATTTTCTCACTCTTATTGCTTCAGCTTTCTTACTGTTCATCATCTTCTTCCAACACTGACTTTGGCATCGGAGTGTATTACAGGGTGCACACCCTTCTCTCTTTTACAACATCAGTAGCTAGAGCTTTGCTATCTTCCTTCTACCAGAAAATTAGTCTTTGGAGCAACAAGTGACACGTGAACACTCCAGAAAATTATCACACAACAAGCATACCCAAGATCCGGTTTGGTGACATCATCCAAAAATCCTGCATCGACCTTTCTTGATTTACATTTCTGTGACCTTTTGGCTTGGCAGTATCCAAATGTAGGAAAAATTTTCTTTGTATTTTTCTTTACCCCTTTAGGGTGTGTTCGTTTGGCAAAAAAGTGAGGGAAAAGAAAAGAAAATAGTGTTTTCTTGCGTTTGGTTTTGTAAAAAACACACTTTTATTTTCTTACACTTTCTTAATTGTGACAAACTTTCTCCCAAAAACTTCATCCATCTCTTGATGGTTATTTTGCGAGAAAATTTAATTTTCTTTTTCTTTTTTTCTTTTCTTTTCCTTTTTTTTCTTTCACCCACTTTCTTGCCAAATGAATGCACCTTAAGGTGCGTCTGTTTGGCGAGAAAGTGAGGGAAAGGAAAAGAAAAGCGTGTTTTCTTGCACTTTTCTTGCGTTTGGTTTGCAAGAAACACACTTTCATTTTCTTGCACTTTCTCAAAAGTGATAAATTTTCTTCCAAAACCTTCATCCTTCTATTGATGGTTGTTTTGCAAGAAAATTTAAGTTTCTTTTCTTTTCTTTACTTTACTTTCTTTTCTATCACCTACTTTCTCACCAACCAAACACACCCTTAGGCTTTGTTTGTATGGAGGGAAGGAACCCCACAGGGGTGGAAGAGTGGCTCCTGGGCCTTCCTCCAAACGGGAGGTCCTAGGTTCTATTTCTCACTCCTCCTTTGGGGCCAATCCCCGGATTTTCCGAACTTTCTTGGTGGGGTGGGTTGCGGGCTCTCGTCACATCCTCGGGGACTTAATCTTAACCCGAAGGGTTGGGGACACCCCGGGTTATAGAAGAAAAAAAATTTGTATGAAGGGAAGGGGAAAAAAATTTCTTGGAAATTATTTATTTTTTATAGAAAATTTTTCCGTCAAAACATATAAACTAGAGAATTATTTACAACAAAAAGTGCATTTCTGCAGGGGGCACGCCAAACACAAATTCGCTGTTCTCCTAAAAATAATTCAGTGCACCTATTTTCTCTCCAAACAAACACAGCCATAGGGAATGCTTTAGTTTTTAGTGGGACTGTGGTCTGATCTTCTAGAAATATTCATGTTGTGTAGGAATTGTTTTCTAGCAAAGACGGATCCTGCATTACTATAGGACTTCTTATATTTTTAAGCTCTTTTTCATATCCATCTTTAGTCATAGATAGAAGCTGAGAATTCCCCTTTATGGAACAGAGACTAGTTCATGAGTCAGTGAATAAGGGAACTTTGGCCCTTAACAAAGAGGAATTTAGTTGTGGTAGAACCCACATGGGTGCACCTGTAGCCAACCTGCAGAGGGGTGGTCAACCATGATTCTCCTATGCACTGACCTGAGGCATATATCATGCTGAAAATTACCACATGGATAGTTACGGCCATCGAATCATATCGGACCCGAGTGTAATTAGGTGGGACACATTAAATGGTGAGGCGCAATCTTCTACATGCGAGATCCGAGAGTCCTAGATGTTTTCTGATGGCTAAAAGCCGTGCTAAACAAGATTCTTCGACAGTCCACAAGCTAATACTAGTTCATCAGAGAAAGAGAAGGAGATGCAAACCAATTCATCATGTGGGCATTAAAAGAAATGGATCTGAATGGACAATGCCAGTTTTTACAGCAAATGGTTAACAAGAAAGAACATTTTTCTGATATATTATAAGACAGGAAAAATCAATACAACCGCACCATTTATACTCAATATGAAGGTAAAAAAAAATAGGCAAATGAAGAAAAAAGAAGCTGGTTCCTCACTTTAATATTTTAAGGCATCCTCATTGTCATGTTGTCAGCTTCTTTTCGGCAGTCTTGCTCCGAAAGGGAGACAACAGAGAGAAGGAACGAGAAGCTGTAAAAAAAAAAAGTCCTTGAGCCTAAATCCATATTCAATTTACGGATGAGCTGAAAAAGTTGATTGGCATACAGAATGCGAAAAAAGCTCTCACCCTTTTGTGATGTATTGCTTCCGGTGGGGGTTTCATCTTGAGAGATTAGATTCTTCAATGTATGAACTGATGATATTAGCAAATAGAATGGTCAGCTTGTAGATAATAGTAATGAAAATGATTGTAGATTTTTTCAAAAAGTTGATGTTGACTCTAAACTGTTTCGAGAGCATTCCATCTTTGATTTGGCACCAATCAGTTCTAAAATTTCTTATTTTTATAAATTGATACAGAATACATGAATCATTCATCATCGCAGCCCACTTGTATATATCGAAGTTTACATTCACAGCTCAGATTCAAAAACTAAATGAAGTTGACTGGCTGAGTTAAAAAAGTCAATTGGAAAGAATCTTTAAAAAAAGGCAGAATAGATTATCACTTTAGCAGATATTATGAAATTAATGAGCTGTTGATTGATATTGGTTGAGCTCAGAATTCAGGGTTTGCAACTTAAATAAAGCCTTTTGCACATTGGTTTTGATCAATTATGGTGTATGTATCTTTGATTTGGCACCAATCAGTTCTAAAAATTTCTTATTTTTATAAATCTATACAACATACATGAATCATTCATCATCTCAGCCCACTTGTACACATCGAAGTTTACATTCACAGCTCAGATTCAAAAACTCAATGAAGTTGAGTGGCTGAGTTAAAAAAAGTCAATTGGTAAGAATCTAAAAAAAAGGCAGAATAGATTAACAATTTAGCAGATATTATGAAATTAATGAGCTGTTGATTGATATGGTTGAGCTCAGAATTTAGAAGACTGATTGCAACTTAAATAAAGCCTTTTGCACATTGGTTTTGATCAATGATGGTGTATGTTCAAGTACAAGATATAATAACAATATTTACTGGAAATTCGGCAGAAATTTCTCCAATACATAATCAATGGTTTATATGGATGGGCTTTCAGAATTGAGTTCAAATTATCTGGGGTTGTCATTCATCATTTAATGTTCACTTGCTTTTGTAATATGCTATAAAATCATACCCAGGAAAGGCTAAAGACTACACAGAAATCTTGGATATTGTGTGTCAGTCCTCTTAGGAGTGTAGGAGGGGGATGGGTTGCATGTTACCTTCATTAGGAGCAGCAGCATTTGTAGTATTATCATCACCCACAGATCCATCAACACTAAGCTTATCTGATTCCACATTACGCTCACCTGCACCTGAACTATGGTTCTTCTTTCCGAATTTCAACAGCCGTCTAAACCCTTTTGAGGAATCCTTCCCCCGGGGCTTTTCTGAGGCTTCTGGAATTTGTTCTAAGGAACCCAGGTCTGTAAAATCAGATACATGTGCCTTGGCAGTCTCTGTGCTGCTTGTTTCCGTCACTAGGCTTGTTGGGGGTGCTTTGCTGTATTCTAAATTTTTAGTACACGGATGTTCCAAAGATGACATTCGGGCATAAGGAGCTGGATATGGTTTTTCAGCAATATCAATGGTTGAAAACTTTGGTGATTCCTCCTTTTCATAACCTGTTGTCAACTGACCATCAAAAGAGAATAAATTCAATGAGATTCAGATAAGATAGTAGAGAAATTTGCATGGTATACCAATCTATGAAACAAAATTATACTGTGAGGAAAATCAGAAGACTGCCTTGACTATGAGTTTCAGCAAGTCAAGAGCAAAGAAAATTATTACCATATAAATAGTTATTATTATTTTTTAAAAATTATTGATAGGAAAATATCTTTATTGACTAAATATAAATTTTAAAAAAAAGTAATATTGAATAAGGGAAAATCAGAACACTGATTCTGGGCTTGAAACCTGTAGACCGACAATTGGGACATAAGATCACAAAATTAAGGTCATGTGCTTGTTTCAAGCTTATTCATTAAATATTGAATAAGGATCCTACTGAGCTCCACAAATGGGAGCCATGGACCAGTTACAGGGAAACACATTTCTCTTATCAATCCGTAGTAGTCAAAAGATAACATAGAAAAGTACTGTCCTATACCACCACATTTCTACAACCCAAAACAACACCCCTTTACTGTTTGCTTATATGTTTGACCATAAAATACTCCAGTGCCTTTATAAATAAAATCATTGCAATTAAATACAGAGCAACATCAGTGAAGGCAACATGCTATATTTTAAAGAAATAAATGTTTTCTCAATTTCTCCAATTTGGTAATATTCTAAATCTCTACGATTCCACCATAATGTAACTGAGATTACAGGTTCAAACCAAGGTTCTGCAGCAAAGAGACGTGCTCCCAAGATTAGATAAAATAGTTTAAATGTAAATAAAGAATTAAACTAAGAAATACAATCATTCAAAGGCACTCTTTTTCCCAATACTACCTTGTGAGAACTGGGTTGCTCTTCTAACTGGTATATACTGGGGTCTCGATCAACTTCACCCATGGTAAGTGGTGAAGCTGGTGCACGAATATTTGCATACTCTGAGACCGCATCAGTCTTCTCTCCTACTTTACCTTCATCATATGATCCCTTTCTAGTGTCCATCCTTTCCTCAGATACATCTATGACCGGAACAAGAGTCATCTCACGTTCGAGCATCACAACAGTCTTGTCAATAACTGGGTAGTTATCTCCGTCGCTATGATGGGAGATTTTCTCATTGCTCTTGTTAAGATAGGCACTTTCAGAAATTACAGAAGTCCTGCTTCCATTCACTTTCTTAGTTATTTCTTTGGTTGTTGCTGATTTGCTCTGGACCATGTCCGAAGGTCCTCTTGATGGTCTAATCTTCAGCTCTGGAAGAGTTGCAGCCTTAGTTCTGTCAAGGCTTATGATAGCAGATATCTTTTTGATCTCAGGACCATTAGATACTTTTGGCTTTGATACTGGATCAGTGCTTCGCAACTTAACTGAAGAAACATGTTTGCTGTTGCTTGTTTTGGGGTCTGATAGTCTTCTAATCCGAGTAGTGGCAACCTTTGGTTCAGGTGTGACGCTGTCACTCTCTTTTTTCAGCTCAGGCAGTGATGATACCGATCGGCTTAACCCATTTCCAGCTAGGTGACCACCATTATTTAATCTGCTGGGTTTAGTGGTTTTCTGAAAATCACGGGATTCCACAGAAGAAATTTTTATAGGCAATCTTTGTAGAGGTGACAATGGTCCAGGTTCTGAGTCACTAAACTTTGATCCTTTGTGAGAGCTCGGGGAAACCATTGTTGGCAATCGTGGTCTGGTCTGCTGAGAGGGTAATGGCGACTGAGCGGGGCTCAAACTGCCTCTTGCTGCAATTCTCTTTTGTCGCTCTCTCTTCAAAGCTTCCAGCCGTTTCATCTCTTCCTCTTCCTGAAAATGTGACACTTCGAAATATAAATGTTTGTTGAATAAACAAAACAAACCAGATAGCCACATATAGCATGAACTAAAAGTAAACATTTGACTAAAACAGACAAAGCACACTGGTAAAATATGTTCTAGGCTTCTAGCCAAGTTCACATTGCCACTTTGCTCAAAGTGTTCTACTTTTTCAATGTGGACCCCAAGTGTTAAGCAAATGAGATGCAAGAAAAGTACCTTCTCTTTCTTTAGTTTCTGAAGATCAGCTTTATGAGCCCTTAGCCTCTCGGCACGTGCTTGTGCTTCAGCCAAAGGATTTAATTTTCCTTTCCTCATTGCGGCCTCCATCTTCCTCTTCTCTGAACTACCTTGCTTAACACTTGACTTCTTGTCCTTGTCCGACTTCTTCGATTCTTCCTTGACACCAGTCACAACATCTTTGTTTCTGGTTCCTAATGTAGCAGCATCTTCAGCATGAACTTGCATTTCATAGTCTACAGCATAGTCATAACCAATGGACTCCCTCTCTGTTCCACGCTCTGGCATCAAGCTCAAATCATCTGGTTCATAGCTGAGTTGGCTTCTAATCCTACTAGACATGTCTTCTGTCTTCCGAACAGCTGATGGAAGCTCAGAATCCATATCTATAACAGTTCTGCCATCAGGTCCAACTTGATCTTGTGAGCTCGACCTTGAAGGAACAATAAAGGATTCATCAGATACATTATGTTTTGACATTCTATCCAAACTATTGGGGGCATGCTCAAATCCATTTCCAGCCAGTGGACCTGATGGAGAGTTTGTAAAACCTGATTGGCTTTCTCGTCCATAAATCATGAAATCATCGTTAGCAGATCCCCTATATCTTCCACTTCCACCTTCTATTTCTGTGAACTGTACACCCATCTGACCATTTCTGGCTCCTCTGCCATCACCCAAATGAAACTCTCTTCCAGAAATCACCAGTTCATCATTTGATGACTTCAACATGCGGGTATTCCTTCCACTAATTGTATCAAATTCAATTGTCCTCCCTTCTTGAAGTTCACCCTGATTATGTCTGTGAGGAACTATAGGATCTCCACCTGCTGTATCCTGTTGTCTCTTCACTTGAGCCTCCCTTTCCAGACCAAACATGCCTCGATCAACTAAACGTGTATCTTCATCACCTCTCAATATAAAATTCTGAAATGCTTGCCAGTTTCCACCATCTGCTTCCTGTCCATTAACTGTGTCATCCTTATCACACAAATTCCGGGTATCAGTAGACCTTTTGTGGCTTCCTTTACTTCTTGAAGATTGCATGGAGTACTTATTCTCTAAGTCTGTAGCATTGGCCCCCAAATCGCCGGCTTCCTCATCAGCTTCAGTGCCAGAAGCTGATTCTGATTCACTACCTGATGTATTCTGCCTTTTCGAAGTGATATAATTGATGTTCCGAATGACAACTCTGCCTGATTGCTTTTTACCTGATCGACCATCTTTTTTCCGTGGTTCCCGACCTTGTGAACCTTCCTTCTCCAACTCCAAATCATCCTGTGTTCTTGTACTGGACACGCCCATCTCCCAATTCTCGGATTCGATGTTGCTATCTTTACTATCCATAGAATGCCTTTTCTGCCCCATTCTTTGACCGACATTGAATCTAGGATCCTCCATTGGAGGATAGGGTGGGTGGAAAAATGGGCCATTTCCTGGATAATTCTGATAGTAAGGCATGCCTTGCATGGGATATGCTTGAAATACTGGTGGTGCACCAGGTGGAGAATGAATAGGCCATTGGGAGAACATAGGATGCTGAAACTGGCCTTGAAAAAATTCGTGGTGGCCTAGTGGTACTTGGGAATCCATGGAATGCTTTTTACCTGTGTAAGATTAAGTGGACCAAATATTCTTAAGATCCACTTGGCTAAAATAAATGAAAATAAGATAAAAGCAGGTAAGGAAACATATTCTAAAGAATTTAAGGAGGACACACAACTTTCAAAGATAAAAACACTAAGAAATTTAGAGATAACAAAGATACCCTTCTTTACTGTCCCTTAAGGATCTATTGAAGGAACTATGACTCGGTAAAAACAATGAAACTAATGGCTTCCCTTCAGGAGCAAAACAATTTCTTTTCATTTTTTGAAGAACTTACGGAAACACTGTGTGAGTTTTTGTTTCTTAAGAAAGACTTAGATTGCCTCCCTTTTACACCAGAACTTGAAATATTCTTCATAAAAATGCTAATTCATCCTTTTTCCACTTTCAGAAAAAAAGGACAATTATAGTTGGAACAAATTATGACTCGAAAACAATCAAAGATCAAACTAGCAAGGGGTTTCCTTTGGAAGAAAAGTAAGATATTGGTCTTATATATGAGTTAAATCTGTTACAATTCAGGATCATACCTGCACTGGCATCATTACTTGCCTTCCCATCTGTAGCCAACTCACCATGGGATTCAGGCCAAGCTTCCTGGAATTCCCTCTGTTTCTTGGGTTCACTAAGCATAATGCCTGAAGCATTCATGGATGAGACATCTGATTGGCTAGACATTGCTTCAGCTGCCTCAAATTCAAGCCATTGGCCAGTTTCATGCTTTCCCTTCCACAAATCCATAAACCTTAAGCACGCCTCCCTGTTGCAAGGATAAATTTAAAAATATCAGGAATAAATTTCAATCAGTCAAACAGATGACAATCTGGCATCAACAAAAATCCTAAACAAATGGAAGGACATACTGCTTACATCAAACGTGATGCCCCAAAGCATTCAGCAAATGATATCAAGGGTTCCATGAGATCCATGTCAAATCCAGCAGCTACAGCACGTGCGAAGGCCATTCCTTGTTCTTTCTGCAGCACAGTTCTGCGTGTCTCCAGTACTCTCAAGAGCTGAACTCTAATGAGAGAAACAAAAATCAAGACATAATATACAGCCTCAAGAATGCCCTTACATATATATTGATATGTTTATATAATCCAAATAAACATTGTATGGATGTACAGCAATCATATGAAATTTCAGACACCAATCCTGACAAACCTGATACAAACACGTACATACATTTGATTTGAAACATTTTGACAATCATCATAATTTTCATAAAAGTATATAGTAAGCAACGTAATTACATAGTACATATGAATAACATAAACAGTATTAAATAGAAATGTTATATATTATAAATTAATATTTGTATGAATAAGAATAAGAGACCCAGCGTGCATATGATGTGCTTGTATAACACAGGTTCCAACACAACAGCAAAATTTTGAAAAAATGGAGTATTCTTGTTGGCCATGGTAATGACATCCCAGTTTTACTTTTGTTCTTGTTAAAGAGCTCAAGTATATTGATGATTTGACAATTTTGTTAGCCCATGTTAATAATAATAAAATAATCACCCATGTATAAACTTCAACTAACAATCGAGTTTGCATGAATGATTTTGTTACTCATTGTAGCACCAATATATACTTTGAATTTTCCTCCTGTATAGTGGATCCAGTTGATTCAGGTGGATGTGCCCCAGGCTGCCATAAATCCAGAGAAACCAAATTCAGGAAATTCATCCAAAGGGGCATTGTATGATGAGGGCATATGGTATTCTGGTGTGCAAATACCTTGTAAAGGACAATCGCTTTCTCTGAATCAGCACTGAACACAGGCTTGCTACCTGTCCAAAACCATGGAATGTGATTAAGAACCATAATGCAACTGATCAAAATTTGCAAATAAGATTGTTCAGCATCCGACTCTGGAAAAGAGTGAAGAATATTTAGAATAAAATTCAATAAGGAAAAACTTTGTCAATGGAGTCTGTATTAGGAAACAAGAAGATGGAAACAAGCAATATAAAGGAAGAGCAAATAAATTTCAGTTGACAATCTCCATTCTCCAATAGAGGGCTTTAAAAATATTGTTAAATAATTCAGATTATGGACTTAAAAACAAAGAAATGGAAATATAAATGTAAAAAAAAAAGGTGCAGTTATAGTTTATACTACTACACGCATAAGCATATAGAAACAAGAAGACATCTTTGTCCTTTTCCGTCTGCACCTTCGATTCTTTCCATGGATCTTGCTTGCTGGTCTTCTACCTGCGACACAGAAACAGACTGAGAATTACCTTCTATGACATTAGATAAGGGAGTTCTGCAGAAATGATACTTACAATATGCAGCCCTAGATTATCGTTGCTTTGAATGGTAATTGCTTCCTCAATTTGTATGATCTCAGATTCTATAGTATTCACCCGTTCCAAGATCTCCGGAGTGCTCACAAAACGAACAAACCTAAGAGACCAACTCATATTAGTCAGAAATGCTATGTTATATGCTGAGAAAAATCAGCAAGGCACCATTTCATTAGTCAGAAATACTATGTTATGTGCTGAACCACAACCACACCAATGGAAACACAAAGCACTGTCCGAGTGCTCCGGGTTCCAACATTGGATCAACAAAACAATTGCAGAATAAAAAATAGTGGTTACTAGAATTACATTTTCAGCTGCCAGAGTGCAGTGTCAAGTCAATTTCTAATCTTGATCTGTATTTGTTGGATTTTTTGTTTTTGATCAGCAAAGAAGATATAATATATAGTATAGGAAAGGGAAGATACAACCCCGGGATCACCAATAGTGAACCTAGGAAGAGACAAGATGAAATACAAACCAGAGCCAACAAAACAAATATAACATGGATGAGGCAGTCAGGGTGATGTAGGTTGTTTGGAAGTTGGCTGAGGAGGGCCCTTCTGTTGCATCTGGCTCCAAACTTTATGAGGGGTCCAAGTCTGATTTGACTGGAAACTTGAATGAGTTTAGAAAACTTATGATGCATTCTTATTATCGAGGATTACAAGTACTCAGTTTAGTTCTTTTATTTTCTAGAGAAAGTATCCTCCATAATCCATAATGCAATCAAGAAATTGAAACTCACAAGTTTTTTCCAATACTGGTCAAACTCTTAAACCATGCTCTCAAGACTCTCAATCATTTTTTCCTTCATAGTAAAATCAGAGGGGGTTTTCTCCGGAACCCCACAAATCCTGATCTCTATGCATGGATTATGTCAGAATTTTCTCAAAAGCAGTAGGTGAGTTAACCTTAAGGATTTAGTGCTAGCATGCGGGCCCGGAGGCGGGTGCACTAGTGGGAGTTAGTGTAATGCCTCCCCCCCCGTGGAAGGGAATCAATCCATAAACTTCTGACTTAGCTGAGTTTTCCAGAATGGTGGCCAAGTATTTGGAACTGGTCCCCATCCAAACCGATTTACTGTACGGATTTCTGTCTACCAATTATGAGTTTAAAAACTATGGATGAAAGAAAGCACACTGAAGGAATCACATTGTGAAAGGAACTTCATCAAAGTGATCAAACCAACAAACCTTTCCAGTGTTCCCTTAGTGAACCATGTTGCATCGCTGCCAGGATCTGGATTGAGTGCAATTGAATACCCTCCCTTGGCAATCTGATCTTGGGCAGTCTTCAAGTGGGAAAGAAAAGGGTTTAGCAACCCAGAAGCGATTTTCTCTGATTTTCCATTCGCAGTGATAACCAAATCACACCTGATAAAAATTAGTGTTAGGCTTCCATTGACAAATTACCATGGTGGAACAAATATTACATAATGTCTTTTAATGAGTTTTCCATCACAGAACCAGATGTAAGTGTTCATCATCTGCCATGTAAGCAGATGTAAGTGTTCAATCATTCTAAATTTAATTTAATATAATCAAGTCAAATATAGTTGCAGATGGATCAAATGTTCCCGGTTAATTTCATTAAGTTATCAAATTCTAAACCTGATCAAGAGTTGCAGATGGCCCAAATTACTCTGAAATCTGTCCAAAATTGGAGAGTCTCCCCTTAACCTATGCGGTTTCGAGTTGACGTCTAAAAAACTATCTCAATCACTAGTCAATTTGAATGGGTCCGTGGACCCATCTGGTTAGACCAGTGAAGATACCACGGTCCTGTTGGACTGTCAAAACAGAATATCCATGTAGGTTTGTCATAGAATACAGTCGCATTGTAAGTCCTGACAAACAGCATTTAGACAAAGTCTAATTGCTGATAATGTCCGAACAGAGTCCGGTCATAGCTTTAGGCGGGCTGGAAAGATGGCCCAGCAATCTGGGCAGACCAAATGGACATGGTTGGTTGCTGGCTTCCATGATCTGATTATATAATGAACATTCTGGAAGATGGGACAACATGATGTCCACTGGTTCTGCAGAGTCTAGAAGATGACTCTGCGTTAGAGGATGGTTGGGTCACTGGTATTAGATTCGAACCATGGATCCAGAACCTCTACAGGATCTTCCTCTTCCTTTTCTTTCTTGGTCTGGGGAGTCAATGCAGATTTTGGACTGGTTCAAATGGATGTAAAACTGAGCCAACTAAATCCCTTTATATTGAGGGAGTAAGGGGTCTGGCCCCATTTAATTTTCTCAAGAACCCAACAAAGAGGTTCATGAATCTTCTGAATTTATCTCACCCACTTCATGACTCTTAGGTTAACAACAAAATTAAAGCATATTATCCAACAAGAATCAATAAAGGTTATGAGAGGAAGTAATTCCAAAGATGACAACTTTTCAAGAGAAAGAAACAGAGAACAACAAAAGAAGCGAAATCCAAGACATTAACTTTAAGATTCAACTGTAATGAATCAATATCTCCGAGAATTTCTAAACCAATAACAAAAGAAAAAGTAAAATTAAGCCTCACAAAGCTACACATCACGAATAAGATCTCTTAAAAGGCTGTAGTGATTTAAAACCCCAAAACTCGCGTAATTTCTCCAATGACCGATCATCCAAATGAAATCAAATTAAGAAATTGCAGTAGACATTGATCGATGAAAATTACCTGGTTCGAGTAGGCGTGAGCTGAAAAGCAGCAGAATCAAGCCGAGTATGGGACTTCATTGTACTGAAACCGACCGGAAAAGTTTTGATTCCTTAACCACTTGGGCTTTTATTTACAGAGAATCAGATGAAGATCAAGATCATCAAATGCAGACCAAAAACGAAAAAGAAAAAAGAATTAAAAAAAAACAAATAAAAATTGTAAGAAATTCATATAGATTGAAAATCAGAGATTTCAGTTCTCGGATTGAGAGAGTCCAAGAACAGCTGATTTTCCGTCAGTAATTTGAGAAAAAGTTGCAGAACCGAAAGAGAAGGTCGTAAAAGGTGCTTTAATGGCGGAACTAAAACCCTAATTATAAATTTTGGAAGAGAGAGATGTGAACTTGTAGTGGTAGTTCGTCTCGGATTCCAACCAGGAATAGTGAAATCGCTGAAAATAATCAAAATATAGATAGTGCCGTTGAATTCGTCTTGAGGTAAAAATGAAAAAAGAAGAAGGGTGTTTTCGGTAATTCAATCAAATGCGCCGAAAAAATAACAGAAATCGATATTCCATTCATCCTTGGATAAGACTTAAGAGTCAAGAGACGTCAGGTTTCTATTTTCGTAACATTACAACATTGCCCCCAAAGTACTCCAAATATACTTCTTAATCTTAACCGTTTGTAATTTATAACCAACGTCAAGATTTGAGTTGGCTTATTTTATATTTTCTAATATTACATCAGTTCTAATCTTAATCGTTTCATAATTGAGAGTTTAATTATTAAGATAAACGGTTAAGATTTGAGGGTATATTTAAAGGGTAGGTACCCGTTTTGAGGAGCTCTTGGTGAAGCTTACAAGGGCTGCATGTGTATGCTGTGTGTGTGAGTTTGCATGCTGGGTGTGTGTGTGGGTTTGCATGGATGGTGTGAGTATTTCCTTATTTTGCCTTCAGTCATTGCCTTGTGGTATGATTGAGTTTACCGAAAAAAAAAAAAAACTTTGTAATTATTCCTAGACTAACTCATTAGAATAAGGGATCAATAATGTGTGTGTGTCAACGTATGGACCTTTATGTGATATAAACAGAGCAATAACATATTAGCCCACCCTGCATTTGACTATATAATTATATAATTAATGTCCTCCTATTTCATTTTATTTAACTATGATATGATTAAGCTTAATCAAAATTATTTTTTTTTAAACACAAGGTTAAATAGACGAATCCAATGGGTGAGTAAATCTTAACCACAATTAATAGGTGTTAAAAAATGGGTGGGGACCAATGAGGACTAACATTCTGTTACATAGTGGGAATGCATAATAAGTTAAGCATTTTCCTTAATTTGATTAGAGTCGTAGCTATGAGTGCTACATATGGTGAGAGGAGAGGATTGAAAGTGATTGACATGAGAACTCGTTTAAGTGTTTTAATCGGTGGAGCGATTCTTCGATAAAATTTCAACATTCTTGGAGAGCCTTTGGTGTGGTTTATATGCAAAGTTGGATCACTAGACTATGTGAATTTAGTGACGTTTCACAACATATTTTTATCCTTGTATTAAATATCAAATTTAATAAAGTTAAAGATAAGTTAATTTCTTTTATAAGAGAGTAATCATTAAATTAAAAAGGATGTACAAATTTAATGAATGATAATATTAAATGACCTTTCAAAATCAATAGAATGCTATCAATACATAAGAAAAAAAGATTACTCAACGTTACCTAGGTTACTAGTCATGGTGAGTAATAATATTTAGAAATGTTAGCCCTAGTCCCACCTTCCAAAGATACAAGGTGGTGGCAATAAGTATCAATCATCTCATTGTTATAGGAGAGCAACACCATGTGTTGCACCCACTCTGTATCCTTGGAAAAAAAATTGACTTAGCACATCTAGGATAGCACTATATACACACACATATGTGTATGTGTGTGCTAGCATGCTAGTACAAGACATTATTTATATAAGGTTAGTATGTTAGTAATCACTTACGTAAATTGGTTGGCAAATGTAAGGGTGTCATCGAGCCGAGCAGTGGTTTGTTGAAGCTTGTTTGTTAATTACACGAGCTTGAAATTCAACTTGCTCAGCATGTTCAAAGTTTGTCTGTTAATTAACCGAGCCTTAAATTCAAGCTTGAGCTTAGTGAGTTTGAGCTATTCGTAAACAATTTGGTTCATTAGATATAACTATTTATATTTGATGAAAATTTTATTTTACTATCTCAGGTTAAGATATTACCATTTTAACTAAAATTTTAATATCAAGTTTATAAATGTACAAAAGTTATTCTTATCATGTAAAATAAATTATATATTATTAATTTTTACTCAATATATAATAAATATATTTAATTTTAATATTTAAATGAAGTATGCATATTTTAAGTATTTTAGTATGGTAAATATATATTAAAAATCTAGTCTGGACTTGGCTTATTTATTCAATAAACAAACTCGGAGATTTTAATAAGCTGAACTCCAGCTGGTCACAAACAACATGGTTCGTTAACCACCCGAACCACCTCACCTCACCGTAAGGGAGGGACGTAGATCAACTGGGTTAGTATTTCTTCTAAAGGTTAGTGAGTTAATGGCTAACATTTGAAGTTTGACTAAAAGGGCCCCGAACCAGAACCTACCATCATGGAGATACAGGGATGTCACATTTTCCTCTCTTATTTTTTTGGTGAGTATACCTTTGCAGGCAGACATTCCCTAGGGGCATGTTAGACTTGGGATTTGAGATTCTGAGAAGGATATTTCTGTAAAAATGCACTAAGTGATTCTTTTGAAAAAGTGTTCCATTTATTTTACTTCAAAAACAAGGAGAGTATTTAATTTGATAAAAGATTGTATTATTTTACCTGACCCCAACCCCAGGGTGGGAACACTTAGGAGCCGGTCACTGAGAGGGTGCCCCCTATCACTTAAAGGCCTTGTTCCTCTATCCATTCATGGACAGATGACGGAATTCTGTCTTTGAGGAGGAGGGGGGCACCTGGCATTCATTTACCGGGGGGCTGCCCACAGCCCAACCAACGAAGAACTAGCTTACGGAGCTTACTCATCAAAGGGCGAAGGGAGGGCTAATCAATCAAGTGTACCGCTCTGATCCAGAAGCAGCTTACTAAAATACCCTTGGGCTGTTTTTTTTATTTGTATTTGCGGCTGGGTTTTTGATGTTTGCTTGAATGCTGGAACTGGGATTTCTTTGAGTAGACGCTAGCACGATGGGTATGGCCTCGGATGATTAGAAGTTCCCAAGATCCCTTTCATACTTTTGAAAAACTGACAGCTAAGCTCTTCTCCATGATTTATTTATTTATTTATTTTATATATATATTTTATGTGTGAATGGAGTCTAAGTGAAAATTTCCCCTTTTTTTTTTTTATCATAAAAGATTTTGGTGCAAACGAAGCCTAAATTTTTATGTACATGTCTTAGGGATGGAATTGCAATTGATAATTTTTGAGTTTCGATAGACAATTTTCTGTTTTAGTTTTACTCTATTTATTCAAAAAAACATATCAAGATAATATCACACCCCTCCCCGAATTTATTTATGGCTCTCGGAGGATCAGCATTACGGTTTTGGATTAACTATTGCCGATTATGATTATCTAACGGTTCGGAATAATTGTTATAGTTGAGGCGTAGTCAAAAAATGTTTAGAAGAACGGAGTTTTACATCCTATTATAGGAATCATTTTTCGAACTTTCGGGATGGCTTCACATATACCCAATTATGTACTTTAGGGCTTCTTACTTGTCTATCATACCGTATGATCGTTATACCACCTAATTGGTGGTAGCCAAAAAATTTGATCTATCTGAAAACCCTATTAAGAATAGAGCAATACTATGTCCACTTTCCGGCCATCCACTCGCCCCGATTTTTATAAAGAACATAAAATAAGATTACATTTTTTGTGGGTCCCATCACTTTTGGTTTGTCTTTTGTTCAAAATGAGTAAAAACAACCGAATAATGAATGAGTAGAAAGTAGACGTAGCATTGCTCATTAAGAATATTAACCATTGGATCTATGCCTAATGCCCAACGATAGAAAAGTTAGTGGCTCATGTATACATATAAGATATAAGGAGCAGCATCCTTATTTCCTAATAACATTTTTCCAAGTACCTCATTAAAAAAAATTATTTAACATCCTTATTTCCTGATAACATTTTTCCAGGTACCTAATTAAAAAAAATTATTTATACTGTATCAGTTGGGACATAGCCTGGAGTAGGGGCGAAGTCAAGTACAGAACTGCTAAAGCTCTCCTAAACTTTGGAGGAAAAAGAAAAAAGCTAAATTCATTTTTAGATTATTTAATTTAAGAAGGTATAGGCATCCACAAACAGACGAGATGACCTACAAACTACTCTCAAAAAATAGCCCTCAAACTCCCACAACCACATTGTTAGCCCCTGCAAGAAAATCATGGCTCCGCCCTTGCATATGGATGAAATCATGTGGAACAGTTCACCTATAGGGATCCACATTTTGATTTTTTTTAATTTTCACAATTTTTTGTTTTGTTTTGGGTTCTTCTCTCTCTAATTGACTTGAATTTGATAGTGGTAAACAAGAGAATTGCTTAAGTTATTGCGCTAAATGATGAATATTAATAATCCACTATAATTATGAAGATAATAGTTAAGTTTGGATGAAAGGGGGTGGATGTGGGTCCTAGTGCCCGGACCCATTTAATCAATACAATAACTCCATTAATCTTGTTATAATAAAGGTTGAACAATCCAACTTTATATAACTCCCTAATCAACTCTTTATGCTTTTATGGATGACCCGTCCTCTCTAGGCAATGGGAAATCTTCTTCCTGTTTGCTGAATCTGTTAGGGAAGAACCCTTTTGCTCTTTCTCTCTGTTGTACTTTCATTAAAATTTGCACGAACGCATGGGCTTATTCAGTTATTTAGAACAATAAACTCATCACTGTCACTAGGATAGTTAGGTTGGTAAAGAGCATGAAACCTTTTTCTTTAGATTGTTTTTTCCAACAATATTGAGGGGCATGATCTTATAAGCTAAAACTAAGGGCATAGTCGGGCTGGTCATATAGGTCAAAATCTACTTACCAATGAGATGTTGACCAATACAAGGTCGGCGGTTATGGTATGATTCCCTTAAATCGAGTAATAACTCACTTGAGTCTGTTACAAATTTTGTTATTTTAAAACAAAATTTTATTGATTTTATTTATTTCGTCTTAAAGCCTTTTCAAATTCACATTCCTATTTATTTCAACAATTTTGAAAGATTTTATGAAGAGTTATTTGTATTAAATAATTTCCATCAATTTGTGTCTTATAGACCATGAGATATTTTCTATATAAAGAGATCGTCTTCTTCCTTAGAAATATAGAAAAAAGAGTTCTACGAATTTTATATTCCTCTCTATTTTTGTTTTAAAGTTTTTATTTTTGATATTGTCGAGTTCGCTGTGACCGTCGATTAGTGAGTGCTCTTTACCGACGGATTGAGACTGTTGAATCCTGTGAGTGTCCGCCAGAGACCTGTAAGCACCGGAACAGGGGCATTAATTACCTTAAGGACAGCGTGTTCAACACGTGCCTCGGTCTCCATTTTGATAAGTCATCAACCTTTATTTTCAGATTATTGTTACCGGATTTGAGCTTCTCTACTACTGCATTGGAATATTTAGTTAATAACAAATTCTAGTAATTTTGCATATATTTTCTGTTGGGATATTAGTGCTACTTATCAAAATTTTCTAACAGAGTTGACTCAGGAGATCATTTCCTTAAAGAACACGAAACCTTTTCCTTTAGATTGTTTTTTCCAACAATGTTGAGGGGCATGATCTCATAAGCTAAAACTAAGGGCATAGTTGGGCTGGTCATACTAGTCAAAATCTACTTACCAATGAGATGTTGATCAATACAAGGTCGCCGGTTATGTTATGATTCCCTTAAATCGAGTAATAACTCACTTGAGTCGACTCAGGAGACCATTTCCTTACCCCATTAAGTTTCCGAGAAAAAAATAAGTGGAAATAAAGAAAAAAATAGAATAAAAGCAACTAAGAGTTGTTGTAGGAAAATCAAAGTTTTCTTTTCTTTTCTCTATTTTCACCTATTTTCTCGACGTCTAGTGGGGTAAAAAGAAATTAAGGAGATTATAATTATCATTAGAGTTTGGAACCCAATTATTTTGCTTTCGTTAATTTGATTCATCTACCAAAACATTTAATGTTAGAATTAGCCTATTTTAGCGTTAGAATTAGCCTAATTTAGCAAAATTAGTGACTATAATTAAAAGAGAAAAGGCTAGATCGAACTTCTATATCCTCGGATCTTAATATTCCAAACAGATTTTATTTCTTCTATGGGGTAAGGGCCCCATTGGGATTGTAGGGCTCTCCCTTCAAATTCTCCATGTAAATCCCCTTCTCCATCCATTCTCTATATATTATCAAAGACACAAATATAATATAAATAAAGGAATATTGGAAAGGCTATACAAATGGAATTTTATTAAAGTACTCATCTATTATTCTTCTTTGGGACCCATTTATGAGAAGAAAAAAAAGTTTGTTGGCAAGTACTCAAATGCACTTTCCTTTTGTTTTTAAAGAGAAAATGACATCCATAGGACAGTCTTCAAGCTCATAACAGTGACACTACAACAAACATCCACAATGAAAACAATATATATTAGAGCATGACAACGAGATAAATATATAGAGCCCTTATTTTAATTATTAAACTATCAATAGTCTTAGGTGGCGTTTGATAAATCCTTCTTGTTTTTTAATACATAGAGGACCAGTCATAAATTAGGATGGAAACAGGGCAGGTTTGGATTGGGACACCCCCAACCCTACCTCGTCCCTAATGGAAAACCTCCTACTCTATTCCCATCCTAAACCTGTGTCAGGTGGGGTGAGGTGGGTTGGGTGACCCCATCCCCGTTTATCAAAACTCTTCTTATCCGCATCCCCCTCCCATCACGTTAAGCAATAGTCAGGTCGGTTTGGGGCGGGGCCGACGATATTTTACATTATAAGTAATATATTGAGATAATTTTAAAATTAATTTCAGGGTAAAATAGTAATTTCACTATAAACGGGATGGGGCGGCTTAAACTCATTCCCGGCCTGAACCCGAGTTGGATTTATCCTTCATTCTCAAACCGGCCCCTAACTAGTTTTAGAGCTCCCCCAACTCGTCCCAATAGGATCGAATCGGAGTGGGGTGGTGCGGGTTACCCGATTAACCCAGTCTGTTGCCATCCATACCGACCATTAAATGCAAGAGAGAAAACTATTAGTTGACCAGTGTTATAGTTTAATGAATTGTCGCCTGTGAAAATACCGTATCCTAATTGAAATATTCAACAGAATGATATTCGGAGTAAAAAAACTGTGAATCGTTATCATTAGGTAAAGGTAGAACCATATGACATATACCTTGAACAGTTGCAAACCATTATTTTTGAGGTGTTTGGATGCAGGGTTACGTCTAGCCTATCAAACCTACCTTATAGTTATTGTGTCAAACCAACTGGCTAAGCAATTAAGAACAAGCAAGTAGAGCGCAACAATTGCGAAAGAAAGGGGACTGCTTCTTTCCATGAAGCTTTTGTAAAATAATCTTCATGACCTTACAGGTCCTCGACAGCCACCATCATGCCCATATGAGAGAGAGAGAGAGAGTGTGACCTTAGGAAGAAAATAACAAGAGGGGCCAAATTATCTCGTCTTCCTTGATTAAGAATCCAACCTTGATTATATATTTCTTTCTGACAGTCACATTATTATTATTATTATTATTATTATTTTAACTTGGGGTGTCCCCAACCCTTCGGGTCAGGACTAGATCCTTGGGAATGTGACCAAGGCCAACAATCCGCCCCATCAAGAAAGTCCGGAAAATATGGGTGGGAGTGAGAAACAGAACCCCGGATCACCCGCTTGGCAAAAGACGCAAGGACCACTGGTCCACCCCTTTGGGGTCACACTCTCTGTTTTATGCGCATGCTGATAGCGATCGCCGCTTGAGATTTTATGACGACCTCCTTAGGCAATAACGTCAATGAAAAGAAATGCTCCTTTTGCTTTTGTTGAACTAGCTTGCCAACCAGCCGGTCCGGGCCCATATAAAGCTGTAGCTTGAGCTCTAACCATGGCCTACTTTGTTAAACCTAGTGAAGATTACACAAGGAAGAGAAGAGAGATATGAAATGAAGGTCTTGAGCTGATGAGTATTAGGGCAGGACTGGAATCAGGATTTTATTGTAGGGGCACATTATAGTTAGGCAAGTATGAAATATCTTGGATTTAGTGGATGGGGGATTCGGACCGGAAAAAAAATTTGGTGACTGAGTTTATGAGTCATTTCATCCATACGTTTCGTACATGTATATATTGTTTCTCCTTGTTTACGGGAGCAATTGTCCCCTTATCCAGTAACTATGTTTTATTAAATAATTAAATAATATTGTATAAAAAAAAGTATATTTTAATTTCATAAGTTTAGAGGCATCTTTGCACAATGACTATATATGCCCACCTATTAAATAATATAATATATATTTTTTCAAAGGGACGAAATCTTATGCAGTTGTAACCAGTTTTGCCAAAACCGGTTACACACCTAAGGTAGCCATATGTCCCTTTTGACACATTTTAACAATGGTTAAGATTCACTCACCCGTAGGGTTCACTCACCTATCATTGGATTTTAGAAAAAATAATAAAATAAAATCTTAACTGTGGTTAAAATTCATTACCTCCTAGGGTTAAATTTTTTAAAATATTTTTTTCTAAAAACCAAAGATAGCTGGGTGAACCCTAGGGTTGAGTGAATCTTAACCATGGTTAAAGGGTGTAAAAAGGGACACATGGCCACCTCGGGAGTGTAATCGGTTTGGCAAAAACCGGTTACAACTGGAGAAGATTACGAGTCTTTTTCAAAAGTTCACCCCCTTTGTCCAATGACTATGCTCTATTAAAAAATTAAACCAAATAGTTAAGATATTTTTTTTTTTGGAACAACTACCCCATGCTCAATGCCTATCTTCAACACAAAAGCCTTTTAACTTTAACCTTTAGAGTTCATAATTTTTTATTCATTTAAAAAAAAAACCAAAGTTATGTGGTTAAACCCTAAGAGTTAATGAATCTTACTCACAGTTAAGAGGTATTAAAAGGGACACATGTTGACCTGTGGGTTGTAACGAGACTCCAAGGAGTCTGGTTATAACAGTAGAGGATTCCAAGTCCTTTGTAAACTATAATAAAAACAAAAGAAATTTAAAAGTTGAGGGGGCACCCACCCATGCACCATGTTAAAAAAATTTACATATGTTTAGTGGGGCACATGCCCCAGGCCCTCCCTTGGCTCCGCCCCTTATTAGGGTACATGCTTTTTTAGAGACTTATACAGTCCGGCACGTTGCCAGTTTTATCAATGGACAATATGTATTTTCTTTTGAGAACTAGATATAAAATATGTTTTTCATCTATTGGGTTGTAATTTTCATAAGACTTTAAATACAACAAAATAAATATTTTCAAATTTCATAAAAATTGTAAGACTTGAAATCTCATGATGCAAAAATTAATCATGTTAAAAACCTTAACAAAATGACTCAAATTTCCTACTAACTAATATGACGAAGTGTAAGGTGTCAAGCTTTAGGAAGCATATCGTCTGTGTTCTTTCCTATAGCCATGAGTGTTGGAAGGTCAGGATCGGATCAATCAATTCTCCTGTACAAATTTAACATATATAAACACTTGTGGAAGAGATCCTAGCCTTCAAAAACTCTAATCATAGGGAAGAACACAAATGATATAGTTCTCAAGCTTTATATGTCTTAGCAAAGAATAAACCCTACAGAAGTGGAGAGTGCTAGCCCCTCTTCCCTACTACACTCTCCCTTTAGAAAAGATAAGGATATTGCGTAGGTAGAAAATAGGACTTTGATATTGAGACCCCCTTAGGGCCAAGACCACCGAGACCGTGCTCTAAGAGCACGGGATTTCAGGTGGGGCCCATTTCACATGGTGGGCCTCGCCTGAAATCCCGTGATCTTAGAGCACGGTCTCGGTGGTCTCGACCCTAAGAGGGTCTCAGAATCTTTATCCTAGAAAATAAAGTGTTAGCACCACTCTCCCCGTATTACCTCCCATACAAGGGTATGAAGATAAGCCCTGCTACATAATCCTTGTCTTCCCTGCTACATAACTCTTGTCTTTTTGTCCCCGAAAATGAAAGAGTATAATATGAGAGAGCTGGACTAGCAAAGTCTTTTATATAGCTAGGAATTCATGGGGATCATTTTTGGGGTAGAAATTTTAAGAGAATATTTATATAAAGCTTGCTTGACATTGGAAATATTTACAAGTTGAGGAAAATCTGTGGGTTAATTCATTGTCACTAGGGGTGTATTTGAACCAAGCAAGATCGAAGTTCGGCTCGGCTCGGCTTGGCTCGACTCGGCTTGAATATTATTTAAAAAATAATATTATATATATATATATATATATATACCATTATTATATATATTTATATATATATAATAAAAATATTATATTTTTTATTTAAAAATAAATTTTTAATAATTCAATATGTGCTCAAGCCAAGCTAAGCCCAGTTCAGCTCGAGCTCGAATTAATTCGAGCTCAAGCCAAGTAAATTCGAGCTGAGTTTTTCGAACTACATATCGAGCCGAGCTCGAGCATTGATGAAAAAAATTCCAAACTGAGCCAAGCAGGCAAGCCCGGCTCGAATACACCCCTAATTGTCACCTAGGGCATGTTGGTAAAAAAGCTAGTGTTTTATGTGAAATTTAAATCGAACATGATTTAGTTATTGTTTGGGTTGGCCTTCTTTAAGCTGTGTGCATTACACGTAAACATCCGTGTTGGGCATGTTTCTTTGAAGGCAAGCCAGAGCTGCTGAACATTAATAAAAACTTAGTTCTAGAGGTGTTTGGTGACAAGGATATGCATTTAGCCACCAAGGCTTGGTGAAATTGGCTAGCATCCCAAGTTTCCTTCCTATGGTCGTGGTTTCAACTCTCACTCCTTGACTTACTCTCGTAACCATAAGGAAAATTCCAAGTAGGCGGTACAGATACCTGAAAAAACTAGTCCTTGACTCCAAGACTTTAGGACACTTTTCGTGGCCCCAAAAAAAGGATATGCATTCGGAACGAGGATAGCATATTAACATCAACTTAGTTGCCCAAAAAAGGATATGCATTCCAAACGAGGATAGCATATTAACATCAACTTATCTGCATATATCTTGTTCGCGGGTGAGGTTCCTTGTTTCTATATAGGGACGTCCATTGTAAAAACAAGAATACAACCATACAAGACGAATAATGGCATTAATTTTGCAATGCCTCCTATGTCTTGCATCCAAACACTCCGTAATGTGTAGCTACCTCTAGGATCCCAGATTTTAGGCCTCAGATGGGGACTATTATTTAGTTCATAATCTATTATAAGATAATTTAATTATAATACAATCACTGAAAAATGATAGCTACATAAAATACACTTGTTTGAATAATTTGTTGAAAAAATCAATTATTTTGGTCAGACATTTGACAAGATAATAGAAGAATGAAAGAAAAGCATAAGTTATATATATACATATAATCGAATATATTGGTCAGTAACCAAACATGATTATTTCGATCATAAATTAATTGAAAAAATAAAATCTAAGCTAAATGACACCTTTTTGGTGCATAAGGGTTATATTTTGGGCCACAAAATAGCCATCAGACCTTGGACATTAAGAACCAAGCCCAAGCCCGGCCCAAATTTAAGACAACCCAATCCCGGCCTGCATTCATATGCTTCAAATGCAGAAAATGTCTCACAGCCCATGTGGAAGCAAAGGCTAGATTTTGAGTTGCTAATCAAATAAACAATTGGGACCTCATGCTTGGTTTCAAGACCCTAATAATGTTGGAACTACATATGAAAAACATACAAAATATACATCACTGTTGTCATAGCCTCAAGAATATCGCTATTTCGATCCAACGACTTGAATTGGAGTTGTATTATATTAAGTTACAACTGGGGCTATGTCATTATTCCGAGTGGTAAACATTGTGGAAGCCTCGAGGAATGCTCCAGGCAGGCAGGCCAACCAGGTCTCGGACGAGTGGTGAGGCCCAACAGGCCACACTGGGCTAAGAATTCTAGGCCCGAGAGAAAATCGGGCCTAACTAGGGTGCACCTCATTCCTAAGGAAATGAGTGAAGTAGATATCTTTAGCTCTTACTGCTCAAAGGATTTTATTCCATAAATGGAACAACAAATAAATGTGCTATTTAATCAGCATTACACTGTACCCTTATAAGAAGAGAAAAGCAGAGGATTCTCAAAATCTAGTTTAGGCTAGTATTTATTGAGATATATCTGGCACTCAGCTAAATATAAGGCTGCAATAATGAACCCCTTATCACTATATGGCTTTCTTCTTCAACAAGATATATTTTGAATTAAATTAATAATAATAAGAATAATTCCATGGTGGTTGCAGTTCAAAATATACTAATTTTAATAAATAAAAGGATACAAACTGCTATGGAAGTTGATTTTTGAAATTGTTAGTCTTCTAACAAGAAAAAGGACCATGATTTGCGACAAGTGATAAGGATTAAACCAACCATTCATATCTTTAACATAAATTATGTTGCATACTAGTTAGATAGCTGCGAGTCTTCCACGACATTTCTAGTGTTCGGAAGTTAAATCTTTAACTTTTATTAGTTTTCATTATCTAACATGCTAGTTCTTTTGCGTATTAATGGAATTTCCCCTTGGATCGATCAAAGGGAAGGGAAAGAAATTGTAGAATCTTCGAATACGTCGTGAGTCGGGCGTGAACAAAACTAACAAAATACAGAATTCATAATCTAATATAGGCCAAATGCCACATTTGTTAACTAATTTTACTTCGAAAAGAAGTATATGGTGCTTACCATGCAAATTAAGTCGATAACGGCAATTCAATAGCTTTCTCTGTTAATAATATACTTCAATGTTGATTATCCTGACAATGCCCAAAAACTTGTTTTTGTTTAGCTATGTGCTGATTGAAATCATGAACATTCTTCTTTTTCTTGATGAAAATAACTTAATCAAGTTGGGAGAGGAAAAGCAGAACTCCAACTGAAAACTCACAAAAACAAAAGGAAGCATAACTGAAAAGATCACACAAGCAAACTATAAATCTAGGGAGAAGACATAGCTTAAAAATCCAAATAGTTCGTCGCAGATCTTAGCTATTAGAGTTGCAAAGTTAAGTCCATGTTTTCAATATCAACTTCAATTTCGCCTTCGCTCTTAAGCAACTCCTTCATGTGCTGGTACTCGATTTCTAATTCAGCACGGCGCTTTAAATATCTCTCAACTTGATTAAGAAGCGGCAGGGTATAATCACCTGGAGGCTCTATGTCCAGCCGAATATCGTCATATCCACTTGCTAGTCGGAGTTCAAGAGATGGCGTTGAGGGAGCGATACCGAGCTGAGGGAGAGCATATGAGACTTCGATGTTTCGTAGTGAAAGAATCATATTCATCTCCTCCGTCTCTCTTTTCCTCTTGCGGGCACACTGATGGTTGTCACGGGCCTGCGGGTTTGCGAACTTCATCCCACAATCATAACAAGAACATTGCCCCTCATTATGTTGAGCAATTTTTTCCTGTTCTTGATGACCAGTTAATAAGATAAACTCAAATTTTCTCGACATGGTGAAGGAATTAAACTGAAGAAGAAAAAAAGCACTAGATAGAAGGGGGACAGGAAGATAGATTCAAAGTAAATGCCTTAGACTAATGAGGATTTATAGGAGATTACTGAGATTTTCTTTGCTTTTTCGCAGCGTTCGTTCATAGTTTTAAGAGATTAGTGTGGGATTACTTATATTTGGACTGAGATACCCACAGACAAACTTTGTATGAGCTTTACCATGATAAAAATGGGGCTAATTTATTGAGGTTTCTCTCATATTAAAGCTTAGAAAAATTGTGAAAGGCATAAAAGGCAACAAATTTAATCTACTAGTTGTCCCTAGCATAAGAGAGTATATTATTTTACAGTACACAATCAATGCTAGCTTGGCCATTATAGAAAATGCATTGTCAATAATATTGGGTTAGGCAAGATCCCCACCAGATATATAGAAACACGAGAAGTATTCACGATAGAGTGTATGTGCGCCCTCTCACGTCTTCCCCAATAATACAGGAAAGGGCACTAGGAAATTGCTCAGGAGAAAACACAATCTCATTAACAGTACTGTTGCAGGTATAAAGGAAATGAATATGGTATAAGAAGATTAATATCAATCCTATAATATTTTCTTGTTCATATTTATCATGAGTTTCTTCTTTTTATCGGGTGAAACTTTTGGGGTAGTTGATGATTGTTTCTCAATTCCATCTCTACTGCAGAACCGGACATGAGAGTTTCTTCTCAACCAGCTCCTCACGAATGAAATGATTCAATAATATTAAATATATACATGTTATAAATAATGTCTTTTTTTATAACAAACATCCACTTTGAATTTTAAAGAGAATTCGAAAAAAGAACTCAATATAGTTATCTCATCAAAGTATTTTGCAATTGGCATGCACAGTAGTACTTTTCCATGTGCATGGTAACTAGGATAGAAAGTACTAGTTATAGTCTCATAGACTCTTAGTCCAACCTGAAAAAATTGAAGAATGAGAGTTTTTACATGAAAAAATACTCATAGTTTCCGCGTATGGGAGTGCTGTCGAAGAACCTCCCACCACAAAAATTATTATTGAGGGCCATAGAGATTTCAATTAGAATTTTCAGATACAAATATATAACATTAATGGTCTGTAGGCATTAGAGGTTTTTGGCTCATGTAGCTTTTATTTCATTAAACAGGCTTCTGCTAAGGCAAATGCTTATAGTTTGTAATAAGCAATATTGTTAAGATCAATTGCATCTATAACATAAATTATGTAGCGCATGACCGCGATAGCTATGAGTCTTCCACTCATGTATTTATATTGTTTGGGACTTGGAACTTCACATCTAGTTTCCATTCTTGATCATTTTAGTTCTTTGTGTATTAATAAGGAATTTCATCTTGGATAGAAAAAGAATATTAATAAAGAAATCCCCCAACATGTCGGGAGTCAGATGCGAGTTAGCTTAATGATCAATCATTAATTTGTGTTGGATATCCTTTAGTGTTTGTTATATATATTAAAAAATTTCCAATCTAACCAAATAAAAGGAAAAGAAAAGCTAGAATCAATTTTCCGAATTTAATGGGAGCTGCGCCGCCATTTTTTGTCATGTACATAATACTATTATTGTTAAATAAAACTAACCACAAAAAAAAAGTTATGATCTTACATTTACAAACGCCGACTTACATTACGTGGGTTTCTCCAAAAAAAAAAAACATGTGACTGAGGAGTAAGAATCACCTACCAAGAGTACAGATGCCTGATTTTTATTTATTTATTTTTAATTCAAAAAGTTTTTTTTTTCAGTTAATCTAGCTATTTGGAATCTTACATATATCACAATTGCATAGTATACCATTTCATAAGAAACAGAGAATCATAAGAGTACTTAATTCCATTGTCGCTCCGGAATACAGTGAAACATTTTTTGAAATAATTTTACTACGAAAAGAAGTATACCATGCCTACCATGCAAGGTTGGAAATGGCAAATTCCATAGCTCTCTGTTGATTATATACTTCAGTCCATTCATTTAGCTCCATTTATTTATTGAATAAGTACTCTAGATTAATCCTTAGAGAATCCAATCATCCATTTTTGATTTGCTCAGTGTGGATGGAAATTCATGACCATTTCTTTATTTCCTCGGTGAAACTAACTTATTATACATAGAAGAATCTAAGAACAAACTCACTTTGGAAATTCATTACAAATACAAAAGAAAGTGCAACTGAAAATAATCATATGATTCTCCAACTGTCTTCCTATTGATCTGAGTAATGATTTGTTCCTAATGTTCTGTGAGTTGATCATCTTTGTCTTCTGTTGGGCGAGGTTCGCGAGATGGCGCTGGGAGAGCAATAACGATCTCGCGGGGAATGCTAGCCATCTCTCTATTTCTTCGGTACCGAAGATTATTCAAACTGATGCTTTGTATCTCCCTCTTGTGGCCAAGGTAATGGATTTCATAGGCCTTCAGGTCTGTGATTATTAGTCCACAAAATGCACATGAATAATGTTGCCTCTCACTTTCTCCCCTTCCTTGAGAAATTGTCGCCTGCCCCTGCTGATTATCTCTGCTGCCGGACATGATGAAGGAATCAAAGAAAAAAGAAAGTGAAGAGAAGAAAGAAAATAATGGGGAGTTATAGGAGTTTACAGAGAAGAGAGAAATAATGGGAAATTATAGGAGTTTACTGGGTTTTTCTTTACCCTTCTCAGTGTTTGTAATCTTAGGGGATAAGCATGACAGTGATGATATTTAGTATTTCTCACAGGGCTTTGATTTTCTCATATTAATGCTTGCAAATGTGAAAGGCAATAAGGGAAAGAAATTGAATAAATATGGTTGTCATGAGCAAGAGAAACTGATTTTATTTGACCATAAAAGCATGCATTGAACTGAAATAGCAATGCTAGCTTGGCCATTAAAGATAACCCATCAGCATTTGAACTACAACTTGGACAAAATTATTATATGTTTTTACAGTTTTTTTCTTCCAAGGAATGTCGGTTATTGGAGTATGGCGCGGTATTACCATAATTATGATGTAGTTTTCAGTGTCTTTTTTTTTTTTCCAGTATTCAGATCTGATTATATATAAGTGAAAATAATCGTTAATATAAGCTTGTGATGGTATGCTTTACAGCTTGACTGCTAAAATGAAAAATATATAAATTGGTTTTGTATATTTCACAAAATTGAACGTAATTTCTAAGATAATATCAAAAGAAAATAAAAATTACTTCTGCTTTTCATATAATTTCACCTTTCTTTATTGAGGTAAGAATCTATTTTTCAATACTAACTATTAAGCTAATATAAATCCTGAGAATTTGCATGCTATGTTGTCTGTGACATGAGAACATCTTCTCCGGGCTGTGATTAAATATTATAATTTATTTTTCAAATTTTATTGTTTTATCAACTTTGTAAGCCTACTTGGGTATTGAGCATTTACCTGTAAGAACAGAATTCCTTGCAATAGTAGTTGAAGCTCCGGAAAATGGAATCCGGTGAATCTTTTCTTCAATAGAATCATTTATGTGGGGAGGTGGATAACATATGTATTTTATATGGATCCATTTGATTCATTTGATCTATGAAGCATGGATACGGATACGAGATACGGGTACGATACAATACAGGTACAACGATACGGTAGAACCTAAAAACAGGATACGGGTACGGCCAGGAAACGCCTGTAATTTTTTTAAAAAATAATAATAATACTAGATTTGTATTATAATTACAAAATAACCATTGGTTCAGTTCTGTTTATGTATAAAAAAGACCATGTCCTTGCAAAAGCAAAAGAAATAGGATCATCTCATCATCCACTAAGCAAAAAAAAAAGTCATCCTATCATCCACTAAACAAAATATAAAGAAGACCATGTCCATGCAAAAACAAAAGAGATAGGTCACACCCACGGATCTCCAAAAAAAAAAAATTCAATGACCTTATTCCGGCCGTATCCCTGTGTATCCATATCGTATCGAAGCCGTATCTCTGCCTTATCTGAAATTAAAAAAAAATTTGTTTTCATTTAACCAGATACGTCTAAGTCGTATCCCGTATGTATCCCGCCATATCGGAGGTGTATCCATAGCTGATACGTATCCGATACGGGTGGTACGAGGACCTATTTGAAGTATCCTTGCTTTCTAGCATTTGATTCTTGCTCGAGCCGGATAATGAAAAATTATCACGTCCAGTTCCTTCGGGGGCTGGATCTATAAGAATTCACTTATCCCAAAAAAAAAAAAAAAAAACTAACTTGAATGATCTTGTATTAAGAGCTAAATTGGTAGTGATTTAGTAGCATAAGGCGACAAAGTAGCTTTGTTACCTATTATATGAAGAACCGCAGATTTTTTGGTACATCACATTCATGCATTTACGATCCTTCGCAATGTAATAATTAAACTAGATGCAATTCCCTCTAACTGATGAATGGATCACCGATTTAATTAACTATATCATTAACGAAACAAGTAAAGTGTCTTAATAGTATATTATGTGCAGGTGAAAAATTATGGAGATCACATGAACATTTCTTCAATAGGTCTATGTTAAGTACACTTAGTGAGTGGGTAGCTATTGACAAATAGGGGAATTAGTGGGTGGTTTATAACAAGTAGTGAGTAGCTTGTAACTTGTTACTATAATTTTACGACAAGAGTGAATGAGAATTGAGTTACTTTTTAAGGAGAGAACTAGGAGGTGTTGGTCTCTCTCGAATGAATCAATAGTTGCAGATCTCTCTTTGATGAGATCAATTACTTTCATTCCTTTTTATAAATTTTTCTTTTTTTATTTGGTAATGGAAAAAGACGCATCTATGGACAGAAACTGTCAAGGTCATTAACGATGATCAGTCATTCCTTAAAGATCATTAACGATTTGTTGTGTATAGATAGCATCTAAGATACATCTAAATAGGTGCTAGCTAGCTTAGTTGGTAAAGTCCCTTGGCGTCGTACTAGGGACTTGGGATCGAATCCCGCCTATGTTTCTCTCATAGGGGTCTGCCTAACCTAGCTTACTTTCCAAAAAAAAAAAAAAGATACAAAGCTTCATTCCTTGATCAGCCCCATCACCACTATTTCCATGCTATATTTAGCTCAGTACCATGCGGTATTATCAAGTATAAAAGAAAAACAGGTTTTTCTTCGTATAATTGTACTAAATTAGCAATCAAGCGAGGCTAAAAAATCAATGACTTATATTTAGGATCAGACAACATAAATTCTGTTTCACCATTTCATTCTATTAAAAACCAGATTGGTAAATTTAAGTGCTATCAAACATTTCCTCTTTTTCTTCACATCATTTGAGAGCCCACAGGTATTATTTCTCCTTTTCTAGGAGAGGCGCTGTCCCCTTGTCCCATGACTATACCTGGTTAAATAATCAAATAACATGATACAAAATTTTCTTTTTTACAAAATTTTAGCGGGCAGTTGCTCCCCTTGTCCCATGGCTATGTCCTGTTAAATAACAAAAGTTGAGGGGAGGCAAAAAAGGGTTTGGGTCGATTTGCAGATCCAGATTGATTAGGCCCAGTAAAAACCTTGGACAATGATGTGGTCCAACTGAGGTCTAGCTCTCATGATCCAGTTCCATATTGGATTGATTCCTGTCTTAGCCTGATCCTGTCCAGAAGGTTGTAAAACCATATGGGCTCATCACTTCACCCTCTCTGCATAGAGATCATATCATAGCCAATTGCAATTGAATTCAAGTAAATTCAATTGCATATGTATCATGTATAGATTGGAGGACAAAAAATTTGAATTTTGACTTTTCCGCTTTTTTTGCATCCTCCAATCTATACAAGACACATGCACTTGAATTCAATTGCAATTGGCTATGATCTGAGCTCCTTTTCACAAGGTAAGTTCCAGCTAAGGCTTTGTTTGTTTGAAGGGTAAACATTGTGGAAAAGAAAATTTTTCACTAAAACATTATTTTGGGCACCATAAAAACAAAAATGGCATCCGATTACCACTGGTGCACGCCCAAGGCCCAGCCTTGGGCGTCCATTCATCGTGCAGCATTTGGCACTAAAAAGGGAAGAAGTCATTTCATTTTTTCCCCTGTTTTTTGACTTCTCCCCAGTTGATATCTCTCCCTCCGTTGCCCACGAAAATTAGGTTTCGTCCAGAAAATAATTCAGTGCACCTATTTTCCCTCCAGACAGAAGCAGACTAAAAGACTTCCACCAGATCCAGAGAGGACTGCATCTGCTGGTGGGTAAAATAAACCAAATTGTACTCAAATCAGCCGGATTCAATCTGATTCCCATATCAAATCCCATAACCAATACTGGTGCCTTGTATCGGTTCTGGTTCTGGTTCTGATTTAGCATGCTACAAATTGGCCAGGCTCGACCAGATCCACCATCATCTAGCAGGAAGGACAAAGAATCACTATTCTAGCAAGTCTAGGCCTAGGAACTGCTGGCAGCTCCCAACCATTTGTTTTAGTCTGCATGAAGAAAAACATAGGACAAATACACACACACAGACATATATATAGAGAGAGAGAGAGAGTTTTGTTGATCACAAAAATTGAGAATCCAATGAAGCATTGACACTTTAGCTTCATATATTCTTCGAACAATGTGGCAAATATAATGAGGTAGCTACTGTAAAGTAATTGGTAACTATATCAAGTACTAGTCGATACTAGCTAGCATTATTATTACAGGTATTCTGCTAATGGGTGAATCTGGAACTGAAAGCATTTGGAGGGGCATCGATGTCTGAAGCACTCAAACTTCTTGCACTGGAAGTTCAGACAATGGTTATGAATCATAATTAGACATCAGCTAGAGTCATTTGGCATTTCATGAAGAGAAACAAAAATAAAAGTGATTAAATGGGTTTTTTTCCTTTACATTGTAAATCCAATAAACAGAAAGAACATATAAGACTGTCAGAAACCAACAGGAGAACAACCAAGACATACCACCCGAGCCAAAAGGGCTAAAAAAGACACGACTGCCCGCACTTCCACAAATTGCAAAATGAAAGAGGAAAGAGAAAAAGCAACCAGATATGGAACTGATTTCCAAAAAACAAAGAAAGAAATTAACTAAAAATAGTCCGCACTACTGCTACCTGGATGACGATTAGCCATTGGTCAGCAACTGTCCCTCCACCATTTGGTATTCTCAACTATACGCTTTCCCTGTAGAGCAATCTACAGCACTTCTCACATGCACAAAGGCCAAATATTGCCTGCTGGACAAACCCGTGCATCAAAGCTATATTTTACATGGCCAAACTCAGATTTGTCACTGATGAGAGGTTGCTGCTAAGTTTGTCTGAGTATGTGTGATGATCGTTTCTTTGTTCAATGCCCTGGTTCAAGGAAGCATCAGGAGCTTTCACGAAGGAATCTGAAGTTGAAGCCACAAGAGAAAGGGAAAAAATAAGAGTTTTCCAATAAATAAAATAAAAGACAGAATTTGTATATTTTACAAAAAAAAATCATTTGTGTTTTTCATTTTATACGTCATTTCAAGAGACTAATACAGCACAAGTGTTACTAAAATGGCCCTAAATTACTCAACAACTGAGACTGGCACTTTCAAAGTTTGAAATCAAATAAAACAAACAAAATTAATTGTTGCTCAATAGAATTAGTAGCTAACTTGAACACTGGACTTCATTGGAGGCATCTTCAACTAACTGAACACACTTACCTGATTAAACTCAAAAGGGAGCTTCAAGTGATTCGTCCCAAACTTCTGCACTTCCATTGGAGGCATCTTCACCATCTTCTTCCATCGAAAGCCTAATATATTCTCTATGTGCAAAGCGATCCCACTCAGTTGAAGTTGGATCCTCACGTTCCTGCTCCCACCACAACATCAAGAGAGTTATAAACAGTCCTAGCAGTAAACCACCATTACCTTATCTTACAATGTGATTAAACAATTGCCGAGAATAAAGGTAAAATGTCACATGTACCTGACGAATAAGAAATGGATCACGAGTTTCAAAAGCGATGAACTTGTTAAGATTGAAAAGGATATTAAAAATATTTCCTGAAAGTCTGCAGCTTTTCAAGTCCCGTAGCGTGAAATAGCTCCCCCTCTACAAGCAAACTTTGTGTCACAGACAGTGAAGAAATCTCTAAACTAAAACACGGAAGGATGATCCAAGAAAACCAGTAAGCAACAAGTGTCACCTTAGGTCCTATCATGTCAACCATCTGACATAAGATATCCTCGAAGAGCACAGGCTCTTGGGTCATGCATTCCATTCGATGCAACTGCTCCTCAAAAAAGAACTGCATTTCATTTGGTGTGAGCACTCCATTGCCATCAAAATCTATGCACTTGAACCTGAAACATACAATTGTATTAGACGAGCAGTGTACGGTTGATAATATAACAAAAAAAATTGTAAAAAGAGACCAAGCACCTTTTTTATCAAGAAAATCAACATAAATAAAATAAAACCGAGTAGATTGCAATATTCAAAAATTGTGGATGCTCACTCTCGTGGATGGTGTCTTCCAAGTAAAATTGCTTAATCTTTTGTCATGATAACATGAGCTGTGCCTCCATTTTTGTCGATGGATTGTGTATTCACATTAATTAAAATGAGCAGAACCTCCAAACTGGTGCAGTGTTTCTCCTCGTAGCTCAATTTTTATTTATACCAATAAATTTCTACTTCATAAAGGTACTCGGTATCTTTTACTCTGTGGTCTTCTACTCTTATCATTTAAATTTCGAAAATGATATAATTCCATCCCAGATCCACCAACCAAAAGATTTTAGGCCTATCAACAATTTATGGTATTTGTATCATTTGGATAGACAGTCAATTTCTAAGATTACCAACATAAAAACAGAAACAAAATCAAGCAATAAGAATATTTATTAATCTAAAGGTCATAGAAACAAAATTAGTTTATCGCTTATAACTGGAAATCTTTGTATTCCTATTTCTCTATTTTTAATGAAGCCTCTAATGTACTAACCAAAATTATATATTTAAATCCACTAAGCAAAACACACACACACACTATATATATATAGAGAGAGAGAGAGTGGGGTGGGGGAGAGAAAAGGTCATCCATGAATTTTTTGACTAATATTAGGAGGAACTAAAAGAAAAAAAAAATCAACTAATAAAATAATTGTTTTATTAACACCTATCAAATAGAATAAAGCCTATGGGCCTTTATGAATAAGATTAAAAAAATTGAAAACAATATATAGAATTATTAATCTAGCTGTCTCTGATATTCTGATACTTTGCCCGTGAAAATTTCCAGATTTATAAATACAGTGTACCTTATAAATGAAAATTCCAAAACCTATTCCAATCGTAAAATCCTTAAACGGAGGTGTGCCTTCCCATTGTCGTCACAATTTTCAGAAGGAATGTCAAAAGCATTAAAATCTCAAACATCTTGAGTCGAAAATCCAAAAATAATGACTAGAGAACTTCTCAATCTTTGTCCCCCATTCCCACGAATCTCAAGTCCAACATACAACTTCAGCAAATTGTGTGGATATCAAATTATATACATGTTTCTGTTTTTGAATATCCAAAAATCCTGTATGATTTTTCCAATATTTTTCATAGATGTGGATCATATTTCACTAAACAAGTCCAAGAAGACTGCATGATCACCACCAGAGATTTTAAACCTTGCTTTTATGGCCACATATTCCTAGTTCCTACATAAGATCTATTTGTCACACCTCAAATTTATTAACCTTGTGATATGTGAAAATCATAGGTTATATCAAAATCATTTACCTTACGCTCTACATATAAGTCACATAAATTGTACTGAGACAATTAAGGCTTTTAATCATGCTTCAAAAACTCGAAAACTCGACTTGACTTAAAAGTTAGCCGGGTCAAGTAACTCATAAAAATCGGAAAAAACTCGACTCGGTCTAACTCGGAATATATATGTAATATATATATACCAATTAGGCAATTACCAATTTTTTAGCATTTTATTCAAGAGTAAACCACAAATAAGTAAACTAGTTTTGCAGCCTCAAACTTAAAAATCAGGTTTAACAGAACCCATGGTAGATTTGGTTTTACAGCCCCCAAAAAATATGATGTAAAAACAGTGTGACATGTGAGTTTAGGTTTTTAAAAAAATAAAAATGATAAAAATATCCTTATGTGACTCGACCTAGTCGCACGAGTCGAAAATCTCGATTTGACTTGACCAAGTTACCCGAGTAACTCCCTGAATAGTTTTTCCTCCGAGTTTTAAGGCGACTCAAATCGAAATTCTGTAGAGTCGAGTTACTCGGAGTTACTCGGGTGACTCGCCGAGTTTTTGAACAATGCTTTTAAGTTTTAATACCCAGAAATCGAAACTGATAATTATATCTAATCACACCAATGTGAAGAACATATTTGACATATGAAACCTGTAAGATCTCAAAAAGACAATTTGATGTTCTTCTTGTTACTTTTTCCAAAAGTTATTGCAATCAAGAGCACTTCTTCTGGCAATGAAAGACAACTAATCCCATTTTCTATACCCGAATTGTGAAGGATGAAGACCATAGAGCCTTATTCCAGTCCACAAGCCTTATACAAAGATTTCCTTCCCAAATAGAAAGCAAATGGTTAAGAAAAGATTGAAATGCATTTAGTTAGTTCTTCAATATCATTTTCACAAAAGTGATGTGTATGTCGAGTCATTTCGAGAATCATGCACTCTATTACTATGGACGTGACATTTATCAATAACAAAACCATCAGTGCATGTAATTTGCTACAATATCTTTACAGTCGCAAAATAAGGGACACAAGCATACCAATACTCAAGACTAGGCTCAGATGATTTGTCCTCCTCTGACAGCATGAAGTATACAAAATCTTCATAACCCATCTTCCCTTCAACCTTACTAGTAAATTTTCTAGGAACCTGAAATGAGATAAAAGCAAAAACAATACCAGAAAAAGGTGAAGTAATTGTTTATGATAGAATTTTCTTTCACTGCAAGCAGAAGTTGATTTAGTCTGAAGAACACAAAGTAACATAAGCCCAACACAAACCTGTGAAAAAATTCTATCAACGATCCTGTAGGTGAGAGCGTGGTTACCATATTTAATAAGGTTCTCTTTGTCAATCAAGAAATCATGATCCGTATCCAGCTCCCAGAACTTGCAGTATATCACATAAAAGTGTTCATAAGAGAAGTACCTGAAGTAAAGAAGGAAATGTAAAGCAAATTTGATATGTGTTCACTCAATAGTAATAATGTTGAAGTTTTAATACCAATCAGGATGTGCATCCTTGTGTTATGAGAAAGCAATTTCACATGAATACCTCTATATCTACGAAAAATAATGCACATTAGGTTTCCTATAATAAGTTTCTAGGAACCTTCAGAACCTCCAGAAACAGGAAATGAGTTCCATTGCAACATGATTAATATTACCTTGTAATGAGGAACTAAAAGCTGGGGCTAAGTGATCCAATGGAAAGCAGAATGTAAGAAATTTCTGTGTGAGAACCTACCCTACAAACTGGTCTCAAGACTTGGCAACAATGCAAATCAGATTGTTTCATAAGTACACCTTATGTGATAGGGCACAAGTTCGTATGGTATAGAGAAATATGAGAACGAAAGGATACATGTCATATGCACCATAAGTTTTGGTCTCTTATCTAAGATAAATCATGCTAAATTTCCAGCTGGACACCTACCTTAGAATTTTGTTAATGTCCTCTTCCTCATCTGCATGCTGCATTGCAGCAATCAGGTTTCCACGTTTCAGCTCCCGGAGTGTAAGACGGCCATTTCCTGATCTATTCACATAATAAAATATTCTGTAGATGACAGTTTCAGCTGGTCCATTGAAACAGAAGTTCAAGTTAAAATGTATCAATAATATAGAAGTGCTTGCTTAATAGTATTGGGAACAATGAACACATTTCTAGAACAACAATCAGCACCCAGGTAAGCAACCCATCAAAATTCTTTTTATAGGCCTATGTAAGCAATAAGTTGAAATTGGCTACGAGAAGTTGAGATTATATACAACTCCGATAATTCATCAAAAAGAAAACAGCAAAACCATATCCATTACATGCTTGTGCCATTATTAAAGCATGTAGCAATGAAACGTGGAAAAGGGCACATATATTAATGACATCTTATTTAACCAAATAGACTGAAAACGTAACTACAAAATGAGGTATAATTTCTACATCTGGGTGACAAATCAAGATTTTTTAAGATACTGAAACATACAGAATTCGAGGAAACAGAAAAGTAAATATGTATATATAACTAGCCATAAATTCTATACAAAGTTAGAAGCCATTATAAGGAATAGAGAACATTTCATTGTTATTAGAAACGAGGAAGGGTTCCACCAGAGCAGTGATCTTGATGACAGAGAATATACGATGCACACACTTCATGAACACATAAATAGGAAAGTAATCACTACGAGTCAGTCCACTAAATACAATCACTTTCCGTGTTGGCAACCAAACCTCATCACCCATTTAGAAAAGTCAACCAAATATTGGCCACATGGATCCTAAAGAGATATTATTTCCATATGCACACTGATAAGAAATGTTCTATGGAGATTGGACAGCAGAGATTATGTTACTTAGCTTTTAGACTCCACCAAGCATGGTTCAAATATTCAATGTGTCGCTATGTCCTATAAGGGACATGATATCCAAAAGTACATATTACCCTAGAATGGTTCCGTCTCGTTATGTTTCCGGTTTTCCGTAATGTTTCAGTATGTTTTGCACTTTGCAATGTTTCTGTAAGCTGAGATGTTATTCTCCAGTTGATACTCAACATTTCTATTTTTAATGAACTTATGAAAAGACTGGAGGTTTTGAAAATGAATGTTTTGGCACCTAAGCTTGGGAAGTCTGTAGTTTGATGAAGGAGACAAAAACACAATTCTTTCACCGAGTAGCTAATCCAAAAAGAAGCAACTTCATTTCTATAATTGAAGTGTGGTGGATGATGAAGAGAAGATTCAGGCTGTTGCAGTGGAATTCTGCACAGCTTTACTTGGGATCGAGTTCTTTTCAACCTCCACTTGATGATTGTGCGATAGCCAGCCCGGGTCGATCTCCTCCCCACATCGGTGTTTTTCAACTGATGAGAAGCCGAGATCTGTTAGAGTCGCCACCAATCAAAGATCCGGGCGTGATTGGTCACCCACAAATAAAACCCTCGATTCAAGAACCGAGATTGGGTCCAGGGATTCTCTTATGAATTGGGGAAGGTGTTAGGCACCCCACCTCATCCGTTGAACGACGGTTACCTCTTAATTTTCTCCATTAATTTAATTCAAAATTATTTTCTTTCTTTGTTTGTCCCTTTTTATTATTTCGAAATTGGAAACTCACCCCTCCTCGACCGAGTCAGGGTGATTTTCTCTCTACTTGCTTTCTTTTATTTCGAGATTGGAAAGTCACCCCTCCTCGACCGAGTTAAGGTGAGTTTCTCTCTACTTGCACGGCAAAACTCCTTTTTTCCTAAATCGGCGAACGGTCACGCTCTCTCATCGACCGAGTTAAGAGGGACCCAGCCTACGTTTGGGTGGAAAAGAGACAAAAACTACTAATAATAATTTTAAAAAAAACTGAAATAAAGAAATCGAAGATCTAGTCTTCCAGCCCTTTCCTTCACCCGGATTTCATTTTCCCCACGACCGTGCAGAGGGAAATCACCGAGCTACTAAGAGAAAGTGAGGGAAGAAAAAACTTGGATGGGTAGAAGTAGAAGATAGGGGATGTAGCATACCTTTTCCCTTTTTAGATGCTCCAAGTGTTGGAAAAGAAGAGAACGTTTCGACGAGATCCGAACTCCCTAAACTTTTCCTCTAAAGTTGGTGAAGATAACTCCTAGGTGTATCAAGGCCTTTGAAAGAAAAGTGGGAAACAAGGTATTTGATGGCTTCGTGGCTGTACTATCTGGGTTTTTTGAAGGCTCACACTCTCAGAAATTAGAGGTTTTCCAAAGTTATGAGTTGGCAAAGCTTGGCCTTTTCAAAGTTGAGGAATGGGTTGGGGTGAGGCTCATTTTATAAGGTGAAAAATAAGGATTTCGCTCTTTCTAGGCGATGTGGGACTAAAAAATAACCCAAAACACGTTGGCCCGCAGAACAAAGTCGAAATTAGGGTTTTCCCGTAATCGCACCTTTCTAAAAGCCGCGGGGAGGGTTTTAGGCCAAACATGGACCCGCGCCCTTTAGAAAGGCGCTGGTTAATTTTATGTTTAAAAAAAAGGCCAGCCCCCTCTTGGGCTTAGTTGGTTTGGGCTTGGCTTGGGTTTTTTGGCTTTGAACTTCGATATTCTGGAGTCCGGATCTCATCGTTACTCTCTTTCAATACTCGGCACCAATGGGCTTTTTGGGCCCATGAAATCATACAAAATAGGGTGTCTACAATGATTAGACCAAATTTCTCCAAAGCAGTGATAGTTATTGGAAAGACCCTTTGATGAAAAAGAGGTCCTCAAAGCGCTTGAGGTGATGTGTGATGACCAAGTACCTGGCCTGGAAGGATTTTCATAAGTCTCACAAGAACTGTTGCGGAATACTTAAGGGGGAGATTATGGATTTATGAAAAATATCAAACTTTTGGATAATTTCGGTCAAAGTCCAAACCATTGAAACAAGGTTCATGTGTGGTAATAAGGTAGCCAGTCTGGGAGAATTTTTAAAAGGTTTTCACAAGAAATGGTGGGGAATAGTGATCAACTGTGAAGAAAACAAAAGAGATTCGATGCTATCAGTCAAGGGATGTATGGATTCTCGAGAAGAGAGGAGCCATAGTGGTCCCTCCCGGACCGCCCGGATCCTACGGGTGAATAAAAAGTTGGATCTACATTCGATCTCAACTGAATCGCCCCATCTATCCAATGGAGAAGAGGGAGAGGACGAAAACTCCGCTATCTTTGTAATAACAAGCTGGGAGGATGAAGAGTGCACTGAATTAAGGAAAACTTCATGTTGGATGGTAAAGTATGCAAAACTTCGACCACCCTCCTCCAACCATTCTATGAAAGCCTTCCAGCAGAATTAACCATCTGGTCATTCCACTGGATCTTGGAAATGCCCTCAAAGTGATAAAGGCACCTTTCAAATTGCATTTATGTTCCAAGAGCAAAGTAGAGAAAGAAGCAGGGTGATGAACTGTATCACTAGAATGGACACACTCCGAGATAAAGCTGAGAACCCCCAAAATACCTTTTCCTCCAGCCACAATTCAACAGAGAATCCTCTACATCTTTCAATAATTTTCAAAGCAACCATGGCATCACCTTCAACCTTAATGAACACAAATGATTTAAACTCTAAAACGAGTAACTTCCCACGAGAATTTCCCACCACCATACTAAAGGTTTGGTCAGCGCCTCACCTCTTCAGAGAAGCGGGCAACAATGATACAGAAACGAAATGAAACATGGTGACTTATTGGCAATGAGGTTGAAATCTATAGCTTGTAGGGTATCGATGGATTATGACTTCCCCTATGCTAGAGGTTCAATACAAAAAAGACTCTTTTAAAGAATCACGAAGACAACAGAGGAACCTTAACAAGAAACCATCGTTGGAAAATCATCAGGCTAAGATGAACCCTTTTTCTTTCCTCGAACCTTAACGGGAAACCTCGCCGGAAACCCAGACCGACTTGTTTTTGAAACCAGACCCCAGTGATAGCCCATTATTTATCCTTTCAATAGGAATGTATTGTTTGTTTGTTATATACAGTAGTAAGAAAATCATTTTTCATAGTTTATTTTACTTTGGGAGTGCAAAGGGTTCTTTTCAGTTCCAATTTTATGGAAATTCTTATAATAGATTCAAATACCTTCTTCTTGGCAAGATAACCCCACCTTTACGTCCATGCATATAATGTGTGTCGACAATGCAGGAATAGAACCAAGATTTGGGAATTAGAGGAGTTTCTCTGTTTTATGCAACACCCTCAATACCTGCAACCCTCAACCCCATGTGAAAGATAGTAGGTTATGGTCAAAAGGCAACAATAGTCAATTTTCAATGAAATCATTTACAATCTTTTGGTTCATTATCCCCGTCATCGTTTCCTTATAAGTCTGTATGGACTATGGAATTCTCCAATTCAATCCAAAATATCATCCCTTCTTTGCACTATAGCTCTAAACAAGATTCTCATATGCAATCATTTGAAAAATCAATAGAGGATGACTAACCACTGTTATATGTTCCTTCATTCGAAAGAATCGGCAGATCACCTACGTATGCACGGTTCTGTCTGGTCTGAAATTTGAGGATACTTTCTCTCTCATCTGGGGGTGGATTGACTCTCCTCGTCCTCCTTCCAAAAAATTTTATATTGTTGGTCTGTGACGAGTTGGGATAGTGCTAGGGCATTCATTGGAACCATTCTTCCGGGGGGCATCCCGTGGTCCATTTGGCAAGAAAGAAACAAGAGAGTCTCCAAGGAGTCCCCCTCGGCGATTCCTCGTACTCAAGCATAAGAACCCTCATATTAGAGTGGTGCTATGTTCAACAAGAAGGATCAAATGTGGGAGATTTCTTTGGGTGAGAATAATATGTAAGTGTAGTTGATGCGGACATCGGATCTCCGGTGTCAAGAGTGTACCAGCGGAAGAGGAGAGCCCCTACACAAATTTCTCTATGGATTGATGACTTGTATATGGGCTAAGATCATGATTTCAATGGAGGTACACCGTTGGATCGTGTTTCTAATGGAGATCCACCATTGGATTATGCTCGTGATGGAGATCCACCGTTGGGTCTTGTCTTGGATGGAGATCTGTCGTTTGATCGTGACATGGAGGGAAATCCACCGTCATATCAAGAGCTAAAGGATTGAAAGGGTATGATTAGCCCATGGGATTATTATTACTTTAGTTTATTATTTGGTTTTATTCTTTACTAGAGTTTATTTTATTAGTAATGAAACTTGTAATTACTAGGATTTATTTTATTAGTAATGAAACTTTTGTAATTACTAGGATTAGGTTTTATTCTTTTATTTATAAATTCTCTATGTAGGAGTACAGAACATAACTTTGATTATTATGACTGAATGCTCTTTTTGAGTTTCCGGTGAATGGAATGGTGTGAAACCATTGGTGTGAAGCCAAGGTATTCTCTTTCCTCTCTTCTCCTCATCTTCTTCAATTTTCTGTTTTCCCTTGCAAACCCTAGAACAGCCCCTATTCCCTTATTCTCATTACAGCAGCTCCTCTTCCTGCCATTGCCTTGCTGCCGCCCTTCCCTACACCCTTCACCCTTGCTGTCTTGACTGTCCCAAAGTCACTTCAGCTTTTCCAGCCTTCCTATTGCTGTAGCAGAACCCCTACAGCCTTTCTTGTTGCTGCCGCACCAACCTTTGCCCTATTTTTTGCTGTCCCAGCTCTCCTTATGCTGCTACAGCCCTTTATCCTTTCTCCTTTACAGCCACAAGCCCCTATACCATTGCAGCCACACCCCTATATTCCTAAAACCCAAAAGACAGCAAACTCCTAAACCCTAACCCTAGATTTTGAAAGTTATTTTACTGTTATTGCTGATTTGTATTATTCAATTCGATAGGGCTTGAAAACAGAATTCACATGCATGTTTCAACCCATAACCATTGTTTAACCTAACTTAGTTTCTTGCAATCCTCAATTGAACATGGATATAACATTGGTTATTTACTAAATCCCTAAGTTATTGGAAATTCTCACTTCCATTACGATCACCTAAATCAGATTTTAAATTCATTATTGCAAGATTGTTACTTGTCCTAGGGTATTACTAATTCTCATTTTGACTCTCTTTATTATAACCGTGTGAACCTAGATAGTTTTATAATTTTTTTTATTGTTGGAATTCAATTTATGATCTCTAAATTGCATCATCCTAGTTGCATGGTCCTGCATCAGTATCATTGGGCGCTAGGGCATTTTTATCTCTTGCCTTCTCCCATAATTGAATTTATTTCCTTGTAAACTCTTCTTTTTGTTTTCTGCTGATTTCTTTCGCAGATATAGCTGTATCCTCTCATTTTTATATATAAGATATTGCATGGATTACCGATTTTTAAAAAAATGAGATTTGGACATCCAAATTTTTCTTTTTCCTTCCACACACAATATAGCCAATAACTCAATAGCCATAATTTAAATGCCCTTACAATTTACAAATGATAGAGACACAATTTATGACAAAGAAAGTGAACTTATCAGGAGTACAGTTATAGGAATACATCATAGGTTCTTGTGAATAGAGAAGCTAGATGTAAGGATATGTAGGATTGATATTGCATCTAATTGGCAATACAACATAAAATTTGGCCTACTGATAAAGAACATACCATATCTTTCCTGAAACTCGGGCGTATTCTGTAAGAATTCCAACCCTGGATGAGTTGCTAAAAGTTCCCGAAGAGCAGGTTTGAAGTCATCCTGTATCCAAGTTGAACACATTTAAAACGTAAAAGGAAGAAAAGTAAGCGACGAAGTCACACACCTATAATTAATCACAACAGCTCATTTTTGACAGTGAGTTTTGCAGTGACTAAGATCAAGTTCCAAGCCAATCATATGTTGGAAGTACAGCTATCATAGCTTTTGAAGCAGTAGAAGACAGACCTGAGTGAGGTATTTGTGTTCTGGTTGCTTTAAAATAGTAAATATTTGGGTTGCTATATCCATCGTCAACATGTTGCTATTGACCCAATAATTGACAAATGCATCCCTGCAAACATATTAGAAGAGCAATTTCACTTAGCAGGCATGGTAATAAATCTCGTTGAAACCGTTAAGTAAAGACCGTTATGTAAAGGTTTCGATAATACCTGAACTGACACGAGCCACTTTACATTATTTAATGACCGTTATAAAATGTGTGACGTTATATTACATATCTTGAATTTTAAAAACTAATTTTATCTCACTTCGTTTTGAAATTTTCACTTTCTTCCCCCTCTCAAGCAAAATATAACTACTCCATATTTTTTTGAATCATAAACAAGATCTATACTACGAATCAACAATTTAAATCTTCACAACCCACTTTTGACTAAAAAAATACAATTTGAGGCTTTTTGATTGGATAAGATTTCTCAGCATTATCCAATCATTGTTTGTTAGTTAATGCATATTAACAAGTTTAGAACATAGATTTATAGATTTTAAATGAAATCAATGAATCTATGATGATTTGGATTAAGCACTTATTGTGACACATTAGTATTTTCATGCATAATCTTCAATTTTTTGTTTATTAAATTTTTAAAAAAAATCTTAATTCACGTTTTTAAAAAAAGTATCTACAAAATGTGGGGATGATACAGGTTCCGTCTGTAACGACTGAAACTGTTACGTTACACCATTACGTTAAGGTTTCGGTTAGACCCGTTATGCAAACCAAAAGTGTTGATTAAAACCTTGCTTAGTAGCATCTGTTAGGGTGAGCTTGCATCAGTTAATAGTTAAATATCCAAATAGTATCTTTTCCTTTTTCCAGTGCAGCTTTTTAAGTTCCATAAATTGCAATCTAGCTCTACAACACCAAAAGCCATCTACAGCAAGACTCAAGCACAAAATACTTTGAATAAAACAGAAGTTTCATAACAAGGAAACAAAGAACAACACCTCTAAAATGAGTTGTGAACTCATCTATTGGGCAGTATTCTATAAGCACAATAATGCATTAAACTGGTGAAGGAACATTGAGGATAATGCAACCTTATAAAGAAAGAACATAAACATCATCATGATTCAAAGATGCCAAGAAAGAAAATTGACGACAAATACCATACAACTACCACAGCTTTTCATTTGGCAGATCATCTTTGAAAATATATTGTTTTACATTAAATGGAAACATAATCAATCACCAATTAAACATGTACTAATCATTAATCAGCGCATTGTACATATCCAAACAACCAAATAAATCAAACTCGGGGCATAAATTGCAGAAGGGAGAAAAAAATTGTAGATATACATGTTTAGCCAGTCCAAAGAGCAAGGAGAAAAAATTGTGGATATACACGTATAGCAAGTCCAAAAAAAATTGTAGATATACATAAATCAATTGCTCTCTTCTACTAGGTCAACGCAACAAACAGCAAGCCTCCTCCTTTAAAGGCAAACAGATCAATATAAAGACATGATCAGCTTTCCAAAGAGAATTTCCAATCTACAGAAGGTCAAACATGCAAACCCACCCGTGTCCACAAACCAATTGCATGTGAATTCCAGGTTAATGCATGTTTTTTTTTACTGATGAAGGATGGTAAAAACTCAGTGAATACTTTGCTTCTAATGGATCTTCCACATCAATTTGGCTCCAAACTTGGCATCCGAAAGGTATATTTTTAAAAACATGGACGAAGAATCAGATGTCACTGAAGTATTGCTCTTGAAGACAAAGTCTTCTCAATTATTTATAAAATAAGAGATTGCATATTAGCTCTCATTGATTAACTTTGGAGTTGAGACATAAGTGGATGTAAATTGCTGTAGTCCCTGTCCGTCCTAGTCTTCTTGTTGATTGCGCATCTGCTTGGCATTCATTTGTGGAATGAAAAATGGTTTGTGACTTCATCCGGACTCAAGATTTTCTCGTCCGCAAGGAGCACAGAAATGTTTCTTGATGTATCCCATGCCAAAATAACAACTAATAGAAAAATCACCTTTCTTTGCATGCCCATTCTTAAATAAGGCTTCAAGGATGGTTTTGGCTCTTTTAATGTCAAAAGGTATACGAATAAGATCGCAAGAACAAAAGTTATCTTTGTTGTTGGCCCTTCCAAGGAGTTTTTTTTTTTTTTTTTGATCGGTAAGTAGGAGTGACAAAATATTAAAGCAAGAAGTAAAATGAGAACAAAGGAGTGAATGGAGTTTACAAGGGAGTAATCTCACAGCACTAACATGGCTATCCTAACAATGCACAAAGGACTACCCCTAAACTAAGGCCCGCCAAAGCGGTCCTAAAGCACTAAAGAGCCATGCTCAACCTAAGAAGCTGCCCACATCCACCTCTCGTTGACGAGCTAAAAACCACTGAAAGATCCAATGTCTGATTCTAGAGCAAACTTGCGAAACAGGAGAGGGCAAATCTTCGAAGACTCTTGTTTCTTTCCTTCCAAATTGACCATGAGACGGCCACAGATAAACCCCCCTAAGGCCCTAACGTTATCCTAAAGGTAGTGCAATTGGGGTGCACTTCAACTCCGGATGACAGATGTAGGTACCAAAGTGGATGATTTCTAAAAAAATGGAAAAATCTCTCATGCCCCTTCATCTTTGGTTAATATTTCTCCCTTTCATAGACTCCGGGGAGAAATATTAAAAAAATATATCGGAAATATTGTGTGATATATCAAAAATATCGAGAATATATAAGGATATTTTGTATAAAAAAAAATACATGTGAGTGATATTTTGCACTCTGTTGTGCGATAGTTGGTTCGAGTGATCTCAATCCCACACTATCACATTCGCACTAGTGAGAAGCCGAGACCTTAGAGTCGCCACCAATCAAAGGGGGGGATAGGGTGTGATTGGTCGCCCAAAATCAACCTCTTGGTCCGAAAACCAAAAGTCAGGATATGAGGGTTTTGCTATGAGTCGAGGAAGGTGTTAAGCACCCCAACTCATCCATCTAATAACGGTTGCCTTTTAGTTTCTCTCCATTATTTTAAATCTATTATAATGCAATCTAAAAAAACGATTAATAAATTTAATTGGTTCCTTTCGAGATTGGAATGCCTCTCCTCGACCGAATCGAGGCAATTCCCTATCTACTTTCTTTTATTTTCAAGATTTGAATGCACCCCTTCTCGACCGAATCGGGGTGATTATCTCTACTTGAGTGGCAAGCCCCTCTTTCCTTAAACTGTTCCTTAAATCGGCAAATGTCAACTCTCTCCTCAACTGATTCGAGAGAGGCCTCGATTACACAATGGAAAGGGGAAAAGCTAATTAAAATGAAAAGGATGGGCAATAAATAAAAGAAAAAAATCAAAGACTTCTTTTTTCCCGCGCTTTCCTTCATCTAGGTTTCCACTTCCTCACGACCGTTTGGAGGAAACCTTGGACTACTACCGGAAAACAAAAGATGAAGCTTAGATGCAGAACGAGGATCAAGATAAATGTTGCAAACCTTCTTTCAATTGCGCTCCAATGATCACGCGCTCCAAATACCTAAAATGAAAACAATAAAGAAAATCCGAACTTCGATCCTTCTTCTAGGCTAGGGTGTGTGCTCTTGCTCTCTTCTCCAAATTTTTGGAGATCTCAAGAGGTTTCAATCTAAAATCTAAGATTTTTCTCCAACGAATGTTTCTCTCCACTTAAGGTATTCAAAGTGGAGGCAAAGTCTATAGCTTTCAAGAGTTAATTGAAAAAAAGGGGTGATGGGCCTTTTATAAAGGTGAAAAAGAATGATTTCTAAGCGATGTGGGACTAAAGTTTCTCCCAAAAACCTCAAACAATTCTCTAAAGAAAGAATTTCTCCCCTCTTTCGGGCTTGGGTTAGCTTGGGCTTAGATTGGGCTTTGTCCATAGTTCAAAGTATCGGTATCGGGTGTCATATCGGTAAATCCAAAATAAGATACATATCGGCGTATTGGACCGTATCGGATGGATACGACGGAAAAAATTAGGATACGCCAAGAAATGCTTGGATACGCAAGGAAAAACTTGGATACCTTACATAAAACTTCTTTTAATGCAAATATAAGCTAAAAACAAACTAAATAAAGACCTCCAAATATGTTTATAACCATGCATATAAGAGTTAACAATTTTATAAGTTCAAAAAGGCATGCATGCAAGGTATGAAAATACAAAACATAGTCATTTATTTAAGTACAAGAAAAAAAAAATTACATTTTAAAACCTTAAATCCTTAATTGAATTACAACCCTAAATGTTAAGATCAATATAAGTCTTTTTATGCTGAAATGTTACACTATTAGCTGACTTTTTCACCCTTTAGATGAAAATATTTTTTAAGCCTAAAATATGAGACGTTTTTTGCCTGACTTTTGGGCTTTGGTAATTTTTGATATAATAGAATTTATGAAATTTTAATATTTGATAAATACTCTATCAATTGAAAGTTGAAATTCTGATTCAATCTGGGTTTTGTTCTTGAACTGGAAAGTTGACTTTTTATTCTTTAGGAATTTGTATCTACGATAATTTTTATAAATTCAAATAAGGGGATAACCTTATTTACATATGAATATCTAAAGTAAATGAAAGTAAAATCAATTTAAAATCATTTTACTTAAATAATATTTTATATAAACAAGTTGTGTGTATCAGGTCTGTGTTGTGGATCCTAATGTAAATGGAAGGAGAAAAAAAATTAACTCAATAATCACTGTATCAAGCATATCGGGCCTGTATCGGCCCGATACAGTTGATTTTTTTTTCCAGCGCACCAGTATATCAGGTAGCTCCAAATAGGATACTTATCGGCCCATATCGGTCGATACGTATCGATATTTTAAACCATGGCTTTGTCATGGTTTGATCTCGGATTATTTCGGAGTTTGGATCGCACTTTATTGAGTTCATCATTCATTACTTGGAGCTAAATGGATCTATGGCCGTGCAAAATTGGGTGTCTACGCCTGTGATACAGAAAGATATTTCTAATATATCGGAAATATCGCCGACATTTCGAACCATGCAGTCAAACATCCAAATCAAGATTTTTGTCTCTAGCTAATTTCCTTATTTAGCAAAACTCACTAATATTCTTCCCTTAAACAGATCTCCTCGATGATGATTCTTATAAAATCGGGCAACTTCCTCCAATCTATCAATGTTTGACTCTCCAAGTTCTTTAACTCCTTGACCAAATTATTTTCCCCCTCTTCTGACCTGACCCTACCTCTCTATGTAGTACCAAAGTCCTTTTCTCATTCTCCTTGAAAGGCTCTCAGTCCTTTTCTCATTCTCCTTGAAAGGCTCTCTAGCTTGATCTTCGAACCCATAAAATCGAAATGAAGCAAGGACAACTTCATAGTTGCTAAATTGTGAAGGAAACAAGCTATTTAAGGTATTAATAATCTCTAATAACAATACATCCATAGCAGAAGAAGAAACAAATAGTAAATCTCATAAGAAAAAAATGAAAAAAAGAGAGAAGCACTACTAGGAATCTTTGGAACAAATGAAGTAGCATGAAAGAAAATTCTATTAAAAAAAATCTGGTGAAACAAATAATAAAAAATAAACCAATATTTATAGCCTTGGATGTTTAGAAGAAGGTAGTGTTAACTCGTGATTCTATGGACTTTAAAACCAATCTCTTCAATAATTAAGAAAGTGCATACCTTGTAACGACCCCAATGCAATCCATGTCAATCTTCCTGAAAAGAGTAGTGGAGAAGAAGGATGGCAGCTTGCAGATTTCCCGTGTAACTGTTTTAAATTCTAACATTACCAAAAGAAAAAATTAGTAAAAAACTTTATTAAAAAATGATAATAGACTAATTTCATATTTGTGTCTCACCCTGTACTTGAAAACCATCCAGGTGACCATAGAAAAGCTGATTGATTCTAGACAAACATTGCTCTTTTAGCTCATTTGGAGGTGGACGGCCATTTTGGAAGTAAAACTGCAAGCACAACATGTGATCTATCAAAATCCATCTCCACATACAATATCATTTGTTATAATTCTTTTTTTTTACCGGTAAAGTGAGATTATTTATATATATATATATATATATATATATGAGAGAAAAGATCGTAACAAAGAGCTAATACAACATAACAGAAATGACCGAGAGGTTACTGAGAAGTAACCTCCAATATAGGCACACCCATAAAAAAACAAAGCATTCCTAAGTAAAGGAACAATTATCACCGGATACTAATATAAAAATCAGTAGAAGTGAGTAAAACCTGAGGTATGACTTCTCTTGCTGGCTCACTGACTAATTTTAGTGGAGAACCTAGAGACGAAGGGCCAGCCCTCTGTTTCATAATACGCGGAGAGCCAGATGTACTCCTCGGTGACAGTGGAGGTGCACTGCCAGCAGGAAACATTGAAGACAATGAATTGCTGGCAGCAGCATTTGCACGAGGAGAGTTCCCGGGGACATTCAATGGAGTGCCTGCCTTTGCATCATCTAGTAAAGATTTCACCTGTAACCATATTGAAACAAAGAGAAACACACTCAGATAAGATGGATTCCATATTTTGGATCAAATAGTAATATAAGAAGGAAAGCAGGAAATAAATGGCAAAAAAAATAAAATAAAAGACAGTATAGACTCTTTACTGGAAAAAATGGAACTCGGGAGCCATAAAATAATTTCAAATTTTCCTTTAGCAAGGAAATTATTGGACTTGCTTTTCTAATCAATACTGAAATATCAATAATTCTATCTTACAAAATTACATAAGACAATAAAATAGAATAATAAATTAGCATTTCTATTCAAAGTGACAATGTGTTGCTTAAAATTCAACATCTAATCTGTTAAGATCCACATTTTAAAATATGAATATGATAAACTATCATGTCATATGCTTAGGTATCAAATAGAAAGGTTCCTAAAAATAAGAATAAAATAAAATTTAAATACTCTTAAGGACTAAAACAAAAATAATAAAGAACTTTATGTAAGGTAGGACACATGCATTTTCTAGATAACTCAAAGGACACATGATATTCTCTAGACATCTCATAGGACAACTCATTAGACACATGGGTAGACCATGCATTAGGAAGATTTTCTAGTAGACATGTGTAAATACACATGTCCTTAATCCTTATATGGAGGTATGGCCCCATGTAAAATTGCCTATAAATAGAGTGAAGTAGAAAGCATTTAGAGTTACTTGGCAAAGAAAAGAAAAGAAAAGAAAATAGAGAAAGAGATGAAGGAAAAGAATTCGATTTAGGTTAGTAGTTGTCCTATTCATTAAGATTTGATATTCAATTATTTAATTATGTATTGTTATTCAAAAATCTGTTTTGGACATGTGCATATTTTTATTTATATATGGAAACCTATTTAGTAAATTGATAAGAATCGATATGAACTGATAAGATTTGATATGGATTAGTCGATTTTTTGTTTTTTTTTTTTTTTTTGACACAAAATGATTTGATATGGATATATGGTATTTGATTTTAGTGATTTGATATGTATATATGGTATTTGATTTTTATGATTTTGTTTGAATATGAGAAAAGAATACCACCATTAAGAAGGGTGATAAAAAAAACTTTGGGTTAAACACCCTAAACATGTGTACCTGGTCAGATAATTGTTTGATCTGGACCTCTTCTGATCCAACTATAAGCTCTAAATCGGTTGAGGTTGCATTTGGTATTCGGTGCATTTGTTAGCTATATGATAACCTGAGCATTTATATGGGTGTTCAGCTATTTTCATCAGTATCTTAAATTTAGAATGTAAATTTCCGACTATTTAGAATCAATCATCTTTATTTCTAACTTCATGCAGGCTTATGTGATTTGATATACATGTTTAATCAAGTTTTGGACCTATTGAATATGACTATTTACTCGTTGAGCTGTCCAACTCATTTTTCTTTTATCCATCATTTTGCAGAGCGAACAGTTATAGAGAAAGTAATATTATGGTATATAGGGTATGAGATGCAAGGCCTGGGATTTTTTGAGGTGCTCTAGTCTTAGTATTTTGGTTATAAAATGTGAATAAATTTAAGAACTTTAGATCAAGGTTCTAAATGTCGATATCGCTCGACATGTCGGGCCGCGGGAAAAAAGATATATCGGAAGATATATCGTTTATCGGTGATTTTTGGAAAAATTACAAAAAAAATGAGGTAAAACATGAAATTTTGTAATGAAACTTTAGGAAATATTAAAATAAATATTAATACACATTCTAAAATAAAAATATTAAAAAAACAACAATGTATATAAGAAATGCAATGAGAAGAGAGTAAAGATGTGCGCTGACGAGTGACGATATTGTATAATTAATTCATGTTTAATTCATTTCTCAATAAAATGTACTCATACCTTTATGTTATTACTTCATTTGAACAAATATGTGAGACTATTTGATTATCCATTTTTTAATGATTATCCATGTTAATTGTTTTAAACTTTTGAAAATCTTATGAATGCACATTAAATTTGATAAATAATTAAAATTTAATATAGTATCTAAACATATTTCTATATGCAATTGATGAACTCCATGTTTTTACAGGACTGATTCAAAATGGGAAGAAGAGAAGATGGTTATATTATCGGAGACCCTGCATCAAGAGAAAAAGAAGAGGACTGTAATTTTAATTGACTATGAAGTTGATGTAATATGCAAAAAGAAGTGGATGTAATTTTATTTTAATCTGCGAGACTCCTATTTGATGTAAATAAGCAGGATGCGATTTTTATTTTGATTTGGATGTAATTTTTTTGGTTAGATTGGGGCTCGAGGCCCATGATTTGGATGTAATTTTATTTTTGATGTAAACAAGTAGGACCTCTAGGTCATTGAGTGTTGTTTAAGTGATTAAAAATTTAATGTAATCAAGCAAAACCTCTATGCCAAAATACGATGTTTTTTTTTATCTATATTTTTTTTATTTGCATGATTTGTGAAAGAGGTAAAGAGAACTGTGAATAACATTAGATATGAAAAGTATTTTCAATGGCTTTAACCTTAACGGTTAGTGAATCTAAACCACAGTTAAAGGGAGTTAATTTGAGACATGTTAATTTTTTAACCCTTTGAGAAAATTTTATCATTCAACATTGTATTTCTTAAAAAAAATTTAATCATTCAACATTAAAAAATGGTTTGAGAAACTAATGGCTTCTAAAAACCAAGGTTAGATGTATTAGTGAATTTTAAGCATCTAACCTTGGTTTTTAGTAAAAAAATGAGAAGACTTTTAGAAAAAAAATAAGAAAAGATGAACGTGTCCCTTTTTAACCTCTTTAAATATGGTTAAGATTCACTTACCCTTAAGGTTAAAATATCTAACCTTGGTTTTCAAAAAGAAAAAAAATTAATGTGTCTCTGAAATCCTTTTATCCATAATTAAGGTTCACTAACCTTTAGAATTAAAGCATCTAACCTTGATTTAAAATAAAAATAAAAATTTGAGGTGTCACTTTTTAACTCGCTTTAACTATGATTAAGATTAACTAACCCTTAGGATTAAAGCATCTAACCTTGGTTCTAAAAAAAAAATTAAACATATCTTTTAACTCCCTTTAATTGTGGTTAGAGTTCACTAACCCTCAGGGTTAAAGATTTAACCTTGGTATTTAAAAAAATTAATGTGTCCCATTTTAACTATCTTTAACTATGGTTAAAATTTATTAACCCTTAGGATTAAAGCATCTAACATTGATTTTTAAAATTAAAAATAAAAAATTAACATGTCATTTGATTAACCATAGTTTAACAGCAGTTAAAGGGACTTTGTAAGGCTATAAAATCTCCTAAGGGCATAATAGTCATTTGAGTTAATTTACAAACTTTTATAGATAACAGTGTTTTTGCAAAGTGGGGGAGAATGTAGCAGTTTATATGCAAAAACCCCTTAAAACAAAGAAAAGGAAATGCTATGAAGAGAGTAAGTTTAGCATAACCCATTAGAGGGTTTAAAATATCTAAACCATTCGATGATTACAGAGAGCTTGACCTTAGAAAAAAAAAAAAAAACAGAACTACAGTGTGGAAACGAGGAAGAAGGGAGAGAGGGTATGGCCATTCGACGACGGTTTTGCAATCGGAGGAGGCGACGGCGACGGCAATGGCACAGGTATGTACCCACGGCCACAACCTTCTTTTTCTTTTTTTCTACTCTACCGTCTACAATCTCAAACCTTTTTTTTTTCTTCTAAATCAAAGAAGTCAAGATCGATTTCTCTCTACTTGCTTTGATTTGCTTGGATGTATGCTTGCATATCTGCAAAAAAAAAAAAAGGGATTTAAAAAAAACAACCAGATTCACGGTCTTGGTCTTTATCGGTGGGTTATCGGCGACATATCGTCGATAATCTACGATACCTTGTAAGTTTTTCTTAACACAGTATCGATATGTCGGTCACCACCGATATCGAAAAATATCGGCTATATATCGCCGATATTGTCGATATTTCGAACTCTGCTTTAGATGTCGATTGTACATATTTTAATAATGGAAATCACTTTTTAGTTATGCCCTAGAAGATCATATGGTTTGTGTACTCGAAAAGAAAAGAATCAATGTTAGTTGACCATATTTGATTTGCTATGACGTCGTGCCTCGAGATTCAAAAATCCAAAATTTGGGCCGTGACACAATCAATCTAGACATTTGCAAATTTGGAAGACCATCAATTGCAATCAAATTTTTACTAGAAATGAAGCCAACAAATCTTCAGGCCTTGATTGAGAAGCAGATGAGCATCTTTTTTTTTTTTTGGATAAATGAAGAAAATTGAATTGATATACAGTGCAAATTACAAGTATAAGGAAATAAAAACAATCCATTGCAGTGGCGGACGGGTTAGTAACACGTAAAAACCTGCCCTTGGGAGGGCACAACAGCTGAAAATGGTTGCTCCCAAAAGGAGGCCTTCTTCGCCCTCTAGGACCTATAATTGCCTCAAAGGACCAATATAAATACAATATTGGACCTTTTCAATAACAGTCAAGAAGATTTTATGAAAATTGAGTTGTCAACCTTTCGAACTGCTGCTAAATCCATGGGTAGACAAGGGATAACCTGGCGAACTAAAACATCTTATACATTGACTTATTTCTTCTTTCCTCGGATCATCTACCCTCAAAAGGGTGAGATAGGGTGTGGACACACATGCGCGAAATTGAGTAATGGCTACAAGGAAGAAATCGAAAGGAAACTGTACCCAACCAGGGATGGATGTAAGCTTGTAAGTTACCGAGGGTGAAACCCAAATACATTACCTACAATGGAAGTAAACATGTTAGTAACAGAACCTTTTCAAAAAGGTCTAACAGGTAAGCTACATAAGCAATATATTGCCTCTAGATGGGAGAAGATCCTCTTTGATAGTTTGGTCCCATCTGGTAGAGCTTGAAGAATTCCCCGAAGTCCGATATTCAAGGGTAAGGGAAGAGCACCCCAGCTCCATTCCTGCGTCAGTTGTCCCCAAGGATGAAGTGTTTCACATTTGAGAATATATTATGCAATACATGGTTCTAAATATCGATAATATCGGCAATATATGGACCGATATTATCGATAACGGTGGTCTGCAATATATTTGCATGTTGTATTCGGCTTTTTACATGATATTGCACGTTATCGACGATATATATCGTCGATATCACACAACATATTACATATATAGTGCAATATCCACGATATTTTGGTTAATTATGGGTTTTAAGCTATAAAACAAGGTAAATCCTATTTATAGCTTATTTACATAAATTATCAATTAAGTAAATGGTTTACTTAAGATATTTATATGTAAATAAGGTTATACCCCCGTTTGATTTCAAAAAAAAGATTATCTTCAATCCAAATTCCTGAAGAATAAAAAGTTAACTTTCCAGTCCAATAACAAATTCATATTTTATATATTAGGTCAAAATTTTAACTTTTAAATGCTAAGGTACTTCTCAAATCTTAAATTTTCATAAATTTTATCCAGTGTTTTAAAAAGCGTGTGAGGCGTAAGCCTCAAGGCTCGCCTCAGGACGAGGTTTAAGGAAAACGCCTTGAGGCTCAACCACGAGACTTAAACCTCATGAGGCACACACCTCATGCCTTAAAGGCAGCTTTATGTTTGTGGCGTACATATCATACATTAACTAAAATTAGGTTTCTAACCACAAGGCCCACAACTGAGACTAAAATGTTATTTTTTTAATTTGTTATTTGTTTCAACTAATTTATATAGTATTTCATATGTGCACATGTGTGCCCACACAAACACATAGTGTAATATATATATATATATATATATATATATTATAATCTTTCATTAATTTTTTGAATATTTTTGCATTTTTCTTATATTTTATTTATTTGTTAAAATGAGAGAGCATAAAGCTTTCTTGTAAGGCTTACGTCTCACGCATCTTGAAATCCTAACGCCTCGCCTCAAGCTTTCATGTTTTAAAACATTGATTCTATCATATCAAAACAATATTAAACTCTTGGGGTGTCATAGATGCATTATGTATGAAACTCTAATTGCAAATTTTATTGTTATGAATGAAACATTTTATGTAAGTTATATCAATATTAATTAATCAAACATTTTCGTCACTCGACAATGCACACGGCACATCTTTGCCTCCTTCCCATTGCATCTCTTACATACATTATTTTAAAAAATAAATTATTTTCAAATGTGTATTAACATCTATTTTAACATTTCCTGAAGTTTCACTGCAAAATTTCATGTTTTCTTATTTTTCCCTCGACACGTGCAATATGCCAATATCCCCGCAAAACAACATATCATGCGACATATCCCCGATACATCTTTTTTCCGTCAATTCATCATGACATGCAATATCGACATTCAAAACCTTGACGAAATATGTAGAAATGCAATGATAGGAGGTCATATTACAATGTCCTTTTTCTTTTTCTCCAATGACTCCAGATTGGCTTATGATGGGAACACCACCACCGTAAGAATTTTAAGGTATTTTTAGACAAGACTGCCTTTGAGATAGTTCTTAAGCAGTATTGGTTAGTGGTGATCCAAGAGAGGGAATACATTGTCTTCTAGGGTGGCGGTGATCAGGCTATTTGATTTCTCTCAAATAATGCTTTAAAACTCTCAAGTCTAGTGGACAAATGCATTTTTCAATGTAAATTGGGAAATATCATGGTGTTATTAGCAGAACCCACGAAGATGGTGCCACTCATTCATACATGTAACTTGTAAGGGGAATAAATCGCTAAGGCATTCAGCTCAAGCATACCCGACCTGTCAAATTGCTCAGCTTGCTTGACCCCGACCTGCCAGCATTGTTCGATCAAACCCCGACCTAAGCTGGTAGTACGGCCTCGTACAATCCCACTTATCATAATTGTGAATTGCCCATCGGGACCTCATCCCAAGCTAGCCTCCAGCTCGATCAGTCGACTATCCAACCGCAAGCCCGAATTTGCTTGCTAGCCTCGACATCTCAACCTGACTAACCAAGCCTCGTCCCGAGCTGAGCATCAGCTTGGGACACCAGCAATCTGACTTGGACAACAGCTTAGACCGTAGTCATGCCGAGTTGGCGATCATCTAAGCCGAGCTGCGGAGCATCCGAGCAATAGAGCAACTATCCAATGTATACTCAAAGGTGTCCCATTGCACTAGACCGTGTTACGCATGGAAATAAAAATTGCCAAAACCGATACAAAACGGGGCGATACGTATAGGTTTCGGTTACCCCCTATACGATATTTATACTGATAAAAACGGACGATACATAGGGTTTATTAGTTATTTCATGTTTGAATTCATTGTATAATTGTAACTATGTTTGATATTTTGTGTTTGAGTCGTTTCCCATGATTTTATATTTGGTTCCTATAATTCATTTGATTTTTTTAAGAGAAAAGAAAATTTTATATGTATTGCCCGAAACCAATACTGAAACCGATACATATAGGTTTCGTTTGGGACCGATACATCCCCCAAAACCGTATTTTTAATCCTTGGTGGTACAACTCTAAAATGCATACAGGAGAAACAAACTTTTGGCCTAATCTAGACCCCCAATCCACTGCCACATGGACAGGCATGCGCAATCAGCCTGCAGTATTGTGCATAAGCTATAATAGCAGCTGACCAACCCTCCTGACAGAGTAAGTAGAGTCAGAGGACAATTAATTAATGAGAAGACCATTCAACCAACTATAAAAGGACTAGAGATCTCATTAGGGGAGGCTCTTTTTTGCTTAGATAATCACCTTCTTCCCGTATTCTGGTTCTAGCAAGATTCTAACTTGATTGTCAAAGTGTCTTTGCAGGTCGGATGACCGCCGCACTCGAAGGAGAGCATTGCAACCAAGCGGAAGTAGATACGTGTATCAGAGGTACTAGATCAGGTTTGGACCCCCACAATACATCAGTGTAGTCAAGGCGTCGCCTAGGAGATGCCAAGGCGGTCGCCTAGGCGTTTTTGGACCTCAATCGCCTAGGCGCCCCTCTAGGCAGGCAATCGCAGGGGGGCTCTACCTAATATTATACATGTAACATGGGCAGTGACACGAATTTGGGTATTTGGCCCAAATTTTGAAGTGCTTAATACTCCACTATATCAACATGTCTTTGGTTATGTGATTTGGTTATGTGATGAATGATTGCAATAGACTATTTATTTTATGTTTTTGTGGAATGTGGGTGTGGGTGTGGAGTTTTGGTCTTTTGGATATTATAGATAATAATATATATATTCGTGATATATATATATATATATTTATATTAAATTTATTGCCTGGGCGTCACCTAGGCAACGCCTCGCCTAGACGGGGCTAATCGCCTAGACGCCTTGACTACACTGCAATACATCTGCTATAAGTTGCTGCAAACTTCATTTGAGTTGAAGGTATGATGGGAATCAGGAATGTACTTCACATTCTAATTGTTAATCCAGCACAATATGTCTTGCCGACCTTCTGATCACGGGACAAAAAATAAAGGCTATCTCTCTCAAAACTTCTTTACAATTTCCACCTTCATTGGTATAACCCTGAAATACCTATTTGTTCGATGCTGTGTTTCCTATTCATACTGTTTAGAATTTAGTCCAAAGCTAATATATCCCAGGAAGAATAATTAAATAAACAAAACATAACCAGAATGATGACATTCAACAGCATATCCCAATAGATAAAAAAACCAAGAATGCTATAAGACCAACCTAAGCAAGTTGAAAACCAAGATGATGCATGGAGGATTTTTGACAAGATTAAAGGATGCAGAGACAATTACCAGTCGACTGGTGTCTGGAAGTGAAATCCACTGTTCAAACAGCTCTTCCGCAATGTAAGGATTTGTTTTAAGTGCCAACGGAGAAACCTCTGGAAGCTGCAACAATTCGGGGTCCAGGGACGCCACATCCCCTCCAAGTTCCATATCCATCACAACAAAATTCTATATCATTCAGACCAAAATAACAGGAACTAGATAGAAACCCTAGATCTCTACAACAACACCTCTTCAATCACCAACCCTGAACAAACAACTAACCCGATTCCTCCAAATTAGCAATTTTAACATCCAAACCATATATAACAACATCTCCTGCAACAATTAACACCGTTTTTCTTCATTATAATTAAACTATCAGCATCCAAGCCTTGAATCCCAACAAGAGAAAGGAGAACCCTGCTGAAAACCCAAGATTTCCAGCTCGGGAACTATAACAAACACCAGGTTCGAGGCTTCATGAATCAAAGGATCGAGCCCCAAATCTTTGACTCGGATACCAGAGCCGCTGAGAGCAAGAGATGCGATGGAGAAACTTTGCGGTTTAAAAAAAAAAGAGAAAAAAAATCTCAGAAATTGGATGCGATTTTACAGGGCTTCCGCCATTAATTTACAGAGATTCGAGACCTCGAAACCCTTATAATGAGAGAGCAGAAACAATAGGCATGAAGTAACAAACTGAAACTGCATTCGCCACATACCTGCGTATCCTTGTACGGTAACTGCGTGTGTTCATAGGGATCGTACTTGGTATGGCCCTCGCCAGACGAAAACCGTCTGGCCCTTTTAACTGCCCTTTGAAGTCTAGTTAAGATGAACCCTAAGGGTTAGTGAATCTTAACCATAGTTAAAAAGTGTCAAAAGGAACATGTGTCAATCTATGGGATGAGGACCAGACCAAATCTCATTCCGTGTTCATACGGTTGCGCTCACGTGTGTAAATGAAGCCTCCCCCAGTTGGCTCTCCTAGCGGATAGTGTCCCATTTGGAATCAATCCTCTTTATTCTCTAGTTTGAACGAATCAATTTCCAAATTCTTGAATTATCATATTCGGTTTTGTGTTCAGTCCCCGAATCAATTATGAATGAAAGGGGGGAAAATCATTGTAGATAAGTGTGGATGAAGGTGGTTGTTGGTGGTGGCGATGAGGGCGGCGGCGATAGTGGGAACATTGATGGTGTGGGAGTAAGGATATTAGAGTTATTGCTTCGAACTAGTGTTACCTAGTTCGCTACCTACTAGAATGAACTGCGAATTAGTTCACGGCAAGCCAATTCGTGTTTCGGTTCGTTTAGGTTTGTACAAATGAGCAAATCCTCTACCTAAACTCAATAATTTTGGTTCGACAAACTTTTTGTTTGGGTTCAGTGAATTTGTTCTTTAAGTTCGGCAAACTTATAATTTGAGTTTTGCGAATTTGTCTTTCACAAACCAACATGAAACCTATTTTTTAATGTTTTTTTTATTATTATTTACATTGCTAAAATATGGGAAATAGTTAATGTACCCATGAAATCCATTTTCAAACCTAATGTAGGGGTATCCATCAATGAGGTAGTGCCTTAGGTTTGAAAATGGATTTCATGGTACGCTTATCACAACTCTTTAAATATTTATGTACTGATATTATATAAGTGAACCAAACTAAAGAACCTAAGCAAAATGTCTCATTCTATCTGTGGCGAATTGTGAACCCGAATTCGAATAAGGTAACATTGCTTTGAACATTTGATATTCAGATGTAACTTTTTTTTTCTTTAAAATTGTGTTCTATAAGCTCCTTTTTTGTATCGTTTTACTCCAAAATACATCCAAACAACATTTTCAATTTCTACTCCTTACGGTGATGCCCCTTTTATTAACCAAAAAAATGATGGCCCTTTCTTATGCTTGATTTTGTTAACAGTTAATCTTTTATGGGAATAAGGGAAAAACAAAAGTCCAATCCCATGGTTTCCAAGCACAACATACTATAATTTGGTTTTTCTTACATGGGTGTTTTTTTGGTCCGGCAAACCTTGGTCATCACTATCGCCAATGCTTTAGCCCAACTTGGGGTTGGCAACACAAATCTTGTCCTTAGTTCTATTAAATTCAGCCCAATGATCTGACTCTTTTGACTCGTACTCGTCTTCATTTGAAGTCAGTCCGGGCCCTCCGGTCTATGACAAGTTAAGCTTGATGTCTCAAGCACCTGCTTCAAGTAAAACAACCTGAAACCACATTTGTTCCACAAATTACACAGCAAATACAAAAGAAAGCTGAAGAACATATTGCCCTAAGTAGCGGACATTTTATTACTGTCTCAGATATATTAACAACTCCCTAGAGTGAGAACTTTTCTCTCTTTAACGGATGAGTCTACAACACATTATAACGGCCTGAACAAGAGAGACTGGAAACGTTCTTAGACAATTCTTTGAGCTTTAACTGTGAAGAAAACCCGAGAATGGATATTTGCATATAGGAAATAAGATGATAAATGCTCAGATCTCGGGATATTACAAAGGCAAAGGGGAATTTCCCATTCGATACAGCTATTAATCTCTTCTTACCAAATGGATGTCCTTTACTTCCTCTTCTCTGCCCCAATGGAAAGGAGTTCCAAGCTCCGACGAGGGTCATAACGAGCACCTTTTACAGCTGCAGCACTGGGGATGGACGATGATTTGGACTCGAACCCAGATTGGATCCTTTGAATGGTGGGCAGGCGACCACTGCCTGAGACCATCCGGCCCGACCGACTCTCACTGGGCTCACCAGAGGAGCTTGGCCTGCTGTTTGAGATGACAGCCCTCTTTGAAGTGCTGCCATTCCGAGAGGAAGTACGGCCTCTTTCAGAATCAGGTTTCTGATAAAGCATGAAAAGACGTCAATAGAAATTTAGGGCTTTAAAATACTACTACCGCACTTCTCAAGCTATGTGATTGAAATCCAAAAGGTGTATTGGCTTTGGATATGAAAATGAACACTGTCAAACTTGCTCCAAACCCAACATCTCAACTGTTTACGGTAATAAGAGATATATATTATTGCATAAGAACAGATTTATAAGTGTAGTCTACAGGAAAGACATCAACTATGATAAATGAACATGAATTCTATAAACAGATAGTTGCATAATTTAACCTAAAAGCCCAGCACAAACTCCAGATAAAGACGGATGTATTAAGGTCCAATATAAAAATTATTTACTAGTTCGGTCTTTGTCACAATTGGTTTCATGCAAAGCCGGGCCAAACTACAAAAAGAGATTCAGCATTACTGGATACAAAACAAAGTTATTCAGAGGCACGGGTATATTACATTTCTTGCCAGGAAAAAGCACAAGCATCCGAATTACCATGATATCAGGTCATAATATACACATGGAAGGACCAAAGAAACACGAAATGAGAAGTCAACAAACAAATCAGAATAAATTCTGTTTTAACTACTCACCACATCCTTGGATGATGGTAAAGCCTCTGAAGTCATGTGCTTGGAATGAGCACCATGCAGACCAGGACCTGGACTGTTTTTTCGAGCAAATGCTTCGACTGCACCTGAGAACCTATCTCGAATCTCTTGTCTCACTAGATGAAACAAGTAAATCAAATGTATCAAGTGTTGAAGAAATGAAGCAGAGACTTCTTTGTAAAATAAATCAAGGACTCTAAAACTTTCCAAATTGACTTCTCTATTAAGCTTGGATTAGATTAAGAGGATACCACAGTTTTCTTTTTAACTAAGAAACCTCAATGTGGCACTAGAAAATCTCAATCCATAGAATGGAGAATTTGGTCAAACACTTGATAGTCCAAAGCTAGGATTATTATTTAAGAATCCTAAAACTTTTGAAATTAGTAAATAAAGACAACTCAAATTTCTTTATAAATAACTCCTGCTTTGTTTAGAAAGAGAACAGACCTGAAGGCCTTTCCGTTCTTTCTGCAGATGGTCCTGCATTTAAACCTGTTTTCCCACTTGGCTGCTGACAAAAGAGAAGGAATAGAATAAGAAACATTCCTGGAAGGATAGAAATCAACATGAATTTTACAAGCACTGACCCGTGCTCTAGAACTGGCACCAATCTGAGGGTACTTCAATATAGTCCAGTCAAATACATAGTCAAACTGATAACCTGCACAGGTGAAAATGTAGAGACCCAAATATGGCACTAAAATTCAGCAATGATCTTGAGAGGAAAAAAAAAATTAGACCAACACTCATGGACAATATCTAATAACTGAAGTGGGATATGAAAAACAATGATGAGAGATGGACATGAGTCGGGACATTGAGTTTATGGGTGAAGAAGAATCTAGTCTCGGGGTTTTACCTTCTCGAATAAATAGGTCACGGAAAAGCCTCTTCAGATATGAATAATCTGGTTTGTCATCAAATCGCAATGACCGGCAATAGTGAGAGTATGATATGAACTCTGATGGATACGATTTGCAAAGCACCTGTTAATAATATTAGCATTTCATGTAAATTCAGTCTGCTATACTATGTGCTACTAAAACACCAACATAAACAATTACGGAGATGGGCAGAATAAGCTGGCAGGTCAGGGCATCAGACTTGAGATCTAACAGCTAAACCTTCTTTCCTGGTGGAACCTTATAAGTTATACCATATAAGTTCATCACATGGAAGAATGCCCTAGCATAAGCTACTCGCAGGTGGCAAGTTATTATACCTCTATTGGAGTTAGCATCTTCTTTTCACTGATCTTATCATATTTTTGCTTTTTAGTGCCGGCTTTCAACCCCTGCCAGGGAAGGCTGATACGCAGAAATCATACAAATTTGGAATAAAAAAGCAAGAAGAAATAAGGAATAAACCCACACTAATGATCCAGAATCAGGTGGGAAAAGGCAAAGAACAAGGAAAAATAGGAACTCTATTATGGAATATAGATGCAACCTTCCCCTCAGGAAATACATGAGTACATAACCAAGAGATTCCAGATCATCTCTTCTACTTTGTTCTGCAAGTAAATCAAACCACAATCAGATCGGATATAATGTGTAAGAAATCCAAAATTGTGACACCAAGTAAGATAACTCATAACCCATTATTAGTTGGCAACAAATCACTGACAAAGCACTTCACTCACCAACTCCGAGATGAGTGTTAAAGCTTGCATACCGAGCCGTGCCTGTGAGATTCTTATTTTCCCTGTAGGGAAAGCCACGGCAAATATTTCAAAAAGTTAAGCCTTGTAAACGAGAGCAGAAATCAAATTCACCATTATATAAGCAAGCTTCTTGTTACAATGAGCCTAATAATATAAGCTCATAGACCCTTTTATATTCAGCAGCCTTTGTAATAAGGGCATTTATATCATTTACTATTCAGAGTGCCTTTTAAATAAAGAATAGATGGGATCATGACTAACAATTCACTATCCTCTCCCTCTCTTCTCTCATCTTCTTATTCTTCTTCTCCTAACTTAAACACTAGAATCTACTTGGTATCAAAGCACTACGATCATCGAGACAAGACAATATTCAAAAAGAAAAAAAGACCGAAGAAGAGAAGAGCCAACTTCTGCAAGGGATGACATCAGCAGCCATACGGACAGCCTCTCTTCTCCTCTATTAAATTATACCAGGTTAGAGAAGGCACAATCTTGATTTTTTACTTATTTTCCAGAATTTTCAGATATTATTTAAGTTTTCCAGCTACTCGATTGATTTCCAGGGGAAAATCCAATTTATTATCAATCAGATGGATGGAACCCTTAAGAGACTTTATTGATGAAGCAAGTGGGGTATGTATGAAGGTTTGAAGAAAGTTTGATGATTTCTCAAGGGTAAGGGCACAAGCACCACTTTTCTGGTTTTTATGCTATTTGACTGTGCAGTCTAAGTTTTTTAGTGAGTAACTGAATTGTGGAGATCTGTAATAATTGTTAGTGGCCGATTTGTGTAGATTACTAGAGTAGCCCCTCTATTTGCTTGTGGTGAGTGTTCCTTTTCGTAGTTAGAACTTAGAAGCCCCAAGTCTCTAGTAGTTTTGTGTGCCTTTGAATTCTCGAATCGAAGGAGTAGTTGTGCCCCGTAAACTTTTTTATTCAACATTATATCTGATTGACTGATATAGCCATATAGGTAATTTTTCGTCAAGAACAGTGTAATCAAAGCGTCCAGGCATCACCTAGGCAATAGGGGGTTTCCCTAGGCGAGGTGATGCCTAGGCGACCAAAATTTATTTATTTTGTTTATATTATATAATGAGCAATAGTCCCCTCGTCGGCCGAGGAGAGGACTATTCCTCCTCGCTCTCACATAGCCAACCCTTTAACTCCCTTTTAACTCAGGTTAGTTTATTTTAAACCTTTAGTTAAATTTTTTTATCATATTTTTTCTAAAAACCAAGGGTAGATGGGTGAAACCTAAGGGTGGATGAATCTTAACCACAGTTAAATGGGATTAGAAGGGGGGACACATGGTAAGAAAATGGGAGCCATGACTGCCCTCCTCGCGTCGCCAACCAAGGAGGTGACTATTTTCCAATATATAATATCATATTAGATCATGATCTAGGCAATAGGGGTCCTAGCTAGGCAAGGCGGTGGCCTAGACGTTGCCTAGGAGACATTTTGACTACACTGGTCAAGAACAAATGCTCTAATATTACTTTTTTGTGGTTATACTACCGGAAAACTCCCAGTATACCAATTAGTACGGTTAAACTGGATAGCAGAAATTACTTGGAGTGGTCAGAGTTGGCCAAGATGTTCATTGGTAGTAGTGGGAAGCTTGGATCGTCTCAACCTAGGACACCATATACTTCCCCCACCACTCCACTCAAACGAAGATGTCATGGGTATGTTCTTATCTAATGGTAAGGAGAAAAGGTTGTCGAAGACATGCTTCAAAGGATAATCCCCACACCCAAATTCCTTCTTTCCTACAGGCTTGTTTAGAATCCCAGCATTGCCTCCAAGATTACTTTCTTCCTCTAGACAGCCTCTGGGGACAAATCCTCACATTAGATCATTTGAAGAGTATGGGAAGGAGTTTTGCTAATAGATGTTTTATGTGTTTGACCTACGATAAATCAGAATAACAATCTACTAACCCATTGCCCTCTAGTTACTAGGCTTGGGGCTTCTTTCTATCCTGATTGGGGGTGCAATGGGTTTTCGATTGTGGAGTTTAAAAAGACCTTTTTGAAAAATGATTAATTGATTATAGAGGTTCAGGGAGGAAAGGGAAAGTCTCCGGAGGAAACAGTTGATCATTTGTTGCTACACTCTCCTGTTGCAAGTGTCATTTGGGGTTTTTTTCTTGCCCGCATAGGTGTTGCCTGGATCTTTCTCTCGTCCTTTCTCGAATTTTTATCTTGTTGGCCTAGAAATAGTGGAGAAGAAGCTTTGGAGGCAATTTGGTAGGTTCTTCCGGGAGCTATATCTTGGATGATTTGGAAAGAGAGGAATCGAAGAGTATTTAAAGATGTCGCAGCTTCGCATTTGCGCATTTGTGAGAGGGTCCAGGTGGTGGTGTTGGATTGGGCGGGTCTTATTCATGACAGGGAGGAGATGAGGATGATGCTGGCTTAGGGGTGCTCTTGGGGGTGGGGGTAGGCGAGGAGTCGGCTTTTATTTCAGCGTTTCCTTTGAGTATATTTGCTTGTAAACTTTTGGTTTCACGTTATTGTGTGCCTGTTTCCTTGTAATGTTTGTTTTTAATATATTGGTTTGGTTATCGATCAAAAAAAAGTTTTAAAAAATGGATGAGAATCAAAAGATGCGAAAGAATCCTATGGTATGGATATGTGGAAATCCATCCTGGATAATCTTTTGGAGTTTTCTAAAAATGTCAAATCCAGGATTGGTAATGGGTCAAAGGTAAGTTTTTGGTATGGTGTTCGGCATGGTGAGAGCCTCCTTAGAGTCAACTTTGGGAATCTTTGGTCATTGTCTTTGGATGGGGATTTCACGGTGGCCTCCTGCTTCGAGGAGGTTGCCTCATCTTTCATGTGGTCACTTAGGTTTAGGCATAACCTAAATCATTGGGAGTAGTTGATCTCCTTCATTTGTTAAGTCATATGTCCTTTGTCACCCCTTGTCCTTAGCAAGACAATACTCATTTATAGTCTAGGGATATCAAAGGTCAATTCTTAATGAGATCCTTTTTTACATTTTTGGGGTCAATTTTAGCTCGTCTTTTCCCTATCGGGTTGTGTGAAATCCAGGTATTCTGTCTACGGTATTCTTCTTCCTTTGGTCGGCATAATTGGACAATATCTTCACATGTGATCATTTGAAGAACAGATAGTAGAGGTTAGCAAACTGATGCTTTATATGCCAAAGTTCAGAGGAGTCAGTGAACCACCTATTGTTACATTGCCCCTTTGCTTCTACTATTTGCCTAATTAGAGAAAGTTTCTCCTCCGATTGGGGATCGTTTGAATCTTTCCTTGGTCTTTTCGGGACTCCTTATCTAATTGGTTATGGATTCCATGGAATGCTGCAACTTCAGTGGTATGGGCTATGTTGTCAGGTGCTATTGGGTAGGCTCTATGGATAGAATGAACCAGAAGAGTTTGTTAGGGTTTAGTAGCCAGTAGCCTTCTCTGATGAGCGTGTTTACACTATTGTGCAGCACCTCCTCCGTTCCATGTCTGCCATCAGGAAAGATTTTGAGGAATGGTTCTAGATATCGTGCTTCTATTCCCTCTCCCTCATCTCATTTGTGTTAGTTTTAGTCTTCTTGTTCTTAATTCATATTCTTTGTGAACCTCTATTACATCTGTATTGTACTATATTGCTTTGCTATTTATATATTCATCTTTTGCCAATAAAAAAATAGGTTTTTCCTCTTACCTTCAAGAACTTAATCTTCAGTTGGCACTTGAGAGATGCGGATGTCACTCCACGAGTAGTGTCGAGATTTTTCCCGAGGCTCTCTTACCTTCAAGGACTTAATCTTCAGTTGGCGCTTGAGAGATGCGGATGTCACTCAATGAGTGGTGTGGAGGCTTTTCCCGAGGGCTATAAGTTGGGGTATATTGAAGAAGAGAAACAAGAGGGTTTTCAATAATTTTGCGCTCTCTTTTGAGAGGTTATGGCTTAGACATTTATAGCCTGCTAGTTGAGTGGGTTGCTATCATAGAGGACTTCAAGGATATACGGGCATCTTTTTTATTTTTCTATGTAACTTTGTGTTTTTGTTTCTTTTCCGGTTCGCTAATTGGTGAATCTGCTTTGTAGTTATTTTCCTTTAGTTCAATGCATTTTTTGATCTATTTTACCTATTCAAAAAATATATATATGTGGCAGGAACAAAAGGAAACTATGATGTAATTCTGAATTAAATATAAAAGAATAAATCTAATACCTGTATGCTATGTGCTTGTGAGTTTGAAGATCCCTATACTTTTTTGCAAGGCCATAGTCAATGATGTATACCTATGGTCAATCAAACCAGCAAGAAAAGATATGGTTCAAATTGCATATAGTAAATCCAGTGACTTCCCAAATCAGAATATCCCTTAATATCTAACTGAATTACGAATCATTTCTTATCCTTAAAGAGGTCATGAACAATTCGTAAATATCTTACATAAAGTCATTTTGAGCATCGTGTAGAGCAAAATTACCAAATGTAAACAAAGTAGATCAAGTCTTGACACTATCAAACGATAAAAAGCTGGATATTGCGGCACCATGCATAGTTAACAAGCATAAATGTCGAACTAAGTTTATGGCAACTGTCAGTTGAAAACTCCAGTTACAGAATAGTTGTCACCTAAATTAAGCATAAATTTGAACGAGTATTTATTTTAAGTAGGAATCCGAAGCTTCATTTCTAAGTCTCATTCCCCTTATTACTTTTAAGTTATGAAATATTGATATTCTTCAACACCGCCTTCTCCAGCATCTTTAGCCATCATGTGGCTGCCATCTACCTAATCTGGCTGCCACCCTTTCTCTTGTGTGAGCTTGTCAGTTATTATGTTCAGAATTCTTAAACTATTCACCAGTGATTAAAAAATCATGTGAGGCTTGACGCCTCAAGGCTTACCTAGAGGCAAAGCTCAAGGAAAACGCCTCACAGCACAAGCCTTAAAGACTCATACCTCAGACTGGGAGGCGCAGGACTAACGCCTCAAACCTTGAGACGCGTCTCGCACCCTAAGGCGCACGCCTAACACCTCACACCTTGAGGCACACCTTATGTCTAAGGCGAGCACCACATATATTAACCAAAAATAGTGTTCTTGGCACAAAACTAAGACTCACAAAATACCACGTTCCTTTATTTTATTTTTTTTAATTCTTCTGAACAAATACTAATTATGTTAACATATTGAGGAGTTTTTTTTTTTTTAATCCTTCAGAGGCTTTTATTTCAAACTAAGGATTTCCCTAGTAGATGAGTGGATTTGAAACCACTCTCCTGCAATTTGATTTTTCGTGACTTCTTGTTAGAATCAATATTATGGAATGGGTTGATGACTTAATTATTCGTTTATACATATATAAACTAAAAAGTAAATCATCCTTGCAACATTTTCTTGCCTCAAATTTAATTTTTAAAAATGGCGGTTGAATAATTTACATATTGATGATTCTCATACATGTGTTCATATATGTGTATATTATAAATTGACATTATTTATCTGAATATTTTCACCATTTCTCACATTATAAATTAAACATGAGGGAGCATTTGGCTTAAGCCTCATGACCCGAGGTTTATATCTCAGGCGTTTGAGGTCCTTATGTTGCCTCACACCTTCACCTTATCAAATATTATATTTAATGCAAAGTAACAAATATATGTGAGGTTAGAGTTTACTTTAAGTAAGCAATGTTGTCACAGGTACCTTAATGGCGACCAACTAGAGCAACTCCTCTATGGCATATTAGCAGCCTAGTTTTCCAGCGATGCCCTACAGGGTCGACAACTTTACTTTATTCGTTGATAAGAGAAAAATGATTTCAAGGTGAATCTTGAAAACCATAAAGAGGTGCTTGGTTGAAAAGCTAACTCCATTTCATAGCCGTAAGTTCTATTTTTATTGCTTGGAATTGGATTGAGAAGGATTATGGAGATGTGGATTATGCACCTTTTCAAAAGGTGTGGGTTTGGGCTTTTACTGAATAACTTTTCTCATTCTGCTTCATCAGCACCTTAACCCATCTAATTGGGGTCGGCAACATGAACCTTGTTCCACCATTCCAATCCTGCTTTAGGGATAAGTACATAACCAAAAAAAGAGCTCACAATTACTCCCAAGTAATTTTATACGAGCATAAAAATCACGAGAAAAGGAACACCTAATCTCCCCCTCTTGAACATTTTTTTCTTATTACTTTCCAATTCATTGGCCATTTTGAGCATTTTTGTTATAGGTAACAGTAGAAATATATTAAAGCCAATCGAAAGAGAAGACAAAGATAAGTAAACAAGCCTCACCAACAAGGGAAGCTGAAGAAACAAAAACAGAAAAGGAAAACAAAAAGGATACAAAGCAAAAGAAGAGGCTCAAGGAGGGGAGAGATCACACAACAGATTGTCCCTTCCAACCCCCTCCTTAGCCAACTCATCAAGTCATCAGAAAGGTCATACATGGATTTGGGGATCCAAGAAAATGAAAAAAAAAAAAATTGGGTAAAGAAGCAAGCAAACTTCCTAATGACATGAACTTAGCATCACAGCCCGCTGACCTCTCCTGAAGCCTACCCAATAGCCACCCTCAATACGTAAAGGGAAAAGGCCAAACATTCTGGCATAGATAAGGCCCTGTCTCAAGGTTAAATTCTCTGCATGATTCGAGGTCGTCGTACCTGTTGCCCCCAAGTATCTGACCTTCAATCTAGTCGCTATTTCTAATATGCCCACCTAAACCCACCCACCCGTGCTACCCAAATAAAATCCATCAAAATTCAGCTTGAAGCCTCCATCTAGGGGGGGTTTCCAACTGAGGCGACAATGATTAGAAAGGTTCAGAATTAGCAATGGCGATCCAATCCCTAATAATGTCACTACATATAATACTTCTTAATATAAGATAGGTAGAGACCCAGAATTCCACAAGGGATTTGATCCTATCTAAAATGCAGGGAGAGTTGATCATTTTGAGTTTTTATTTCCTCAGTGAGCAACATCTTGTAGTGACCCTAATTTAATTTATTTATTTTCTAGGGGTATTTTTGTAATTTCCTCTCTAAGGGAATGTTGGTAATATTCTTCTTTTTTATCGATAATCAAAGCGATATATTAAAATAGCTGGGAAATAAGTACCAAGATGTTGGTAATATTCTAGTGGGCGTTTGGCCCTAGTCCCTAACCTAAGTGGGGATAGAATGTGACAAAGCTAGTTGGGTTTAAACCAAGTTAGCTATGTTAGAAACCAATCACCCTTTAGTAAGGGTAATTCAGCAAACCACTAAAATTGGGGATTAGTATAAATAGCTAATTTTAGACCTAATTAGCCTCATGATTACAAAAACCTAATTAGGAGAAGAGAACTCCCGTAGAGCGAAAGGGAGACGGCTAAGGCTTGTAGCTGGTTTCTCCGGAGCTTTTGGAAGATCAGATCGAGGTTCGAGTTTCTCGAAGAGTGTAGAATGTAGATTGTTCCATTAGAGAGGATCTCTTCTGGGTTGTGTTGTCTAGATTAGTCCTAATCTACGAAGAAAGGCAAGTGAATACTCCATTTTAGGGTAGATTCAATGGTTAGTGTGTTTTTGCAATTATATGATTATTGTTTTGATGCTTAGATGATTTTAGATTAGAACACCATGTCAAGTGAGATGTTGATGTTTCTGCTAGATATTTGAATTATTATAATGTTGTATTATGATTCCATAATTGTTAGATTGATAGTCTACTGCTGTTATGTTTTGTAAAAGCATGTTGATTTTGAGTTTTCGAAGAGGTTTGGGTGAATTCTGGATGCTGTTACGTTTTGTAAAACCATGTTGATTTTGAGTTTTCAAAGAGGTTTGAGTGAATTGTGGATGAAATGAACAGACCTTTTAGGTTGCTTCCTATCCTTGGAATGATGACCCGGTTCCTGGAGGTGATTGGATGGGCAACAATGTGGCAATTTGATTCCAATTTCTCAATTTCAGAGAACTCAGTGTCAAACATATGAGCAATAAGATAGGAGCAAGTCCAATGCTACCATTCTCAATGCCATAGACAATGTAGCATAGCAGTAGATACACATCATCTCAAATTCTACCTTAAGCTGTCAAATCTGCCAAACCACAAACCTTCCCTTACATAGCAAAATAGCTCAAATTCCCCTTACAAGACCACAAAAGTGGCCCAATCACCATTTACTAAATCACAAACCATGTGCATTGCTATTTTGTCTTGTTTTGCGATCAGATTATTAAACACCCTAATAATATTCAACCTCCAAGAAGAGATATTTCCAGCTATCATTCAGAATTGCATAAACAAAACTGAGAATTTAAAAAAAAAAAAAAACAATAAGGGGATGTTATGTCCAATCACCCCAAAAAAATTAAAGGGAATGCTATGTCCACTTTCCTTCTCACCACTTTTCCCTTTTTTTAATAAGAACAAAATGTGGCAGCTTTTGTGGGGCCCCCCATAATTTTTCGTCTTGTTCAAAAGAGGGGAAGTGGATGAGAAGGAATGTGAACCTAGCATTATCCTAATAATAACAATTACATAACGCAACAATGTGATATCTCATATGCATGCATGATGACATGAAGTACAAGTACAAATACCAATACCTGATTTGCCTTGCGCCCTAGACCCATTAAAAAGTTGTCGGGCTTTATATCACGATGAAGAAAACCCCTTGAGTGCATATACTCAACTCTGCTGATCTACATAAAAACAATGCGATGAATCGTTACTCTGGAAACTAGAATACCTAGGCACACATCTTTTGATAGCAACAAAAGTCATGTATACTTACTAACTGATCTGCAAGCATCAGCACTGTTTTCAATGTGAACTTCCGATTGCAGTAGTTGAATAAGTCTTCCAGGCTCGGCCCAAGAAGGTCAATAACCATGACATTGTACTCACCCTCAACACCAAACCACTTGAGGTGGGGAATTCCCGCTTCATTTCAAATAATAAACCAGATCAACTTCGAGTCATCAAAAATCAATCATGCTCTTTTGACACATGGGCACTCCAAAGAAATCATTTTTTACATATATAACTACTTCCTACTTTATACTGTTAAAATGAAATCTGTTCTCATCGAAGGAGAAAAATAAGAAAAGGTAAACTTACTTCCTCCTTGAAGAAGCATATACAATTTCGACTCATAGTGAAGCTGAGGGTGCTTGGTCTTCACAGATTCCTAGAAATTACATTAACAAGTAAAACTTAGTTTGAGATGAAAAGAGTAAATTTGAAAGTCTGCAGATGTGTTATGGTACAAATACAAAAAGAAAAAACCACAAGACTAAATAAAGAAAAACTGAGTATTGTATCCAACATTGTTCTTTTCATCCAGCACTACAAATATAGAAGTTCTACAAAGTTGTCACTGGCTGCATGAAAGTTTCAATGGTACTTCATGGAACTCATTCATGACATAAAGTGTCATTCTTACTATTTTTTTCTCCAAACAAGAAAAATTACTTCAATATTTTTTTAGTGATGCTAAAAGGAATATGAATGCTGAACTAATAATGCAGATGAAGTAAGGTTTCTTGCTCGTGGAGAATAGGGATCAACATGCTAAAAAAGGAGCTGAATTAAACATATATCATCTAGGAGATCAAATGTTGATAATGAGAGTGTATCCGCGATAACAGGCAATGAAAAAATCAGTATTTGACTTGCTGGGTGCACCAAAATGCAAATATCATCACAGACTTAAAGTGATAGTGTGGGATATACACAGATCTATTTCACTGGAGAAATTACCAACTCAAGGTAAAACTATAGATACAGAAGAATCAAGATCAAAGCGGAGGAACGTAATATTAAGCAAAATGTTGAGCCCCATTCAGCTCTTGTTTACATAATCATTTACTTGGTTATTATAATCACAACAAAGAAAATTTGCATCTGTTTAGTCGAGAAAAAAGAGAATGTTCCTAATAAATTCAATATCTAATCCTCCAAAACATTAGTATAGACCATAGATGATCCCATTGTAAATGAAGATAGACAAAAGTCTGTGACTTATGACCTTTCCCTAGAAGCCTTATTGGAGCTTGGAGTAGAGGGTTCAATATCTAATGCTGTTTTGACTAATGTAACTTGAAAAAAAAAATTATTGAATCCCACTCAAAATCATTAATGAAATTCACTAGAGAGTGATAAGAGTGACATACCAGCTTGACAGCTACCTCCTCTCCACTTTGTACGTTAACACCTGAATCAAACCACAAAATACAATAGTTTTTTTAGAATACAGAATCACAATGCTAAAAATAAAAGCACAAGGAGAAACAAAATGATACTGACAAACAACCAGACACATACCTAGATATAGCTCACCAAAAGACCCACTCCCGATCTTCCGCCCCAGCTTAAACTTTCCCCCAATGACATGATCCATGATATAATCCAGTTACAAAGAACTCAATCCAATCTCACACACAAGAGAATAAGTTTGCCTTTTTTGCTCCTCAGATTTCAACCCAATTCACCATTCCAATATATCCTTCTCAATAATCCATCTTAAATTCCTTTTAACCAAATCTCAACAAAAAAAACTCTCAGATTCACCAAATTCACATGCCAATAGATCCAAAAACTTCCCTTTTCTAATCCACCTTTAAAACTTTTAATCACCATATACAATATACAACAAAACAGCAATAAGAACAATTACCTATCAATCAACTATCTAAATCTTCATCTGTCACCGAGCCATAACCCTAAAATCTCCTTCTCATACAAACAACTACTGATCTACCTACAAAAAACGAGATGAAACCCTAAATCTTCACTACCAGAAAAATGGAAACCCTAAATCTCCACCTACCAGCTGCTGCTTATCCAGATCTTAATTCCGAGAGCATCAAATGACATTGCTCAAAAGATAAAATGCAATTGGAAACGAATCACATAGAGAGAGAGAGAGATCTCTAATCATAGATCGTCAAATAAAAATTGAAAAAAATATAATTTTTACAGTGGAAAACGAATGAAATGCCGCGAATTTCACAAGCAAAAGAATATAAATTTGAAGATTTATCTTCAGATCTGAGGACTAACAAATGAAATTTTGAAAAAATGGAGAGGGACTAGGTAAGGAATTTGAAGACGACAGAGTAAATAAAGACGAAAAGGGAATGATAAGAGGAAAGCTGATGGAGATTTTTTATTTTATTTTTTATTATGTTTTAATTTTTTTTAATAGTTTTTTTTTCTTTTTTAAAAAATTACATGATAAGAGGAAAGCTGATGGAGATTTTTTATTTTATTTTTTATTATGTTTTAATTTTTTTTAATAGTTTTTTTTTCTTTTTTAAAAAATTACATGATAAGAGGAAAGCTGATGGAGATTTTTTATTTTATTTTTTATTATGTTTTAATTTTTTTTAATAGTTTTTTTTTCTTTTTTAAAAAATTACATGATAAGAGGAAAGCTGATGGAGATTTTTTATTTTATTTTTTATTATGTTTTAATTTTTTTTAATAGTTTTTTTTTCTTTTTTAAAAAATTACATGATAAGAGGAAAGCTGATGGAGATTTTTTATTTTATTTTTTATTAAGTTTTATTTTTTTTTTAATAGTTTTTTTTCTTTTTTAAAAAATTACCAATAAGAGTATTGAGGGGTGAAGCGCTACCTTCTCTCACATGAATGCTAATCTTACCCGCATTTCTGTACTCATCTTAAAAAAAAATTAAAAAGTAAGGCTCCAAATGGTTTCACTTTCGTTTTCTATTCTCTTTTTCTAAAATCAAAAATCTAGAAATTTTTACACAAAACATACTTGATAAACATGTTTCTGTTTTTGGTTTTATAAAATTAATAATAAAATTTTTGAAAATCAAAGTAACTGAAAATTTTTGTTACCTTTGTTTTTGGAAACAAAAATAAAACCACTATGCACGCACCATCACTACTCCACCACCACTACCACCACCACTCACCACCACCACCACTAACCACCTACCACTACTACCACAGTCACTCCACCACCACCAACGCCACCACCACCACTCACCACTCCACCACCACAACTACAATCACTCCACCACTAATGCCATCAACACCACTCAACCACCACCAACATCATCACTATCACCATCACCACCACAATCACCACCATCACTACGGATTGGAATTGCTTACTCATTATTATATTCATCATATTTCTCAAACACGTTTTTTTTGTTTTTTATTTTTTAAAACAAGTACTAGTTAGTAATGTCAAACATATTTTCTACTTAAAAAATTTGAAAACATAAAGCAAAAATACAAAAACGGAAGTGTATCCAAACGATCCCTAAGTTTTAAGACCCTATTTTTCGTTTTCTATTTTTTGTTTTTAAAAATAAAAATTACAAATTTTTATCTAAACCATGTTTGGTGAATATGTTTCTATTTTTCGATTTTAATAGTTTGTAACAAAATTTATAAAAATGAGATAACGAGACTAATTCTAGAAATAGAAAACAAATGTAGAAAACTAGGAGTGCCCCAACCACCACCCCAACCACCTCCCACCACCACCATCCATTAGTAACAAGTGCTGATATTTTTCCCCGTTATCATGAGGGTCGTATAAATCATTAACTTTAAAATGAAGAATAACAAAGTCATGTGTTGCACCAAAAGTGAGTGTGAAAAAAATTTAAATAGCGCTATGCTAGCCCTATGCATAAACTTGCAAATTTTTATTGTGGTTGTGACATGGGTCACTCATTTTCTCATTTGCTTCTAGAGTTGGTTGATACCATCGCTTCTTTCTTTGAAAAAAATATTTTCTTAAATAACACGCATTACATCCATAGTTCGAGATTGAAAAAATAATTAAATTCTACTATTAGGTCCATCACTTCTCTAAAACAAATGATTCACCCACCCACAGTTGGAGTTTGGAAAAAAATGATTTCTAGGTTTATCACTTTTCTAAAACAAATGACTCGCGGTGATTTTTTTTTTTTTAAATATATTTTATTATCCAAAGAGGGTGACCATGACTAGCATTCCTCACTTCTCTAAAGCAAATGACTCTTAGCTCATAGGTAAAAAAATAAAAAACAGATTAAGAGTGCTTAGTCCAGTCCCAATAACTTCAAATGTTTCTATGCAAAAATAGGTGCAACTCGTTGTAAAGCCCCCCCCCCCCCCCCAAATTTTCAATTTTTTTTTTAAACCTAGTGCAGTATAGTAGGCCCATCAATTAATTTTAATAATTGTTTAGTGTACTTGGCCCCCCAATTTTTTTTTTCCTATATAATATAGTGGCTCCCCAATTTTTTTTGTCGTATATATAGTGGGCCCTCCAATGGAGTTCCCTTATGCCCTTAAGGTTGCCACATGTCTCTATTGACACCCCTTAATTATGGTTAAAATTCACTCAATCTCAGGATTCACCTACTTATCATTGGTTTTAAGAAAAAAATATTTAAATAATTTTAACTTTAGGTGTTGTTGAATTTTAAACTAGGGTTCGAAAAGAAATTTGATATTTTTAAAAAAAACCAAGGATAGGTAGGTGAATCTTAACCACAATTAAGGGGTATTAATAGGGACACGTGACGACCTCAAAGGCATTACCGGGAAAAAAAATCTCAAAATAAAAAACTACCCCAAAAAAAAATTTCTCGGGGCCTACGTCCCGCAACCCCCAAATTCCATACCCTCAAATAAAAAAAAAAAGTATACATGTAATTTAGCCACCCCCCCCCAACTAAAAATTCCTAGCTCCGCCCTGATTATGGGTAGCATTCCCCTTGAAAGATAGCTTGCAACAAACGTGCGTGCCTTATCTATCCGATGAAGTGAGCTAGTAGAGTCACTCGCATTTGCTGCGCGTGGATGAATATTAGGTGTTCTTGCCTAAGTTGGAAAATGAAAAGCTCACTTTTCAAGGGTGCCATGCATGATGCAACCATATGGGAAGTTAGTCACGCGCAGAGTTTGAAAGTCGTGCAGTATTTTGTCTGTCTGTTTGTATCTCACAAATTACAAAATGCTCTGTTGTACGTTGGTTGGTAACAGAAATGTCTTAAAGTATTGCTAAAGCGGATAGTCTCGTCCACATCTAGACCCATTCCTCACATGGGTACGAACTACGGATGACTTCCGATCCCCGGCACTTGAAAGAAGGTGATCGAATCACAGCAATAGCAATTGAATTAGCGAGATTTCAATCGCATCCACATGTCAACATTTGTCCCTTTTAATCCCTATTAACTATGGTTAAGATTCACTATGTTGATGAAACAGAAATTGGAACTGTTGGTTCTTTTCTAAAAACTGCCCCCACCTCCTAGGAACTACAACATCACCCCAAGGATGCCTTCGACATCAAAAGGGGTCGGAGATCAATAAGTGAAATGCATTAGCTTTCCGGCTGAGATTCAAACAGAGTAGCCCTGAAAAATCAAGAACAATTATCTCATCATCTCGACGTGGACCGAATGGTAAGGTTGTGATCTGCAAGGGAACAGAGCACTCATTCTTCCATTGGGAACAGGTGCACAGGCGGGATAGAACCTGCTATTGACCTTAATTCAATTCATCTAGACTCACTCATGGGACGTGTCTTAAAGGCTCCCACCCAACCCTGGAATGAGAGGCCAAAATAGCTTCCTTCCCTCTATCAATGGTAGTTTCAATGGCAAGCAAAGATCTTCTTTTTTTTTCCCTTTTTTTGATAGAAGAAAAAGTTTCTTTTAAAAAGAATTATAATTAATTTAGGGTAGTTTTTGGGAAATGACTTATTTCAATGAAAAAACACCATACTAAATGTGTTCCATCTCATATAAGTTTGCATCTACCTCCCATGAGGTGTGTGCAATAGTTTGTGTAGTTTTTTTTTTTGATAAACATGGATATCCTGAGCTTTAAAGACTCATATTAGTCTCACGCACTGCATAGAGAGTACCCCCACTCCATACGATTAATATTGAGGAGAGCTTAGGAATTGACCTCAAGAACTTCAAGAACTCCGGGTTTACTGTTCGTCCTTCGGCCATTGGGCTACACCCCCGGGCGGTTGTGTAATTGGATAGTTTAAAAAGTGAGGCCTCCACGTACTTGATTATCCATGCTCCATTCCAGTTTTCCAGTTTTTGATAGTCTTCCACCACCTTCTAGCCCCCGCTATATCTTTCATGGGCACCTTGCAAATTAAACTCAGTCATCCCAATTACTCCAACAATTTTCCACTTAACCGGATAGACAAGTGCGCATTGAGACCAAATTTGTCCTTTGCATCTCCCTCTTTTTCATCTTTCATAAATGCCTCCTTCAAGTCCTCCAGGTCATTAGCTACCCAAGTAGGCTGCAAAATATATATCCTAACATTATAAAAGATTGGAGAATGACACAATATCAAAGTTTTGAGTCTTTATTTTATTTAGTGAAGGTTAACACAATATAGGTCAGAACTTACGGGTAAGCAAAGACTGTTACTCCTTGCTCCATAAATTTACCTAAACAAACAAAGCTACTGATTTCTTAAGGGGCTTTTCGTTTGGCCAGAAAGTGGGTGAAAGGGAAAAAAAATTTAAATTTTCTTGCAAAACAACCATCAAATGACGAATGAAGTTCTCGAGAGAAAGTTTGTCACTATTGAGAAAGTGAAAGAAAATTAAATTGTGTTCCTTGCACACCAAACGTAAGAAAAGTGCAAGAAAATTTATTTTTCATCACGGTCTCGCCAAACGAATGCACCCTTAGGAGTTTGTGCACAAACGGAGCACTTCTAGTTGGAGTATGATCTGTTTCTATGAACACCTCTTGCATGTTGCCATGGATTTTGGAGTTGCTAGCTTGTTGCTTTATGCATTACTTGACACTAAACCATCTTATTTTAAACAACACCTAAACCAACTCTCTTGCTACCAATCATGCAGTAAAATTTCTCTTGAAACATGAACCTGAAATGAGGATGTCTCTGGCAATTAAGAAACAAGTCAGCCACAATATTATTACCATCATTACAGTCCAGTGGCACAAGGATGCAAACTCCCATGGAAGAGGACTAAATAGTCTATTAGGACTCGTACAAATCCTTCATTACCCACAATATTGAATTGAAAGGAGAATACTCGCGTAAGATTTGAAAAAATAATAATATAAATACCCAAAACAGATACTCTTGGCGACTTCAATAACAAACCAATTATCAAACACAAATTGAGAGTTCTCGTATCCAAGTTCTCTTGAATCCATATGTGCTAAAAATACTCATATAATTATTAAAGCTTAAAATTTTGGGTACACATAGTTTTCAGAAATAAAATTCAAGGAATTTGAAAGTTTCGGTATCTAAGTTATCTTGGGCCTGTTTGGTAAAACGTTTCTAACTATAGAAGGACTTCTATAGGAGAACTTTGGAAAGAAGTTAAAATGTCGACTTCCCGCAAAAGTTTTCTTTGGCTAACTTCCTAAAAGAAAATATATTTTCTGACTTTTATTGACTTTCCATTTTCATAAAAAGTCAAAAGTAATACAGATAACCAAACGTGATTTTTATTTACTTTTGACTTTTTTAGAGCCAAAAGTCGATAAAAGTCAATATAGAGTTTATCCAAATGCAACCTTGGAGTCCAATTTGGTCATTTTAAAGGTACATAGAATTTGGAATAACTTTAGGCTTTTGGAAGTCGTACAAAAAATCGAAAAGATTGTCTTGGGGATACGAAGAGCCTAAGATAAAAAGGAGTCAAATTTAATAACGTAAATGAGGGGTAAGAGAATTTCCTAAGACGGACCCATAATAAGGGGAAGACAAATCCAATAGTGAAAAGAAGATGGTTTTGTTCGGAGAAATATTTATTTATAATTAAATGAAAATTAAGTAAGTGGTAGATGAAGAGAGAAGAAGGGTTGGGTAGTACATAGTGGGGTGCGTAAGGAGAGAGGAAGGGTTAGTGAATATTAACCACAATTAATAGGGGTTTAAAGGGACATGTGTGTAGTGCCCTTCAAATTATTATTCTGATTCTAAGGGTATTTAGGTAATTATCCTATTGAAGGTAGGTTAGTAATTACATCATTAAAGTTAACCATGATAATTTACCTAACTAATTGTTAAATAGAATAACGAGAATAAAGAAACAAAGAAGAATAATATACAAACTTGAATTAAATTAATGAGTCACCAAACACCCCTTTCTAAGGATTTTTTAGTAAAATACTAAATTAGGGTGTTAATATAAATAGATAAAACTAAACCTAGTAAACCATTATCTTTAGCAAAACCTAAATTGGAGAAAATGAGGCATCATAGAAAAAAAGAGATTTGAGGAGAAAACTTGCAGGAAAAGCGTTAAAACTTGTGGGGTTTGATCTAGACATTCGAAGCCACGAAGCTCACATCTCGGATCTCAAGGAGTCTTCAAATAGAGGCAAGTGAATACTCTCCTTAGATCTCGGTCTCTGTATATAAATTCTTTAATTTAAAAGTAGATATATTCTTTTTGAATCGTAATTAGCTTCATTCAAAGTTTTTTTTTATGAAGTATGTGAAGTTTGGTAATCATATTTTAGGTTTATTTTAAATTGAATTAATATGAAGTTGTTAGATTTCTGGAATTTTAGGACCAGTTGTAGGATAATATTCATAATATATTCTCTCATATTCCAAAAACTACGAAATTTTGTGGATACTTCGCCTATTGGTATATACACCTCTTTGCAAAATTTCAGATAAAAAGGAATTCGTTTGATATTGATTTCATAATTATATTTAGAACGTGTTAAACCTGTCAGCAATTTCAGAATCAGAAAAACTCAACTTGTTTTATAATATTTTTAAATATTTTATACATGAGAGTATTGTTTTAAAATTTTTAAACTAACTATAATCTAATAGAATTTAAACTCAATTGGTCTCATATTTTTTTTTTATATTATATATTTGGTGAATTTATTGGTGAAAGGTCTCGAAACTGTCAAAAAATTTCTCATTACAGATAGGTTGTGTTTCACTCAATATTTATATTTAAAATATTATGATTTGATTTTTATGATATTTTTATTATTGTGTTCTGGAAGTCTATTTTTCAGAAAAGTATGCCTCATAATTTTTAGGTAAGAGATAAATCTCTGAGAAATTATGAAACCTATAAATGTCCCTGTTTTCTATTATTTCGTGATGCAGTGTAACTGTATTGAGTTTAATTATTTATGGAAGAATAAGTATATAAATGAAGAAAAGGAAAATAAAATAAATAAATAAATTGTTTTATTTATTTTAAAGAAGATCATTTAAAATTTATATTGTTTGTTACAATTATGTAAAACTTCATAACTTAATAGATAGACTTGAAAAGCTTGAGTTATTTAATTAATGCACTATTATCATTGTTTCACTTCTTATATATACTGTTTGAATGCATGCTTATTCTTGTTCTTCTTTATTATAATGGTATGGGACACCATAATAAAGAGAATATATTTTGTTAATGGTAAAGACCACTATCCTGGGGATAACTGTGAAGAGTATGATACTCTCGAAGAAGTCTAAGTTTACGAGTGATTTCAAGGAGATTCCACTAGGGAATCCGGGACTTCTCAGTGAGACAACCTTAGGTGTATTCATAAACTCAGGAGTCCAGGACTTCTCAGTGTGACAATACGACTTAAGGGTTCCTTAACGATGGATTAGATGACCTTAGACCACTGTCAATGGGGTAAACTCTGGGAGAACCCTAAGGGCAGAGGACCAAACCAATTGGAATTAACTGCAGTAATTAATGCATATTTAATTTGGATATTAAGAGCTCATTTGGTTCTGATTCTGAAAATCACAATTGATTATGCAGAGAGCGATGTTATGAATAATCGTTGTCTGATGAAAGTGTTGTTATAAATAATCATGTTTGGAAGTATCCTGTATATAATCGATTATTTACAGGAAATCGATTTTGTACAAAATAATTATGTTTGGATCATCCTAACATAAAACTGATTACTAATCTGAAATTCTGAAAATGTTAATCATCCCTTGAAATTGAATAAAAAATATCATACTTGTAAATAATTATTACCATAAAAGTGACATAAGTCCCTACTTTGAAGATAATAATTACAAACCATAAAAAGTGACATAAGTCCTTACTTGAAGACAATGGTTACAAACCATAACAATGACATAAAAAAAGTAATAACAACTAGAATTATTATGCATCCACATGATGCACACAGAAGCATCCGGTATGGCCTACGTTCCTTCATCATATTATTGTTATGTTGGACCGTTATGCTCATCTTCTTCATCAATTCACATGAAAGATTCAGGATGATTCTGCATTCATTATAGAAATAAAGTTTTAAGAAAATCCAAATATGAAATTACAAATATATTGCTTTATTATATTTTTTTGTCTGCCAAAGTGGACATCTATAAAATAAGTGGCCATAGTTTTGTTTTGTTTTAGCCTCATGGACTCGCATGTAACTCATATCACATGGACACATCAAATCCTGGAAACCTCTTTTCGCCATAATAATGTAATTTCAACCACACATCAATACACTTATAAAAATACAAAAATGTAAAAGCAATGTAACTTCAAGGAATAGTAAAATGTGAAAGATTTTCTGAATTTCAGATTAACATTTTCAGAATTTCAAAAGTATAACAAAATTAAAGAGCAATGTCATCTGCACCATATATAATAACAAAGTATAGTAATCATTTACGATGTACTATTATCCAAAACATGTAAATCCGTCAAGATCTAGTGGAAAACATAATTGTCACTTAGATATATATTCCATATTCTTTTGGTGAAGTTATCCTTATAGGCTCTCATATCTGGTTGTTGTTGCTGACGCGCTTGTTCATCCACATTTGAAGTACTTTCACGAGATGAAGCATTGTTGTCTACGACAAATTCGTCTATTTCATACTCTTCGAACAAGTCATCTTTTAGAGCATCTTGATGAATAAAGTTATGTAAAACTCACGTAGTCACTACAATTTCTTTCTATCTTAGATATGGGTATGGAGTCATATGCTTTAACATAGGAAATTGTGCTTTCAATACGCCATAACAGCGTTCTATAACATTTCTTAACGAAGAATGTGCACAATTAAATAGTTCTTTTGCATCAACTAAGACTGCTCCAATGACTCTAACCATGTCAAACGATGTTCATGCCTCATGTTTATAAAAGCCTCCCTCCAATGTCCGTTGTCAGATAAGATCTCTATTGTCTTGAAGATACCCTTACAGCAGAAGTTAGGATCCTCAATTCCATTAATCAAATGTATACAACTTGTCATGGAAAAAGGATTCTCTGGACTAACAGGGGTTGGAGTAACTCCTGAGGAAGCACTTTGTTACATCCTCTTCATAGACACCTCGGCCAAAGTGTCTATTGCTTTAACCAAATGATTCTCCTTTGAATTTTTGTTCTTGGGCTTAGGAGTTGCTGAATCAATATGTCGTTTACGAGAAGTGACAAGGTCATCTTCTATCTGCGTCGCAACCCCATATATGGGGGTTTAGTCCTCATGCGTACATGGAATTGCATCAAGGTCATCTTCTCTCTTCTTGCTCTCTCCCGTCGCTGAAGCAAACCAACCAATTGCACACGTATCTCCAAAAATTGTTGGCATCTCCTCATACATTGGGCATGTGGTGCTTTTAAACTTCTCATATGCTGGGTCTACTTGTATTGATGTACGTGAAGTGTTGAATATTGTTAGCAATAACATTTTTTAAGTAACCAATAAAATTTTACTTTCATTGTACCTTTATCAGATCTGCCCATCGTTCTTCATCAGCAGTGACGATCTTTCTTATCGGATCTCAACCAAAGTTTGTATGTTCAACGAGTTTATTGTAAGACCTCCACTTAGTCTTAAGACTTGCTAAGTGGTTTTTCAACTGCTGGTATTCTCTACCAGTTTTTTTGTTGAATTGCTCCCTAATATTTTTCCACCCAATCCTGTTGAAACTTGTGGTTGACCTATTCCCTTTAAGTACTTCATCCACCGCTAACTCTATAAAGGTCCGATCCAAAGAATCAGACCAATGTGTTTAACCTGACCTCTTACTACCACTAGGTTGGGTGATGTTATCCATGTCCTCTGGAAATGAAAATCATAACTCAATAAGCCTTATATTTGCAAAGGATTCATTCAAATAACAAAAGAAGAAGATCTTGCTTAAAGAATAAACAGAATCAAATCAAATACAAGCAAAAATGCTACTTTTTCAATCACAAAATCTTTGATATTCATCAAACACAAGGTCGTGATATATGTCAGATATAATTCAAGATCTTAGATATTCATTTTGTCGCGACCCAAAATACCCCCTAGGAGTTAGGGATATTTTGGCTTGTGATGTGCTAAATCCGATAACAAACCATCCTGTAAAATATCCAAGGCATAATGTAATAAAAATGATAATCATAGTGGAAGCATAAACTACAATTTTCTTTGACATATATGATTTGTATTCCCAAGTTTATACATACCTAACCAAAAGTAAGGGTGGACATACCCACCTATCAAAAGATAAAATGTAATCTTACTATCACTCCACTCAGCAATAGTCTAGATAGGGTCACACATCTAAATCTCTATCATCATGTGGCTGCAATAGGATAGACAGCTCCCTTTCTTCTAAGTATTCCTCTTCAACCCATGGCTCTGGGTTGCGATTGTCAAATGGACCTGCCGACATGAAATGTACGGCTGAGCATGGAATACTCAGTGTGTACACGCTACTAGCTAATATTGTTATACAGTAAACAATATCATGTGAGCATTGAAGATAGTAATTCATAATTCATGCATATAGCCGAACGTAGAGATCATAACTCACAACTTAACTTAATATATTATACTTTCAAAAATCTTATCTTAAGAGCTCTCGTAGAGAACAAAACATGACTTATGAGTTCTTATAAATCTTATGAGTTTTAGGAGCTTATAAATTCTTATGAGTTCTTTGAGCTTGTGAGTTCTTATGAGTCTTGTGAGCTTGGTAACCGATCTTAGACTAATGATCCGTAGAGATATGGTAACCGATCTTAGACTTGATCCTTAGAGTTTGCGAAACAATTAGACATGATCCTTATGAGCCTTATGAACCACTTGCGAGCCTTATGAATTCTTGTGGTTTCTTATGAGATTTTTGCGAGACTTGTGATCCTTAAGGATTTGTGAGCCAATCTTAGACATGATCATTATGAGCATTCGTAACCGATCTTTGACTTATGATCCGTAGAGATATGGTAACCGATCTTAGACTTTGTCAACCAAAGTTTGGCTTTGTCAAATCTTATGAGTTCATTATTTTTCCTTATGAGGTTTCCCTTAATACTCTTCTTATGCATTTTCCAACATTATGCTTATGTGGTGCTTGTGAGCGTCATATTAGCATGAAAACACTTAGAAGAACAACATGCATCATTCCATAGATTTGAGAGAGCTTAAATAGAACATGTAGAAGCATATTAGCGATTTGATAATTTGTGAAAAAACCTTAAATCATGCTTTCATAGTCTTAGGTTTAAATCTCATACATGCATCTTATCAAACACATGGCATTCAACATTTCTGTAAGCCTTTAAATCATATTTTCATAGCCAACATTTTATTAAATACCTTAAGTGCATGTTTTATGTGTACATTGCCCTTCCCCATTTTTTCATCATATGACAACCATCACATTCTCCATGGCATCCAATTTTGCCTCAAACCATTCATACATCCCAACATCCATAACCATTTAAATTAATCTATACATTTTAAGAAGCATGATAGATTCAAGAAAAGGAACATGCAAGCTCAATCCAACATTCATGCTATAAAAACCTAGGTTTTGGATAAATCCTTAGCTTGAAAAAAACCCTCCCCAAGCTTGATAGAGAAGACAGCGCCTTGAGGAGGAAAATCCTAGCTTGAAAGAGATGATTCGAGCCTTGATTTAAGCTTCCCTTGATCTTCTACCAAAACCCCTCTTTGGAATCTCAAATCTTCTCCCTTCTCCTCCCAAGATCTCCTTTAGGTTTAGGTTAAACCCAAAACCCCCAAATGACCTCCTATTTATAGACCAAGGGGTTGAAACCCCAATTTCAGTAACTTAGCACCCGCGTGCGATCAATTCGCATACCAACTGCGATCGATCGTAGCTTGCAGTGAGATCTATCGCACCTGGAGCTAATCTATCGCACATGAACTCGAACCTTTCTGTAAATTTTTCCACTGCATGTGATCGATCACACATCACCTGCGATCGATCGAAAGTCCACCCGAATGGTTTCCCAAAATTTCCTTTGACTGTGATCGATCGCACCCCTTCTGCGATCGATCACAACTTCCTTTTCTTTCATTTTTTTCACTCGTAACCCTTTTGAGTGTTTTCACTCTCACTTCTATCGTTCTTAGGGCATTAACCCCCTTTATATACTACACATAGTTTGTTACCAACCATTTTCCTCATTAATCTAAATTCAAAATACATCATGAAAGGCCATTTGGCCATGAAAATACTATTCACCAATTATGTAAACAAGTTCCGAGGTTCTACACATTTTATAAAGTAATTTATCTCTATTCATAGTTCTTAAACCTGAATCATTTTCCTTACCCTCGACACCCAGCTCAGAGGCCTCTGAGAGTTGAAGGAGAAAGAGATGGAGTGATGACTCAATGTGGCGATATTCAAAGTTACTTTAAACCCTAGTTGTAGAGCAGAGCAGAACCAAAATAAAACTTAATCAACTGTAATTTTCATGGAGAATCTTGCATGAAACTCAGAAAGCCTGTGTTCTTAATGGTTTTTGCACTCATATCATTATGTAATGGGGTGGCTGAGTCAATTCAGATGGATAATGGAATAAGAAGACTCAAGTTGTAATATGCTGATCTTCTTTTTTTGGGTATTTCCGATTTGGTTTGAGCTTACTTTGGTCATTATGGATACCAATATCCAAATTAACACTAGAATTCAAGTATGTAGTCCTAGAAGAGTCTACACTCATACATATATACATATCAATCAACATGTTTATCTAACAAAAGGAATTAGCAAAAAATCATAAAAAGAAAGAAAAAAAGAAAGAAATACATGTCGAAGTCCTCCTCTTGTCGTCACTTCCTTGTAAATTCCTCTTGTCATCACTTCCAAATTTAACCCCACAACAGAAGTCCGATACAATGCAAAAGGGGATCTTTCTTCTCACTAAATTCAATTTAAAATCAGATATATCTGAGGCAATAAATTAAAAGAAAAAACCCCAAATCCAGAAATGGTGTTTCTTTGTTGTTATGAAAAAACCAAGTCAAACAGTAAGGAAATTTACAACTCACACTAGACTAAGAAGAAGAAGGTGAACCCGTGAAGTTTAGTACCTGCAATCGGATGGAACCCACCATTTAATGGGTTCCACATAATTTTCTGTCCAGAAAAGCTCCTTGATTTTTTTTTAAATAAAAAAGGACTAAACCATACATTCAACCCCAAATTACGAACCTAGATCTGGTATAGAATTGTTAGATGAGGTTGAAAAAAAAACCTCAAATTACAACCAACGATTAATGGTAGCCAAATAGACCTTGATAAATCTCAAGAATAGAATATAAGAACAAGAAGAAAGAAAGAAATATGTAAATAAAGAAAAAAAAAAACTCTAATTATAAACCCTAACAGTATACAGAAGAAAATGAAGAAAAAAAAATTAAAGAAGAGCAAGAAGCTCCCTCGTAGAGAGATAACAGAAGAAGATCTAGAAGATAAAGAAGAATCGAGGTTGTGTGTCACAAAACCCTAACCGTGGAAGAAGATCTAAGAAGAAGAAGAAGCCGTGAAGGTCAATACCTGTACCGGTGAAATCTGATGAAGCGTTGGTTGCAGAACTGATTCGAGATGGTTTTCTCTCTTTCGAAGAATGGGATGCAAGAGATGAGTTTGGGGGGGGGAGGGTCGTTTTACGAATCGGTATCTCCGTCAAAATCACCCCGCGCAATCGGTACAGAGCAACCGATTTCTCCCGCACCGAAATCACCTCTTTTGCTGATTTTGTTCACACCGATTTTTACCCAAATCGATGGCGCCCAAACTGATTCGGAAAACTCAACCAAATGTGACTAAGTTGCCCGATTTTGAGGAAAGCGGTTTTAAGCGATTAAATCACCCCAGAAAAATCCGAACCAAACAGCCTCTAAATGTCAATTGCTTTTGTAAACTACTGCATGTTTGTTGTATTCACTTGTTGAGCTGTGAGCTCACTCTTGCCATTATTGAAATTTTCAGGAGACACCTAAAGAGGTTAGGGAGTCGGGAGGATACAGTTAGTTGTTAAGTTTTAGTTGAACAATTATTTGAGGTAGAGTGAAGTGTAGTGAAGTTTAATTAATTTTCTTTAACTTTTTTACTCTTTATGGCTTGTTTAAACTTCAGTTGCTTGATAATATATATAAATGGTATTTATTAGGAATAAATTTCATTGTTGTTGGGGTTTGTCCCTGGATTGTGCCTCGGGATCTACACAAATATGAGATATATTATGTATAGGATCGTGGGGCGTGACAATGTGGGTGCCATTGAACTTTCCCGAGTTCAATCGCGATTGATTATGATCTCAACTCGCGTATAGATGGTTTGTACATGAGTTTTTCACAGTAGTGACAAGCATCACTATTTCTTACTGTTACCTTCTAACATATAAACCATATATTTTTCCTTTCCACGAAAAAAAGGAGTGTCACACACAATGGGTTTGTCCCAATGCCATTGTCTCCCCAATTGGGTAAGTTCTGGGATGAGTCTTGAGGGTTGCGATAATTGTAATATTCATTCTATCTCAGACTTCAAATGCTAGGCATTAACCCACTAACCTAACAGATAGTAATACTACTAATCATAGTTACCAAGTATGGTTATGAGTATTAAACACGTTCAGGAAGTACTGATGTTATATGACAAAAACATAGTGAAACTATAGGAAAATTAAGAAATAAGTAATAATTATAAACAAATAAAAATCATGATATTAACTAATAACAATTATTTAATACGGAATATGAGTTTAACACATAAAAAATATAACAAAAATACACATATTATACGCCACTGTTGTCAGAACCAACCAGTCGAACCGGTGGAACCGGGAACCGGCCCCCTTGTCGGTTCCCAAAACTGGTATTCTTTAAGAACTGGCCAAAACCGGTAGAACCTGTTGGGAACCAGTCAGTCCCAGGGAAAAATGAAAAAAAAAAGATTTTTTTCCAAAAAGTACACGGTCAAACCAGACCGATCGAACTGGTGGAATCGGGAACCGGTCACTCTACTAGTTCGATGCCCGGTTTGGTTCTGACAACACTGTTATACACGTTTAATACAGAATTTGCCTATTAAATGTGTATTTTAGGGCAATACACATATGATACGTAACACGATAGAAGTATGTCATTTTAAACAACGACCTCCTAAAAGTATTTTAAAGTATAATATGGGGGTTTGATAACTATGCTACTAATTGGGATTGTTGCTTAACCTTATAAATTGTACCAAGAAAAAAAAAAGTGTTTGCCCTACTCTTAGCCTGCATCAATCACACGTCAATTCTTTAACATATTGTTTTTTAAAGAAGAGACAAATGGTTGGTAGATGTTGAGAGTAAAGAAGCCCGAGAGAAGAGATAAATATACTTCATTTAAATACTAAAATTAAGTATAGTTACTATATTTAATATATTTTACATGATAAGAATACCTTTTATACAATTATAAACTTGCACTAAAATTTTCGTTAACACCAAAATTTCTTTACCTAGAATAATAAAGTAAAATTTTCACCTCATATAAATAGTTATATCCAATAAAAAAGCTGCTTGCAAAAAGCTCGAATCCTTTGATTCCTTATGAGAAATATTCAATCAATCAAAATAAAAGTTTTTTTTGGTAAACTCAATCATGCCACAAGGCAATGACCGAAGGCAAAGACAAGGGAATACTCACACCACCCAAGCAAACACTCACACACACACCACATGCAAAACTCACACACACACTCAAGAGGGTCTTTATTTTCTTTGTATCCTTTATATAGAAATAAGAGGTGAGGGAGCCATTCCCTTCACTCGTAGATGAGAATTTGACTCCACGAGAAATTAAACAAAAAGCTGCAGAATTAGCTTAATTATTGCGGATACCAATTGAAGTTTTTTGAAATGAACTAAAGAACAAATCCTTTTTTTTTTCACTAAAGCTAAAACTCGAGCTTTTTATTTAATAAACAAGTCAAATTTAAGCTTGATTTTCAAGCTCATTTAATAAACAAAGAAGCTTGAACACACCACTACTCAACTCAACTATGCTCGATAACACCCCTACGGCCAATGGGGTATTAAAATGAGATTCTTCAGCATTATGCTGGATAATACAGTCCTTCCAAGAGGGATGCTAAACATTCACATACAAGATTTTAAAGCTTATAGCTTCAATTGGCAAAATCAATTCAAACCACCCAGAACCCCAAACACAATTATTTGTAAATGTGATTATTTGACAATTAATTTCTACACAATTGATTTTATAAAATCACAATTGATTTTTGACTAATAAAATCCAATCCAAACACCCCCTAATTGTCAAACAATCACTTTTACAAATAATAGTGTTCAACTTTGTATTCCCCTAACACTATAATATGAAAAAGAGATTATTTGACAATTAGGGGGTGTTTGGATTGGATTTTATTAGTCAAAAATCGATCGTGTAGAAACTAATTGTCAAATAATCACTTTTACAAATAATGCAGTTTGGGGAATAAGAAGTTGAGTCTTCAACTACGCACTCCCGAACACTATTATTTCAAAAAGTGATTATTTGACAATTAATTTCTATACAATCAATTTTATCACAATTGAATGGAGAATTGCTCCTTTAGAGTGATGCCAACGGGCCCTTAGTTTCTACACAATCAATTTTTGGCTAATAAAATCCAATCCAAACACCACCCTTGTATGGGCATTCAAGACACTGCAAAAGTCAGATTTAGGGGGGCAATGAAACCGCCCCAAAATTTCAACAGTTTCTCCAATCATCAACCTTCTTTTAAAACCATCCAAATTATAGTCCGAAATTAGATAATTATAAGCATTTTTTGGTCTTCCCAAAGGCAGATTTCTGCATTATACCCCACTATATACGCCGCCAATTCAGCCATCTGCGTCAATATGTTATTGGATGTAGGAAGGTATTGGATGTAGGATGCGTCACACAAATTTTTCATTATCAAGTTTAATTACTTTACATTGTTAAGCTACTTTAAATTTCCATTTTGGCAGTAATTCAGTAGTCTCAACAAGATAAGTGAAAAAAAAAAACTTAAATAATGAATAATAGGGTGAAAAATTATTTTTATAGTAACATGGCATCTATATTCAATTGCCAAAAAGGTTTCTATATTCATATTAGAGCGAATAAAACAATTGGCATATTCCATTAAACATTATTTTTTAGAAAACCGAAAGTATATGAATCTTTCACTCTCTTTTCTACCCATTTTCCTTTTTACTTTTTTTTGTTCTTTCTCAAAGAAAGCAGAAAATCAAACACAGATCTCACACGGATATAGAAAATGCTCACACAAACTAAAATGCTGCCCATCCTGATGCATTGCTCTTCGTAGATCCGGATCCAGTAGTTGAAGGAAGGCTTCTCTGCAGATCCCAACAATAAAGTGCATTAAAAAACATAAAAGACTTGCACAATATGGAAAATTACTCATCTTCAAACTTAAGAAGACATTTTGACTCAATATTTGAGACACTAATCCAAACATTTCAAGAAAAGACGAGCCTCATTGCAGGATACAAAATACTTACGCCCATATTACACTTTATATAATGGTTTCACAAGGATTGATACCAACTATTTAATCACCTGACACATTTCTTAGATGAGCCATAGCTAATAAATGTGACACCCAGTTAAACGATCTTAACATTCCTATCTGGAGCTAAAATGAGGATGGCTGAAAGAAGTACGAGCAGCCGAGAAAAATCCATTGGTCCGGAAAGCTAAAGATCATCCGATCAGGACTGATGAATACATATAGGGGCACAAAGGATGAGCCATGAGCTCAATATGAATGAGAAAAAAAAAAACAGTTCTGCCTCAAAAACAAAAGCTTTACCGATGGATAATAACATAAAATGCAATCATATCAAATAGTGAATAAAATTTGAGCAGTTACAACCTGCGGACCTTTCCATTTGAAGCTTAAGAATGGTCGTCTTTTGTAGGCTTAGAAAGCAGTGAGCCAGACCCAGCCTCCGGAAATAAGGCAGAGGCCTGGCTCTATATGTTGCACCTTAAAAACCCATTGCACCAATCCAGAACCACTGGCTCCAAGTCTGCATCTCTCAAAACCGACTTTTCCAGTAGAGAACCCGTCCGAATGATCATGGTTCAATGTGTATATGTTCAGTCTCTTATTCCTTGTTGGAAAATCAACTACAAATTTACCTTTTCCTTTTAATTATATTTTTCTTTTTTAAAATTCTCCCTCAGAAGAAATCACATAGTAATACAAACTCGCTGTAAGTGGTATATATATACAAACTCACTATATATATATATATATACATATACACATATATGCGAAACGTAGGCAGTGTTGCCTATGCATCATATGTTTCAATGCCACGTGGATGGTCACTAGACCAACAAAAAGATTTTTTTATAAAGAAAATACACAGATTAATTTAGCAATTAACACATGTAAACACTAAAGTCTAAACACTAAAAGGATAAGTTATAGGAAATACAATAAACAATAATTTGTTTACCAAAATGGTACATCAATACCACATTGAGTTACGGGTGGGCTTGAGATCACTAGTACTAGCTTCATCCTTTCTATAATGGTTGCTAGACATGGCTACTGAACCCATATAACTCTAGTATAATAGTATCAAGCTTGGTACTCTCTCAGTATTACTCAAGATCATTAGGGTTTTGATATGTCACCCTCAGAACAATTATGTATATTTATGTGAGGCTTAAAGTAGCAGTGCTAGTGTTATAAAGTAAATTTCCTTTTGTATTTTTTTATTTTAAAACAATGATAAAAAGAGACTCAAATATTCTTGGTCGAGGTCGTAAATCCATGGATTTGACCACAAATCCATAAATCTACAATTCTTAACCCTCTTTTGTAGCATTTTTCAACAACTACAATAGTAGAGAGAGAGAGAGAGAGAGAATTGAGACATACCTTCTAAAATAGTATTCGTTGCCTTCAATTTGATCTCCACAGAGATATAATGTGTTTTATGATCAAAACAACAAAAAGGAATGTTTGTTTTATCAACTGGGGGAATGAGTTGTGAGCGTCTTGCAAAGGAGAAGGGGGAAGAAATTTGGGAAGTTAAACTCAACATTTTATATAGCGGACCATTACATATTGAACTATATCAGTAGTAATGGCTGAACGTCACGATATGTTTCATAGCATATTGGTCGTACCATGTCTTGGTATCGATACGACCAAACGGGCCATAACACTACGGTTATGCTGTAAATATTTTAGCATATAGGTGTTTCATTTTGGTTGGATGAAATACCTATACATATTGACCATATCACATCAATACGGTCCAAATTCTAAACCATGCATGTGACTCGTGAGCACTCTAAGACTGATATTCTGAGTACATCAGTTGACAAAATGATGATTAGAGTGCCACTGCTACCCACACTCTTGTATGGGCCCATCAACATCTCAACTTACAACAAGGCCTCCATGCACATAAAAGCCCAAATAATGAACCACAGCTAGAACATGGTGGTGTCTAAGTTTCCGAATAACAAAGATGAATTTGGGTGTCAATATGGATTCATTCAAATATAGTAAGGAAAAGTAAGAAGATCAGTATAACATTCAAAGTCTTTCCCAGATTACGTGAAGTGTCCAAGATAAGTGAGATTATCCAATTTTAACATGCCTCGGTCACATATCATGCTGGGTCTGAATGAGCATTGAGCACTATGGCCAAAAGGCCAAGAACTGCCACCTTATGGCATTTTTCTCTGCATTTCTGGTTTCCCTTTTCTATAGGTAAAATGTAGTTTAAGTTTTCAAACTAGGAAAAATTTTAGCATTTCATTTATCAAGTGCATCAAAGCAATTTTTGCAAGAAAGATGACTGAATCTGTTGGGTACTACAGTTTACAGTCAACGCCGTGGTCGGTTAAATGCTTGGTTACCAAGTTATTAACAGATCAATGCTCCACCCTTGTAACATCGGAAGGGGAAATTCAGTAGCCTCTACATGTCTTTTTTCCACAGATGTGAAACACGCAAACCCAGACAGTAAGAAAGATAGATGGGTATAAGCATACCTCAAGCTGAGAAATATCTGAGAAAGGATCCGTGGTACGCTTCGCATTTTCCTTGAGTCCAACAACTTGAGTTCCAGAAGTTATCCGAGCAGCAGCAGGATCATTGGGCGGGGGTGGCAGTGGGGACCTGATCTTTCCAGCCCCACTAGGTGGTGGAGCAAGGCCAAGAGTTTTAGGCTTCGCAGAGCAAGAAACACCCCCTGACACGCCAGCAGATGAAAGCATGCCAGTTCCGCTAGCTGATTTATTTTTCACATTTATCCGAATGGTTTCACCTTCCTGAAATCCAATACTTTGAGAAGTAAATGTCCTCCAGATAGAGAATTAAGACACAAAGTTACATCTACAACAAATAACCAAGAGGCAGATTGAAAAACAAATCCTTGCGGGACTGGTGAGACAATATGCCGCAACGGCAGCTGCAGAAAGAAATACCAACTCCTTTGACAATCATTTAAAGCATCACATTAAATTGTGGATAAATACATCATGAAACTTTTGGGATTTTTGGTATGCTAATGAAAGTCAAAATTTAGTTAATGGTGAGTTACGTCAACAGATTGTAATTTTGAAACCGGCAAGGTCTCAGCCTTGTGACAGGTGTGCTATGCAAAAGAATTGCACACTTAGACATGTAACCACTCTTAATAGTTGCTGCAATTATTTTGATCGATAAAGATGGTCAATGCATATATGAAAAAAATATGTACAGAAATTCATCGATAGGTGAATAAAGAGGATCTACAAATCTAAAGCTAAAAAAAAAAAGAGGTACGCAAATAGAGAAACAATAAAGGACTATAAAAAGGGCTATAGAAGCTTTGAGAAGTCATAGTCCTCAAAATCTCCTCTGATCAAAACTCATAACCTCAAACAATCTGAGATAATCCTCTCCCACTTGAAAGGAATATAAAATTCTACCCCATAAAACGTAAAAAAATAAATAATAGACAAAAGAACATTGTAATCAAAGCATTTAGACGACGCCTAGGAGATGGGGGTTCCCTAGGCAACTAAAATAGTTTATTTACTAAGATATAAAAATTTAAGATACTCATAATTTCATATATTATTGAAAGTAGTGATTAAAAATTAGAAACAAAGCATACATAAAACCAATATGTCATACAAAAACGTAAAGAGCATAGTTCGGAGACAAAAAAGAGGTTTTTTCAGTAAAGAGGTAATATATAAAACACTCAAAAAAAGGAGCCACACACAAGTTCACAAGATAGTGAAATCAAAACTTACAATGGACTACAAGGGAAAAAAAAAAGACTATGAAGAGCCAAAGTATATGACGACCAACTAGAAAGGAGAACACAAAACAATCTACCCTTTTAAGACAAATCAAACATCTTGCACAGACACAAGATAGTGAAATCAAAACTTACAATGGACTACAAGGGAAAAAAAAAAGACTATGAAGAGCCAAAGTATATGACGACCAACTAGAAAGGAGAACGCAAAACAATCTACCCTTTTAAGGCAAATCAAACATCTTGCACAGACAGATCGGACGTGGCCAGATTGTCCTCTCAAGGATGAAACCTTCCCAAGATGCTAGTATTATCCTTAGACGAATGCCAATGTGAGGGGAGACAGCGAGCCTGCAAGTAGATCTGCTCCCTGAGCAAAACAAATCCGCTAAACACTCAACGATTCCGTTCCTTGGACCAAGCTATTGCCTATGGCAAAAGAAACTGAAAGCTGACAAACCACCTCAACTGAGCCCCAACAAGATAGGAAGCCCTAGAGAGCATGAGGGAAGATCCAACTGATGCCTAGCAATGATAAAAAGTGTCCCCAGACTTCATAAGAAAACAGGCAATGTAGAAGAAGGTGATCCTCAATTTCCTCCGCTTAGAGACACATAAAATAGTCATTGGCCATCCTCTACTCTCTATGCATCAAATGATCGCATGTGAGAATCCTATCTAGTACTGCCAAGTGCCACCCACAGAAAAAAAAAAAAAAAAAAACCTTGGAAGGGTGGTTCTTATTCTACACAAGTCTATAGGTGAGAGGAGATACATGTTTGTCCCTCAAAGCATGGTATGATGATCTCATTAAAAACTGACCCTTTGTTGTCACAAGGCTATAGATGAACACCCGAGATAAGAGGAGCGATCACTATTGAGCTAAGCCGACCCAACAAACTAACAACACTACCCAATTCCAAATCCTGGAAATTGCACCAAGTCTAGGACACCACACTACAAAGTTGGCCATCCATTCTATGCAGGACTCTACTGAGGCACTCTTATCGACTACTAGGGACCAGAGACCGCTAAAATCTTAAGCGACAAAGGCCTACCCCACATAAACTCGCAAAATCTAACCTCACCCCCTCTGCCTACAAGGAAAGGGATAAGTTCCGAGAACTCCAACTAGCCATTCATAATGCCTATCCATAATCCACATTCATGGGGGGCTGCAGACTAGCTTTGGTTCCCAATGCGAGATCTCCCCATTTTTGCTGAAAATCACTTTTCGACATAAGCTTTCCTTTTCTGAACCAAATCTCCACAGCCATTTGCCCAAGAGAGCCTTATTGGCGTTAACTAGAGAACGCACATTTAGGCCCCCTCCTCAAACGGACTACATATTGCACCCCACACAACTAGGTGATATCTATTGACTTCAATGCTATCATTCCACATGAAGTCTCTCAGCAATTTTTCCAACATCTTTGCAATTGAAGCCAGGATGGTGAATAGGGATAGGAAATACGGGGGCAAGCTACTCATGGTGCTTTTGAGAAGCATCAATTTTCTCCCTTTGGACAGCTACAGGGACTTCCATCCTGCCAAAGTGTCAACCTCTTGTGAAATCTCTAACACTGAGTCCCAAACCGACTTGTTCTTCAATCCCAACCCTAAAGGCAAACCATGGTAAGAGGTCGGAAATGAACCAGACTTGCGCCCCATTGCTGCAACAAGCTCTAGTAGGTTCGTGACTTCCTCCTCTTCGAAAATCACACTCTTACCTAGATTCACTCGAAGACTACACACTGCTTCAAAACATCCGAGTAAGCATCTAAGGTAGGCCAACTGTGTATATGAAGCTTTGCAGTTTGCATAACACTAGGTGTCATCTACAAATTGCAGATGTGAGACTAGGATTCCCTCCCTCCCTATGTAGAACATTTTAGAACTGATTCCGCTGCCTGACTGATCATCTTGTTCAGCACCTAAGAGACCATGATAAAGAGCAATGAAGATAGTGGCTCACCTTGGCGAAGGCCTCTAGAACTCTTAAAATAGCCCTTTGGACTGCCATTGATCAGGATAGAGAACGACATTGATGAGAAACAAGTTCTCATCCATAGCGTCCAACATACTCTAAACCCAATCCTACCCATGATATAATCTAGGAGATTTCAATTCACGTGATCATGTTCTTTCTATCAATCACTCACTAGCGTTGCTAAGGGCAACTTCTTTCCTGCTTTACAATGTTAGAGGGAAAAAATAATAGTTCTCCAAGCACATCTCAATACGAACTCAACATACTCTAAACCCAATCCTACCCATGATATAATCTAGGAGATTTCAATTCACGTGATCATGTTCTTTCTATCAATCACTCACTAGCGTTGCTAAGGGCAACTTCTTTCCTGCTTTACAATGTTAGAGGGAAAAAATAATAGTTCTCCAAGCACATCTCAACAAGAACTCGTGTAATTTTTTGGAAGTTAAGAAGTCTCTAAAGCATCCATTGTGGAAGGCTAGATTGATCAATGATATCAATGTAAGAGTAAGACTCGAGCTTTGCAGCTTTGAATCGGGGGTTGTGTTTGAGTCATCATTTATACACATTGACATCAGCATAGGTTTTAGACATTATTGCTGTTGTCACAGACTCACAGATGCTCCTTCATCCTTGTTAAATTGTCGAAAAGATTTATTGCTTCCTTCATTCTTGGGATCTTTAGAGTGAGTGAAATATGGATGTTGAGGTGGTAGGATTCACGTGCTTCAAGTTCTGGTTGCTGTTATTAGAGATGTTTAAAATCCAGATTTTGATGTTATGATCACATACGCAGTAAGATAATGTGAGTGGCTCCTCGGCTTTAGATTACTGTTTTCTACTATTTTTAACCTCTCCTTCAGTATCAAGTATGTGTCATCTGATAATGATTTTTTATTTTTTTTTATAACAGAGCATTCTTTGCCGTTATAAAACGCGTATAATACCATGTGATAAAGGTGCTCACAAGGTCTTTTTTATTGAAGTTCTCAAAGGGACTCAAATCTGAGTATTAATGAGTACTTTAGGACCATGCATTTGAGCTGCATTCTGTTCTGTTTTGTAAATTTGGTCTTAGTCTGTGATGATTCATATTTCAGATTTTGAAATGCTAAAATAAAAATGCAGATTGTTTTGGAGGACGTCTAAAGTTCAGATTATAATATTTTACTGATACTCTGTAATTCAAAATTTTAATATTCATCAAGTATTGCTGAAGTTCAGATTTGCAAATGGAATGTTATCTTTCATGGGGTTGACATCACCAATTTTATTCTTTCCATATTTGATTATACGCAACCTTTTCCAGAATTCAGCCTTCTTAAGTAGTATATCCTCTTAGTTATCTTTAGTTGGGTTTAACTTTAACGTGGTTTCATACATTGCATGTTTTTCTTGATAATGTATGCTTAGATTTTATCCTAGATCAGCTTTCCATCTTAAATTCTTAATGCTTGCCTGCTCCGTACGGACTATACCATCATGAGCCTAAATTGCTTAGGGCCATTTAAAAATACGAGAAAAAAAAAAACATCATAAAATACCAAAAAATCAGAAAATATAAAAATGCAAGAAAATATAAAATTTCCTTAAAAATCTTTAAAAAAGAAAAACTATTATTTGCTTCCTTCCTTCCTTGCTTGCATGCTTTTGAAGTATGGTGGCGTGATTCCTAACTCACAAGATGTGTAGGCAACCTTCACGGATGTGCAAATAATTAGAAACTATTTTTTCCCTTTTTGCATGCTTGATTTTGTTAAGTTTCTTTTAAACGATAATTGCTAGCTTAATTTTGAAAAATTGTAATTCCTCTCGAGTCTTGATGCAAGATTAGAAAATTGCTCAATTACATGTTTCTTATTTGAAAGCACGTTCCCAACTTGATATGATTATTTACTTAGCATGTTTTTATTTTAAAGCATGATTCAATAATAGCATTTTAATTTAGGAATACCACCTTTGGCAGGTATCTAAGGGCAATGTATTAAACTTCAGTTTCGGTATAAACTTTGATCGCTAAGGAAGTTGACACGTTTCGAGAAAGTTTAAGGAAATCCAAAGAAGTTCTGTAAAAATTAAAGAAGTTTAAGAAACTTTAAAAAAATCATTGGAAATCAAAAATGAAACTTTAGAAATTCAATACTTATGAATAAATACACATCAAAAATTCATTATACTACTGATACAAGCATGTAGTACTCAAATTCTAATGTGAGAATCATGTTAAGTAACATGCGTTATCTGCTTGTATGAGCTATAATTTTTTCTTGATATTTCTCCATATTGTCTATTTTTTAAAATTATTTTATCCTCCTTGTCAAATGAAGGGGATATGCATTCTCTTTATTTTTCAATAATTATCCACGTTAATTGTTTTAGAAACCTGAAAAACTTATGAATACCCATTAAAGTTGATAATTAATTGAAATTCAATTTAATTTTTAAACTTATTTGAATCTGCGATTGATGAGCTCAATGTTTTTACAGGATTGAATCAAGATGTAAAGTAGAAGAGATGAGTAGTTAAATAATTTTTAATTTATGAAATACTATTAGGAAATTATTTAATTTTTAATATTACTAAAAATCTCTTATGGGCATAATATACTAATAACAAAATTATTAGAATCATAAATTATAATTTATAATAAGGTTAATGCTAACCACACTCTAATAATAAAATTTTAATTTATAATAAGGTTAATGCTAGCCAACTCTCTTTTAAAGCTAATTATATTTATAATAAGTTTAATGCAGGGGACACGTCTTTTCTTACGAAGAAAGTAAGTTTAAGCAAGTGGAACTAGCATTACCCTTTAAAGTTAAAACTTAAAAGTCTTTCAATTTACAAACTTTTTATGTACACTTTGGTTAACTTCCACCACCTCTCCACACTTTTATTCCTGTTTCAGTCGAAATTTACCAAAATTTACCAGGAAGTCTAGTATTTTTAAAATACAAGTGCATTTTGCTTCGGACACCACGGAAGTCAACTGAATTCGGTTAATTTCGGCGGAATTGAGTCAATTTTTGACACCATGTCTAAGAGTGTCTAACATATTCTCTTAGTTCAACCAAATCTCTACTTATACCAATTGCCTTATCCATTATTAGAGTAGGGTTCCTATTATCCCTCCTTTAGAAATTAGATTATGAGGTGACTCCAATTTAGTGATTTTTCATTATTTCTTATTTGGGGTTTTCAATTTTTGAAAGGTGCTAAATCCCATGTCCACAATTATTTTTGGCAAAGGGGTGAGTCCTTTTATAACCTTTCCAAAAAACAATACCCATGTGTGCATGTTACAAGTAGGTAATTCATAATTGTCACTATCAGTAATTGTCGAGACATGTGACCCTTAGTTATAAGTAATAAGCCGAGACCCAAAAACAACTTTCCATGACTAACTGCTCACTAATCCATGAGTTACCAATTGTACCACGTTAGGGTGTTAGGCCATGATATTTAGACAAATTGTTTTCCTCTCATGCACTCAATCTTTTATATGGGCTGAAGAATGTGACACCTAGAATAAGTTAGGGATGGAAAGATCCATACCTTAAGTATGGCATTCATCTAGGTTAGCTTGCCTCTTTTGTGCTTGCCAAAACCACAACTCACTCATGCTCCCCAAAACGTAAATTCCTAGGTTTATAGCGCCAATGTCATGAAATTGGCAGCCAATGCCACAGAGGTTGATGGCGTTGGTGTTGTAAAAGTTGATGGCTAGTGCTGTAGACAGTAGACCTAGTGGCGTTGGGTGCCACTGGAAGCCTAGCGGCACCGGTTGTTGTAACATACCAATACAATAGTACCGAAATTTGAAGCTTCCATCTGCATCTTCTGGGGATATGAAATGCCTAACAGAACAAGATGAGGTAACACCAAAAACATAATAGTCTACTTGGCGTTGAGGTAGGGCTTATGTAGCAGTGTCCAAAACCCACCACCAATAAAATCTATGTTCAGTTGATCATCTTTATCCGCAACTTCATCTAAATTGTCGTATTCATCCAAACTTGACTGGCCTTCCTCTACCTTTGGACCTAAGCTTGTAGGTTCTCAAGCTTCAGATTAAATGGATGTTTCTAAAGCATACTCGAGCAATACGAACAGACCCTTTTATTTTTCCAACAATCTTTAAATGGTGATTGATTAGATGGATTCTTCTGATGAGAATAACTAGTTCCACCGAAGAGATGGTATATATATAATGTGGTTATATTATATATATATATATAATGTCCAGCCTCTGATATTGAAGTTGCACCTGATTTACATTATCCCTAATTGGATCATTGCCCATATTAAGTATAATGGATCTTACTTCAAATGAAATTTCTATGTGATCACCTCTCAACTCTCTATACAAATATTCAAGATTTCACACATACTAATCTTAAACCCCAAACAGCTACTTTGATCCAAGAAATATAGAAGTTCAAAATGAAGGGAAAAAAATACAATCAGATGCTTACTATACCTTTGAAGTAAATGACCAACCCTGAAAAAAAAAACGGTGAATTCACAATTTAAACATTGATGGTTTGAACAGATATTCTAATATTCAGTGTCCCTATATATATATATACCTCCAAACAGAGCATCCAAATTGAATTCAACACTTACATGAATATTATATCTCTGAATCACAAAACCCATAAAATCCTAAAATGAATCAAAGTACATGAAACAGCAAAGTATACATCAAATGCTTTCCATAATTCCAATAATATACTCAATGAATCTTACTTTAAACAGCCAACACCCATAAACACTTGAGCCCATGCATTCATTTTCCAAATTCAACTAAAAATTTACACATGAAACAAGATACCCATATAAAATTTAATGATCAGTTGTTCATCGTACCTTCAACCTGTGATTCACTGCAGGATGAATATCGATATGACTGTCATCGTTTGCCTCTCCCACCTCCTTCTCGTGCTCCCTCTTTACATACTTCTCATGATCCGACAGAGCAACATTGAAATCAAAAGCCTCATTTCTCTCTGTAAATCCCAATCCAATGAACGCGTGCTTGCCCCTCCCATCCTCTATCTTCAGCACAAAGTAGCGCGAAGAATCGAGGACAGTTTCAACTGAATTTTCCCTCTGCCCAGGAAGAACAAAGCAAGCAGCAAATAGCTCGCCCGAATTGGGATCTTCCAGGCGGATCTCACAGCGTTCACTACATGACACCACACGGAGCCGTCCGGACCAGATCTTGTCTGATTGAAGCCACTCCCCACATTTGTATCCACCGCTAGTGCTCCGAGGAGGAATTTTATAGATCGTGACTTCACGAACCACCAAAAGTGTATGCTCGAACGCCTCCTCTTCCTCGATTGACATGGTTTCTGCTCAATCTAAAGAAGGCAATGTGTGAGAAATTTCAATAGATTGAACAGATTTTTAAGAAATTTCGAGTCTTCCCAAAATCTAAATAACTGAGTATTGGGAAGAAGAAAAATCTTCCGGGATTGAGAGAAATGAAACTTTTAAGGAGATAATTAGGGTTTTGAAATTTTTCAGAGATCTGAAGGTGAGATCTGAAGGTTGTAGATCGACGAGATAGAATTTATCGTAGATTTCGCATGAGTTTTGATGTCAATTTGAAGATCTCGGTGAGAAAGGAATCGATGAGTTGCAGAGACGTGGGTTTGAAGTGTGTTTTGAGAGGTCAATTTTGGATAGAGAGAGAGAGAGTCTAAGTTTACCTGATTACCCTTCATTACCAAAGAAACTTCGAGCTTTTTGAATTTTTACTAAAATATACCGTGGTATGAAGCGCACTTTAGCAAACTCCGAGCTTGGTCGGATAAACAATATTCTTCCCTTTTTTATGCCACAAAATAGAAAGTCTTCAGTTTTTTTCCTTTTCTCGGTGCAATGCTATGTCCACTTTCTGGTTGTCCACTCTTCAGGAAGTTTTACTATTTTTATATAAAAAGACAAAATAAATGTGGTGAGACTCACAAAAAAATGTCATACTATTTTATTTTCTTGTATGAAAATTGGGGAGAGTGGACAATTGGAAAGTGGACCTAGCATCGCTCTTTTTGTATTGTTTGGTTAGAAGACAAATTTCTTTACCAAGAAGAGAGACTCTAGCCTAGTGGTAGTATATTCCCTCACTAGAAGGAAGGTTCCAGGCTTGACTCCCGTGCAGATGGACGTAGTGATTTCTCCACCTTTTCGTAGAGCATATACTAACCCAACCATGTGTCATGGTATTTGCGTCATGCTTAGGCCTTGTTTGGATAGATTTCCCAGAGAAGAGAAATATTTCCTCGGGAGTTACTTCATGCGAAGTAACTCCGAGGAAGTCTGATAAAGTCATTTGAATGAGAAAATAATGTTTGGTTTGCACATCCGAAAAGTGACTTTTAAAAATCCAAAAATTGAATTTATGTTTGGTTTGCACTTATAAAAAGTAACTTCTAAAAGTTTTATATATGGTATCAAATTGATTAATGGTCATTTCCACCTATTAACTCTGGTAAAATTACCCCTGGAAAAAAGAGGTGAAAAAAAAATATTTTTATACTTGTTCAAGCATTATTAAGTAATATACATGATTGTTGGTTTGTCATGAAGTTCTACACCTGTATTAGGCTTTTTTTTTGGGTTGCTCCAGTTATCGCTTCAACTAGAGTTTTTGTTCATACTTAATCTCTTATTTTTAAACTATATAAAAAAAAATTGAATTGATTTTAGGGTTGTTAATTTGGCCCTCATGTGAGGGTACTTGGCCCTGCCTAGCCCTCAAAAACTCACAAAATTTGTGACTTTTTTAAAAAAAAATTTATAAAGCACTAAGACCTAAGTGAGCTAAAAAAAGACTAGGCTCACTGACATGAGAGTCATACTTAGATAACACCCTTCAAGCCCGTCCCAGGACTAGGGGTAGGTAATATTAAAAATATTAAAATATTTAATAAAAAAATTAATAATTTTTTCTAAAAGCCAAGGATTGGTGAGTGAACCCTAGGGGTGGGTAAATCTCGACCGTAGTTAAGAGGTGTCAAAAGGGACACGTAGAGATTTGGTTCCATAACAATAACTCTTTTATGGTATGGGAATACTAGCTTCACTCTCTTTTCATATAACAAGCAAGAAAATAAGGCTTTTGTGTAATAACAAGAGAGTGGAGATAGCACAGTCTTAAGGGATAATTGTTAATAGGGCCCACCACTAGTTTCTAATATCCAAGAGTAAGCATATGCGTTGATACTTGATAGAATGAAACAAAAACCGTAAAACGGGATTTTTGTCAACTTCCCGACGAAGTGGATATCTCGACTTCCCACTAAAGCTGCGCTCATCGGCTTTCTCAAGAAGTGGAAATCTCGACTTCCAAGGACTTCGACTTCCATGGGAAGTTAGTTTGAAAATAGCAAACCACACATGTTTATTCCTAACTATCAACTTCTCAAATCCTAAAAGCAAGGAAGTCTAACCAAACGCCACCTTAGTGTGTTGAAATTCAACCACATCACGAAGGTGAAGGAGATGGAGAATATCCTCTAGGATTGGTATGGATTGATCATGGAGAAAATTCAGCGACTCAACCAGACCAACCGGTCAACAACCTCTTTTGCATTAGATTCAATCACAATCTGTGGCCAGTCATTTTCAATGGCAATGCACAGACTAAGACAGATAGTTGAAATTTCAGTCACACGAGCCAACCCGCCTAGGAGCAGTTTGCTGATATTTTAGAGAACTTGGGCAAGATGGTTTCTCGCAACAACACCCACGCCTGCTCCAACACCTGAGAGGAGTGCTGCGTCGTAAACGTTGATCTTGATTGACTCAAGCTGAGGGGGGTGCCAACGGTCTTGGATCGCACTTAGAACTAAACTCATGCCTGACCAAGGCAATACATAATTTCCAAGAAGAGTGAATTTGCATGGTTAATGGCAAAGGTGTGATTAGGTAATTGTCCCTGAAATAGAACCTCCTTAAGGTGTAGCCAAATGCACCCATTACAAGAAAACTACTGGGTAGACACGAAAATTTTCTGTGTCTAATAATAAATTTTCGTGTCTAATACTATTAGACACGGAATTAACGACCGTGCCTAAACTGTGACAGTTACTCTCATGTCATTCCTCTACCTAGACGATATGTCGCCGTGAGATTTGCTACAACCCCAAGAGCATTGTGGCATGCATGCCACAAAAGGACTTAAATTTTGAGGAGGGTCAGAATTTTCCCAATAAGTTGCCAAGTATTACCGTCGTTGGCATCCCAGTGGCTACTAGACGATGAGCTCCTTTCCTCAGCCAACTGGTTTGCAAGGTGAGTAACCGTACTCACTTGGAAGCTTCTTGATTGTGTCCAATGCCAGACCAACTTGTCTTGGGCTCCGTGATGGCTGATTGGGAGTATATAGATTTCTAAAATGGATGCAGGGGAGAATAGTGGTTCATGTCGAGCCACGTTCCAGTAGCCATTGATATTGTCAATCAGGGAAGCCACTCGCATATCAGCCATGGATGTATCGTGAAGAGCCTGGGGTTTGAAATGAGGGAGACTGGGGACCCAAGGATCAGACGCTGCTAATACCAGTTCGCCATTACCGATTTGACAGCGGAGCCCCTAACTGAGCATGTCCCTCCTTGCTAGAATACTACGCCAGCCCCAAGAAGGTTGGCCACCAAGACCCGCTTGTATGAAGGAAGTTCGAGGGTAGTAAAGGGCTTTGCAAACCGGAGCTCATAGAGAATTCAGATTGGTTAGCAGTTGCCACTTGCTTGGCCAATAAACTGAGATTAAAATTAGCAAGGTCTCCAAGCCCCAATCCACCGCACCCGATGAATCTTTGGGTCACCGGATTTACTCCACCAGTACCTAGCAATGGGGCTTTGAATTCGGTCACCTACCGTTTAGGCAAAGACATTCAGATCTTGTTTTGAATGTTGCTGTTAGGATTCAATTGTAGAATGAAGATTTTTCTTGAAATAAAATTTGTTAGAAAACTTATCTATTACCTAACTGATGCACGTTCTGGGAATGTTGTCTTAAAGAAAATTAATGTCCCTGCTATGGTGCTTGTAGGTCTCTGGTGCACACATGAGATTCAACAGTCTCAATCCGTTGAAAGTGAGCACTCACAATCCAGTGGTCACAACGAGTTCGACAGAAGCAAAAAAAAACTCTAAAATACAAAACAGACATAAGGAATACAAGATTTTGTAGAACTCTTTTATTATATAATAGTAGAGACCCTAATTTAATTCATCAGCATTCATGACATTTATATGAATTTCCTAGAAAAGTGTGTCCGATTTTAATGCATCTGTTCCTATAAAAATTAATGTGAGATGTTTGGATATAGAAATCCTAATATTTCATTCGTTTTTAGCCATTTTTATGATTTAATTGCATGAAATTGAAGCAAAAAAAAAATAGCAAAAGAGTTTTAAAAAATATCAGTACCGAACGATCGTAGGCGTCAACCGATCGATCGGATGAATAGTAGAAAGTGGTCAAAAGAAGGGCACTAGTACTGATCGATCGCAAGATCTCAGTTTGATCGATTGTAAGGAGCGATCAATCGTTGGTGATAGAACAATCGATCGTAGGGAAACCCGAAAGGTCCCGATAAATTTCATGAGCCACGATCGATTACAGCAAGTGGGCGATCGATCACCAATCGCGTTCGGAAACACAAAAAATTGCGATTTTAACATTTTTTAAAGTGTTAGAATTCTAAAACCTATATAAACTCACTATTTCGTGAGCCTAGGGTTAGTGAAACTTTCTAAGAGTTTTTGAGAAACAAAAATGAGGAAAAAGTTAGGTTTGCAAGGGCTTCTAACTGGAGAAGAAGGAACGCCTAGATATCGAGATCCAAGGCATTCTCAAACGTAAGATTATATGGAAGCTCAAGAAATGTAAATAATTTCCTCTAGTTCTCAATTCCTTGAATATTAAATTGAAGTAAGCAATTTAAGAAGAAAATCTATGTGAAGAACATAAATAAAGGAAGATCTAAGAATTTTTATCACTTCTTATGCAATATTATCATGAAAGATTAAAGTAGGATGTGAATAACCTATGTAGGATGTGAATAATTTAAGTAGGATGTGAATAACCTTGTGAATATCGTATTTTATGCTTAAATAAGGGGATTTGGAATTATTATGGAGTTATGTGAATGTACGTGGAGGAATTGATGAATTTCTGAAATTTGAATTGGATGGATTGAATGTCTTGGATGATAATTATGAATTTTGGTGGAGTTATGGATTATGTTAGTGTGATTTTTATGTATTTATGCAATGAAAGCATGTTGATGATTTATTAAGATTTATTGTTAATGTTTGTTAAAGTACAATTTGTGACCTTGAATTAAAAGTTATTGTTTATACATGCACGCATGATTGTAAAATACGCACAAGCATTAAGAGAAAATTTAAGGGCACTACTAAGAGCACAAGCAAGACCAAAGTAAAGTAAGAAAGTAAGAAAAAAAAAGATACACGGAAGCATTAATGTATGATGATTTTTGCACGGACCGACTACCATTAAAATAGCCTAAGGGCACAAAGTCGTCGCACTGGCCGGATAATGTACAAAGGGTGGTACTTTGGAAAGTAAAGTATAGTAACCCCTTCCATAATAGGTAAAGTGGTATTTCAAGATATACATATCGCATGTTATTATATTTTTTTAAGTAATAAAATAAGAAAGTAAATGACATAATGAACACACATATCTTCCGCACTCTGATTTATGTATGTGAATTGAATTGAACCGTTAACTGTATGTTTGTTGTTTGCATAACATTGTTTATTATGAGTATTATATACTCGTAGTGACTTTGTTACTCAGCCGATACTTTTATTATCGGCAGGTTCAGAAGGATTTGATATATGTGCTCCAGAACCTTGAGTTATAGAGGAGTACGTAGAGGAAGATCTTACAGGTGATCATCCTGAAGAAAAACGAGATCTCAATCGATGACCTTATTACTAATTTTGATTTATTAGCAGTTATTTGAGTTTCAAGAGATTATAATTGACTTTATTATGGATTGATGTTTAGGTTAGCTTGACGGTTAAGAATCATGATGGATGGTTCAATTTATTTATATACAGTTTGATTATGGATTTTAATTGAAGTTTAATTGAGGTATCCAATGCTATTTAATGAATAAATTTTTAAGTTCAGGTTTTAGCATGCTCTTAATGCTCTTTAGATAGATTAAGTTAAGTAAGTCATGTGCCAAAGTTCCACAATCTCCTAGGTGGGATTTTGGGGCACGACAAGATCTCTAAACTCTAAAGAAGAGGATTGCCTCTTTTTTTATAGAAAGAATGAAGCAAACGGTAGACTTAATCCAATTTAAGTCTCTTTCAGTTAAGATTAATTCAAATCCATTTGGTTTACAATCTTTAATGGATTTAGATTAATATTAACTCATTTATTTGTTGGGTTAAAAGATTAACTTCAGACTTTTTATCTGTTTGGTTATAGGGATTAAATTAGTCCAGATTCACGTTCCAAAATAGCATTATGCTAGGCATATTTGGATATAGCCTTACCCACTAAAAACTGGTGGATAGCCGCCCAAGGTAGCAACTTATAAACTATCTGTCATTTGTACAGTTTCATTTTTAGCATGTCTACGAGACAACTCCTTAACAAACTTGCCAATATGGATCAGTCCGAATGAACTAGTCCAAGGGTTTGGAACTATGTGGTCTGATCTATAGTGATTGGACTGGGTAGTCCTATTAGATGATTGGGTCGATTAGTTCATACTACATAATAGGCTAGTTAGTCCTATATGTGGGCAGAACAAGTCATCCCAATCACAAGTGACTGAGTTAGTTAATTTGGTTCAGTGACAGTTCAAGTAAGCCTAGTCTTTTTTGTTAAGATCTGGTCAATCTAAATCTGAGGTCACCAATTAGTCCGATTGGGCAAAGCCCTGTTGTCATGCTATGATAGGTATGGAACAAATGATTTGCCGACCCTTAGCTACTCTAGTGAATCAAACCATAGTTTGAATTTATGCAATCGATCCAAACCAATGTCTGGCTCGAATTTGGGCCCTCTAGACATGTTTTGGGGTAGTCTTCTTCTCTAGTTCATACTCTGAACTGGACCGGGTCGACTCTAACATCTGGGTCGGCCCCTCATATGGGCCGTCTTCTCCAAGAGATTGGTTTGATCTTTGGTAAGAGGCTTGGCTTGCTCTAATCTAGGCGGGTCTGCGTCTCTATTGAACTAACATGGTCAAACTACCTCTCCTGGTCCCTTATATAGGAACCAGGTTGGTTGCCCCATTCATTGAGCCCACCCTACGATGTCTGAAGCCCTGAGCCTGAGACTATCATCCAATGAACCTGGTAGATTCAATAAACCACCTGCTTAGCTCCTTTTGGGTGGTGCACCCGCAGAGCCAGAGCCACTAATCTGATCATCTTGATCAAATGACTCAGATTAAGCAGTACATAGGGGGAGAGGTATACAATTTATGTCTCAATGCATTATGTTTTTTAGTTTCTGACGACTTTAATTTCTTGACGTGGGATCTTCTCTAGTTGGTGCTGCCGAGGAGACTGCTAGCTTCATGCTGACGATGCCACATACATGTGCCGAAATCAAGGAGTTGGTTTGCATGCACAACATCTTGGTCGGCGTACACCAAGGGTATGTGACACCTTTAGAGTGGTGCTGGAAATCTCCTCACTAACACCAATTGGAGAAGAGCCCAAGTCAGTATGTTAAGATGCAGTATGTCTTAATGCTTAGGGCTACCTTGGTGACAAGAGCTTTTAAAATGTGCATTACAATTGATAAGTTGCAGAGTATTACCTTTTAACCGAGGTCGGATCATAGTTAATCATGATTGAACTCTCCCCGAGTTCAAAATCACACCCACAGGTCAACACGTGTCCCTTTTTACCTCTATTAGCAGTGGTTAAGATTCATTATCCCTTAGGGTTCAAAAATCTAACCTTGGTCTTTAGATTTTTTTAAAAAAATTAACCATAGGGTTAAAAATTCTTAACTCTAGAATTAATTTTAAAATTACACAAAGTTATTGACTATGGACCTTAGTGGGAACAAATTCTTCGAAAACATACCAACATGGATTGGTAAAAGTCTATCAAGTTTAATTGTTCTTGGTTTTCGGGCAAACAATTTCAATGGCGCTCGAGAACTCTGTCATTTCTATTCTCTTGAAATACTAGACCTTGCACATAACCAAGCCTTGCACATAACCAAGCCGTTAGGAACGAGCATTGCCCTTCTAAGAAATAGAAATAACGTACAAGTCTTTTGGGGTTACGCTTGTTAAATTTGTTAGATAATCGTTTAACAAGACAAATACCAGATAAGATCCATAGCATGTGATTATTGAAATCTCTTGATCCAATGGATACCCATTAGTGTTGAGAGTCCTGATTCATGGATCCAACACTGAGATATATGTATAAATGAAAAAAAAAACATTTTAGTAAGGTTTGCTTGGCAATGAGTTTAAAGTTGTAGCAAAAGACCATCCTTCTAAAGTGGCGCAACTCAATTTTGAGTAGGTCAGTGCGGATACCTGAATGCTATGTTTGGTTGTCGAGAAAATAGGTGAAAATATGGAAAAGAAAAGAAAATTTTGAATTTCTAATACAATTTTTAGTTGAGTTTTGTCTTATTTTCTTTTCTTTTCCATGTTTTTACTTATTTTCTTGGCAACCAAACTTAGGGGAAGGGACTAGTCCTTTCCTTGAAGGATTTGGGACACCCTCCATTACCAAAGAAAAAAAAAAAAGTGGTGCGACTCAAACACTATAGAACTTAGCTACCAACAAAGTCACCTTTCATTATCCCCCTGTTTAAATTAGCACCCTGCCACCCAATGCTTGAAAGTCCAACCATGACTCTTTTAAAGGCCGACTTATAGGGGATTGTTTTGAGCACAAGACATACCCATTATTAGTGACATGGGCTGGTCGTAGCTACCTAAGTTAGGACTTGAGAACATCAAGTGGCTTACTCAAAAACACAAAATGTCCAATATGCATTAGTGAGGGCACACTCCACACCTCGTCCCTTTAGCTAGGATCACAAGGGTGTGCCTCTCAGTAATTTGAGCTTCATTGTTTAATTTTCGAATAGAAGAATTCTCAATCAATTCGTAATTTTTTTTGGTTTAAAGGTAAATACAACACACTCACACTGCCAACACATTCACACACACGGACCAACAGAAGGTTGAGCCCAACACATCTTATCAAAATATTTTGGCTTTTGGTAGCCTTCTGACTATTGAACCACATCACCACACACCCACCAAGAGACCTTACAGATAGGATCTCTTGGCTATATTGCTCCATATATCCTCAATATGTGTTTTAGGAACTTTCCAATCATGTGTTTTAGGAAGTTACCTTTATTGTATATTATATTGCCTTTGTACACCTCATCTAAAAGAGGAAACTACTTTTGAGTTTTGAATATAAATACACCCCAAACCTAAACGATTAGGTTGAGGGAATTTAAACCTAAATTCAAACTTCACATGGTATCAAAGCCATCACCGATCTAACCCAAAATCTATTTTCTTCTCCTACGAGATCACCTTCAAGACCACTTTTAATGGCAGCCGATGACTCCTCCTCCTAACATATTTCTCAATACCCCATCTCCTCCCTCCCCTTCACGTCTGCCCACACCATCTCATACCCTTCAAACTACCCATATTCATCACTTGATATCTGTCAAGCTTGATCGCCACAACTACCTTCTATGGCGAACTCAATTTATCCCCCTCTTAAAGGGTTATGATCTTGAAGGCTACGTTGATGGGACGATCCCTTGTCCTCCTCGTATCCTCTCCGCTGTAGATACAACTATTAATCTGGCGTACCTCGCATGGCAAAAGCAAGACCAAGTCCTTCTTGGCTGGCTGCTTTCTTCACTATCTGAGACTGTTCTAGCACAAGTTGTTGGTCTCACCTCCACTCGGGCTGTTTGGCAAACTCTTGAGAAACATTATGCTTCCCGTTCACGGGCACGGATCATGCAAATCCGGCGTGAAATTCAGACCATGCGCAAAGGATCCCTATCCATGGCTGAATATTTCCTTCGTGCAAAGCAATTGGCAGACAACCTTGCAGCCTCCGGCCAACCCATGTTGGATACCGATCTCCAACAGATCATGTTGAGTGGTCTTGATTCGGCCTATGATGCAATCGTCACCACCCTCACAGCCACGATTGATGACTTCTCTATGGACGATTTTCAGGCTCACCTCCTTGCCTTTGAGATGCGACTTGAGGCTCAACAAGCTTTCCTTCAACAACAACCGGTGGCAAATGTTGCTAACCGAACCCGCCCTCCACAGTATTCTCAACAATCTGCCCATACCAACAGAGGTCGATCCTCCAACTATCGTGGGCGCAACAACCATAGGTCTGGCCACCGAACCCCATCCAACTCACATCCAATTGGTCCTTGCCAACTTTGTGGCCGTAAGAATCACTCTGCAAGCACTTGTTGGCATCGTTTTGACCAGGCCTACCATCCCACGGCTACAGCTCCTCCATCTCCTATCACAGCCTATGTTGCAACTCCTCACTATCCATCGGACCTTAACTGGTACCCGGACAGCGGTGCTACTAGTCATGTTACTAATGATTTGAGCAATCTCCAGATCCACTCTGACTATGATGGCCCTGATAAACTCCGTGTTGGTAATGGTTCCAGACTCCCTATTTCTCATACCGGTATGTCTACTTTCTCCACTACCTCCCGTTCCTTTCATCTCAAAAATATTTTACATGTTCCTACTATTACTGCCAACTTGCTTTCAGTTTCTAAATTTTCTTATGATAACAATGTATTTTTTGAATTTCATCCTCACTTTTTTCTTGTAAAGGACCGGCGTACGGGGATGGTGGTTCTACAAGGACCGAATAAAGGGGGTCTCTATTGTCTCTCTCCTCAACGTGCACCTTCCTCCTCCAGTTCATCTTCGTCTGTTTTCATTGGTGAACGTACATCCATGGATTCTTGACATCGGCGTTTAGGACATCCTACGATGCGGACTATCAAGAATGTAGTTTCTCGTTTTTCTCTTCCAGTTTCGAGTCATCAAAGTCATCTATATAGTGCATGTCATGTTAGCAAGAGTCACAAATTACCTTTTAATTTGAGCTCTACAATTTATGAGCATCCTTTGGAGTTAATTGTTTATGATGTTTGGGGTCCTGCCCCTGCTATTTCTCATAATGGATTTCGATATTATTTGCTTTTAATGGATGCTTATAGTCGATACACATGGATTTTTCCACTTAGCTCTCGCTCTGATGCACTACCCACATTCATCACCTTCAAAAATAATATTGAGAACTTACTTGATCGCAAAATCAAAATTTTTCAATCTGATAATGGAGGCGAATTTCTCAAATTTAAATCCTTTTTGGTTAATAATGGGATCACTCATCGTTTCTCTTGTCCTCATACCCCGGAACAAAATGGGCTTGCTGAACGCCGCCATCAACACATTGTTGAAACTGGCCTCACTCTTATGGCTAATGCATCCCTCCCTCCCATCTATTGGTCTGATGCTTTTTTAACGGCTTGTTACTTGGTTAATCGCCTCCCAACCATCTTTCTCAATAATAAATCTCCCCTTGAGATCCTATTTAATCGTACCCCAGAATACTCCACTCTCCGTGTCTTTGGGTGCATGTGCTATCCTCATCTTCGGCCATACAATGCCCACAAGTTTGTCCCCCGTTCCCTTCCCTGTCTCTTTCTAGGTTACAGTCCCTCCCATAAGGGCTATAAGTGTCTTCACCTCCCAACCAAGCGGCTCTATATTTCTCGGCACGTAATTTTTGATGAGGAGACTTTCCCCTTTACAACGGTTCACCACCACCCATCCCCATCCCCTAGATCCTTACCACCACCACTGTCCACCGTGCCATTACTACCTAACACATCCTTGGCATCCCCCCCTATGACCACCACACCATCTAACCCCATGCCAGCACATGCCCCTTCTCCTCCCCCTCATGACCGAACCCCATCTTTGGATCCTTCACCTCGCAATACCTCCCTCTCACCATCCCTATCTCCTACCACCACCCCACCCTCCCCACCTTCGGCCCCTCTCCCATTTTCTCCTCCAAACCAACACCCTATGATCACTCGCTCTAAAGTTGGTACGTTCAAACCCAAGGCCTTTTCCGCCACCAAACATCCCCTCTCCTCCGATGATATTGCCGAACCAACATGCTTTTCTCAGGCCAACACAGATCCTCTTTGGCGCAAGGCCATGGATGATGAGATCAATGCTCTTATTACTAATGACACTTGGAGTTTAGTGCCCCCTACAGGTCATATGAATGTGGTTGGATGCAAGTGGGTTTTTAAAATCAAAAGGAAAGCTGATGGGTCTATTGATCGCTACAAAGCTCGACTTGTAGCAAAGGGGTTCAATCAACAAGAAGGGATTGACTATGGTGAGACCTTTAGTCCGGTCGTGAAACCTTGCACTATTCGCATAGTTCTTAGCATTGCCATCTCACATGGCTGGCCCCTCCACCAACTTGATGTGCAAAATGCCTTCCTTCATGGTGTCCTTGATGAAGAGGTCCATATGAAGCAACCTCCTGGATTTACTGACACTCGGTTTCCAAATCATGTGTGTCGTCTTCACAAGTTCCTTTATGGACTCAAACAGGCACCTCGAGCATGGTATCACCGCCTTAGCACCTTCCTCCATCATGTTGGGTTTGTGAGCTCTAAAGCCGATACATCTCTCTTCATCAAGCGCACATCTCAGTCTATTGTATTTATCCTTGTCTACGTTGATGATATTATTATTACTGGCACTCACATGGACTGCATTCAGGATCTTATTTCTCAGCTTCAAACAACTTTCGCTATTAAAGATCTTGGTGCCTTAAATTATTTCTTGGGAATTGAAGCAACTCGTACCCCATCAGGTCTTTTTCTCTCTCAACGTAAGTACATTGTTGACCTATTGAAGAAAGCTAAAATGGATGGTGCCAAACCAACCTCGACCCCCATCAGCAGCACTGTGACATTCTCTAAGTTCAATGGTTCGGCCTTTAGTGATCCTACCATGTATCGGAGTGTGGTTGGTTCCCTTCAGTACCTCACTCTCACTCGCCCTGACCTTGCCTATGCTGTCAACAAGGTCTGTCAGTTCATGCAGAACCCTTCAGATGATCACTGGAATGCCGTAAAACGCATTCTCCGCTATCTCAAGCACACCATCTCCTATGGTCTCCAGCTTCGTGCCGACTCGTCTACTCACTTGAGTGCCTTCTCTGACTCTGATTGGGCTGGGTGCCCCGATGATCGCCGCTCTACTAGCGGTTACTATATTTTTCTTGGCCCAAATCTCATTTCTTGGAGTGCTCGAAAACAAAAGACTGTTTCCCGCTCCAGCACCGAGGCTGAATACCGAGGCTTAGCAATTGCAACAGCTGAACTTATTTGGATCCAGTCCCTTCTCAGTGAGCTTGGCATCTCTTCTGCTTTGCCCCTACATTGTGGTGTGATAACCTTGGGGCTACCTACCTTACTGCAAACCCCATCTTCCATGCACGGACCAAGCATATCGAAATTGATTATCACTTTGTGCGTGAAAAGGTTTCTCAAAAGGGACTTACTGTCCGGTTCATATCTTCCAAGGATCAGGTTGCTGATATCTTCACCAAAGGCTTGAGTCCTACTCGCTTTGATTCTCTTCGCGACAAGTTGACCGTTCACAATGGCCCGCTCAACTTGCGGGGGCGTATTGAACCACATCACCACACACCCACCAAGAGACCTTACGGATAGGATCTCTTGGCTATATTGCTCCATATATCCTCAATATGTGTTTTAGGAACTTTCCAATCATGTGTTTTAGGAAGTTACCTTTATTGTATATTATATTGCCTTTGTACACCTCATCTAAAAGAGGAAACTACTTTTGAGTTTTGAATATAAATACACCCCAAACCTAAACGATTAGGTTGAGGGAATTTAAACCTAAATTCAAACTTCACACTGACTACTTAAGGTTCCTCCCTCTTACTAAAAGTTGAGTCCTTTTGGTAAAATGCATTAGGCTCAGCCTTCTGTTTGTCCATGTGTGTGTGTTGGCATGTGTGCCAGTGCGTTGGTCTTACCTTTAAACCAAAAAAAATCCAATGTGTAATACTTTCCCTTACATTTTAGACGGTTGGGATTTCCAACTTAGTCCCACACCGGCTAGATATTCTTAGCCGTATAAAAAATGTCCTTGGGTGATGTGGTAAGAGGAACCACACACTCCTAACCAACAGTAACATTTAATATGACATTATATTATAGATAAATGATATCACGCACCATATTGGTGCCACCAAAAAAGGACACACTCTTGGATGGACCCCTCTAGGAGAATCTATAAGTAAAGAATTTGCATGCTCATTGGACTATTAGACCATCTGATAATTAGATATTTGATGGAGTAAAAAAATTTACTATCTTTTTTGTGTGCGAAATTCTTAGGTAAGGCATAACATCTTGCGTGAGTGGTAGGGGTGTGGCCTTCAGTGGAGGGAGGTATGGGGATCCAATCCCCCAGGTATGAGTTGCAAGAGCTCCAATGCCCAAGCTAACATCTGACCATACTAACATAGGTAAATGATGCCAACACCCAAGAAAAAAAAAAACATTGAATACAAGAAAATAGAATAAAACCAAATGGTTGAGTTTTAAGGTAAGGGATAAACATCCAATCCAAAGAAAACTAGAGTATAGAGTAAAACCAAATAGTTGAGATTATAATTGCATCAGCATATATGCTAGTTGAAGTTACATTGACACTGGTCATTAATAAGTAACTAGAGCGTGGATTGTGAGCAAGAATGAGAGTGTGAGAGCGCCTATTTTATAAATAGGATATTGTTGTGAGGAACACGGAGCGGAACAAGATTTAAGAGAGGGAGCGTAATGTAGAGACCCGGATTTCACTCTTATGAATCCTACGACCGTCAAGGTTAGACCTTGTAGGTGTTTAAAGGTTAAGGGAAAAAGAGAAATTGACTTTAGCGTCAAAAGGGTAAAATGGTCAATATTAAAATATGGGTCATACTCAACGTCTATTACTAGTCTCGATGATTAAGTAATCTTGACTTATACCTTGAAAAAGATTAAAGGTGTAACAGTTGGGGCAAGAAAACAAAAATCAGAAAAAAGGAAATCTGGGACTTTCATCTGTCGTTCGAATGAAACCAAAACTGGGCCATTAATTGAATCCCACAGCCATTTCCGTTTGAAAGGGCCCATTTTCATTTGAATGAATGTTGTTAAAATAATTTTTTTAAAAACTGTGTTAACTGTGGATTTTCGGGGTTTAACCCCCTTAGATTATAAATAGGACACCTAATTCATGGTTTTAGGATATTTTAAATTCGTCTAACCTAATTTGGCAAAGAGGGGTGCAAAACCCTAGGTTTTATAAGGAAAGCTCTTGGAGGAGCAAGAGGAAGCTTGGATCTCCCCTCTCAAGCTTGGAATCTATCATTCAAGCATTCTCAACTCCTTCTCAAGCTCTAGACTACAGGGATTCAGTCTTGTGAGGCCGATATTCTCTACCAAACCTTGTTGTTATAACTCTTAGCTTAAATGGAATGAACAACCATGTTATCATATGATGTTTTGTGTAGTTTATGTACTAGTGATTCCTATGATGCTTTCCCAGTTAGGAAATAAAAAATGAAGAAGTATGAATGATGAAATGAAATTGTATAGTTCTGTTAATGCTTTAGAGGTACTCTTTATTGAATTAATTGGTGAAGATGTGTTTGATGAAATACTCTAATGTATGTTTATACTAGATGATTCATGTGATGAAGTTATGATAAAAAAAAGGGAATATGATGCCTTACTTTTGATAAAGAACATGTTTAATTATGAGGATTATATGTCTAAACTATTGTGAGCATGTTTAGAACAATGAATTGATTATTTGATAACATATGCCATGTTATTAAAGTTATTGCCTATATGTCACTCACAAATGTATATGAGCATGTGTAAATGCATGATTGATGTTTTCGTATAAGTACAAGTATCCGAAAAGCAAAGTTAAGAAGATGAAAGAAAGAAAATAAATGATGTAATTGGGTGGATATTTAGTGTATGTTAAATCAGGTACCGACACTAATCACCTGATATCCCAAGTAAAATGATGCTATTGAGAGGATGCTAGTGTGTTTAGACCAAGTACACCACTAGTCATTTGATCTCAAGTAAAATGAACAATATGCTATTGGGAGGGTGCTAGTGTGTTTAGGCTAGGTATACCACTAATCACCTGACCTCAAGTAAAACAAAGGAAGAAATGGTATTGGGTGGGTGTTTAGCGTACATCAGACCAGGTATTGGCACTAACCATCTGATATCTCAAATAAAAAGATGTTATTGGGAGGATGTTAATGTACGTCAAACCAGGTACCGACACTAGTCATCTGATCTCGAGTGAAAGAATAAACAAATATGTTATTGGGTGAGTGTTTAGTGTACGTCAGACTAGGTATCGACACTAACCATTTGATACCCCAAGTAAAAAGGATCGAATTGACTAAGTTAAGTAAAAGAATGAAAGATGAGAAAATGAAAGTAAAAGACATGCAGAAAATGGTAAAAGCATATGATTTTCGAATAAAGTAAAGTATATAGTTTTAAAAAATATGCACATAGATATCGAGGCTATGATTTCTGCATGTTTGAAATGAAAAATGTCATGTTTTTGAAATGAATTATATATTAACTGCTTATGAAATTATGTTGTTGTTTTATGACTTCATTGTTTAGTAGTTAGTATACGTTGAGCCTTTCATGCTCAGTCGAAATATTATTGTCGGCATGTCCTCTTTTTGATATTTGTGTTCCAAGTCCGTGGGTGGAGGAAGAGTACATTGAAGAGGGTGTAGAGGAAGAACACCTAGGAGAAAACAAAGGCCTTGACAATTGGCCTTACTTAGATTACTACTGAGTGAGTGAGGGAGTGATGATTGTATATATTGACATAGACTTGCTTTGAAGTAGGGATGTCCACTCATGCTTCTTTGATTTTGTTAGACTGATTTACTTGTTAAACTTCTATTTTATTTAGTTTTGTTATGTCTTTGGAATACAGTTAAGTGTTATTTGTTAAGAAAAAAATTTAGCTTCTGTTTTTTAGCATTGTTTTAAATGCTATTACAGGATGATTTGAAGTATAAGTCACGAGCTAAATTCTCATAACTTCTAGGAAATTTTGGGTCACGACACGTAAGGTTATTGCACGGTTTTGATTACTATGATTAAAACAATAGTTGTCATTAGGGGTGTATTTGAGCCAAGCTAGGCCAAGCTTGAGCTCGATTTAAGCTCAAATTTTTGAGCCTGAAGCTCAGCTTGAAAGTATTTGCTTGATACAATCTCGACTTGAAGAATCAAATATATATTTTATTTTGAAGATATATTGAAAATAGTATATTAATATCATAAGTATATTATTTATAATATTACAAATATGCCAAGCTGAACCGAGAATCAATTTATCGTGAAGAATGACATGATATATGAAATTAATCAATATTGATAGTATTATTATATTATGTCAAGTTGAACCGAGCTGAATGAAGCTTGACTAGGCTTGAGCTTGACTTGATTGTAAGTCCGAGCTCGAAAAAAAGCTCGGCTCTATTTGAATACACCCCTAGTTATCAGCTATGAGTGTCTTGTTCCTGGTATTTATGACAAAATGTTTGTCATTAAGTATGACGTCTGGACTCTAACAAACAAAAGTACATCATTTGGACACATATTTTATATCCCCTAATGAGTGCGCATAACATAAAAGATTCTAATGGCTAAAACTCAACATAATATTATATTAAGTTATCAAATTTGAATATTTGTTTTTATCCAAAATCAATCTAATTGAGTAATATTTAATCATTAATTTAAAGACTTTTTCTCAAATCTTTTTACCATAAGGGGAATGTTAGGGAGCTGTTTTAAGAAATGCTAGCCCTAGTCTTAGACTTCCAAGATCTCAAGATGGTGGTGACAAGTGTCACTACATCTACTTATTACCTTGACAAAAGGTGAAAGATCATAACTTCTATTGTTTGATTTTCTTTGCCTTTTAACATGTTGGAACAATGCTATGTTTTACTAACCATTGCGAGGCTTAGAAAAATTTTGAATGATAAGATTGGGGCTATCACTCCTCCTAACTTAAAATTCATCACACATCCACTATTCTACAACTACAAAATATGAAATCGCTTTTATAATTTTTTTTGCAAGTATTTACAATACCCATCTTTTCTTTTTTCACTAATTGCAAAAGTAACCGATAAATATAATTTAGTTGTGTCGAGTGCATTTGTCCCCCCATCGGTTAGGTACTAGACTTCACAATGTGTATAAGGGTCCAATAATCCTCCATTAGTCAGGCCATTTTCGAATGATTTCGAGTGATTGAGTGGTTTATCCTTCTGACACCTTAGTGGTAACTTTAAGTCTGACTGTGTGTGTATTTAGTTGTTACTTTACTTCCTTAACCAAAAAAAAGTTAAAATCCGTTTAGTGGTTGGGTATTATTGTCCCACTTTAGTACCCCTCTATTGAGTACTAACTTCACAAGGGTGTATAAGGGCCCAACACTCTTCCATTAGTTAGGTCCTTTAGGAGTGACTGAGTAAGTTTACTCTTTTGACACCTTAGTGGTAACCTTAGGTCTGACTATGTGTGTTTTTTATCTCCTTCACCAAAAAAAGGTCATCCTCCCTACCATATAAACATTTTATAATGGGGAGAAATAGAGTACTAACTCTTGCATGGGAACAAGAGGGGATGAAGCACAAAACAATAAATTGAAGAAAATTATTTTGCAGAAAGATGAGAAAACCTAATTTATAATCATCCAGAGACTTCAACGAAGTCCCTTGTAAGATCGATATTATTGGTAGGCAATAGGAATTTCTCTGTAGAGTACTTCCAAACAAGGAATTATCTTGTCCTAAGTTTACACTCGTGGTCATTGCCAAACATCACCTAGTAAAGGTAATATCGTAATTATGTTCCTTAAATAGTTCAAACTTAAATCTATAAATTTACGAGTTGGGGCTTTTCCGGTTTAGGGTTTTAAGGTTTGTCTAGCAGAAGTTGCTCTCTCTCATACCACCATCCGTTCTCTTTCTACTTGTAAGCTTTTGCGTTTTAGGGTTTCTGGGTTTAATTTTCTTAGGTTTTCAATCGTTTTGGTCCTCCATTTTCTAGGCTTCTTTTTCGTTTTAATTTCTGTTTTACAATTAATTATTCAAAAAAATTCCATATCTTTTATTTCTTTCACATGATGTTTTGATTTGTGTCAGTTTTTCTCTTTTTATGCTTGATTTTCAGTATATATATGTATATTTTTATTATCAGTGCTTGATTTTCAGTCACTTGACTGTTTTTTTTGAGATGTTTTCTTGGGTTTTTTGTACTTTCATGAATCTTATATCTGAGACATCTGAAATTTCTTTGACTGTAGCAGGTTGACAATCTGCTACAATGTATCTTCAGTTTTACATAAACGAGAATGGCGATAAAGTTTACACAACTAAGGTATGTCATCTTGATCCAGTTTTGGCATCTGTAACCCTATGTTTGGTTGCTGAGAAAATAAGTAAAAACATGGAAAAGAAAATAAAATGGGACAAAACACAAGTAAAAATTGTATTAGAAATCCAAAATTTGTTTTCTTTTCTTTTCCATGATTTAACCTATTTTCTCGGCAACCAAACATAGCATAAGGGAATTTCCGATGAGGCGATTTTCTACAAGTAGAATTGATGATATTTGTTCTTTCGTGCATGTTTTGTATGAGGTGTGTGGTTGAACCATGGTTTGAAAATTCAGTTAGATACTCTGGAAACTTAAAAAATATATCTTGGTTAGAAACCTGAAATAAGTACCCAAAAACCTGCACAACAAGAGTACACTACGGGGTTTTCAAACTGATTGAATTTGACCTAGTAGTTGACCTGGTTCAAGTTGAATTGGGTTTCTATTGTTTCGAGCCTTGGATGAGTTTCAACTTTCTGAACCTTGGAATGAATGGCTGAGATCAATTACTTATGTTAAGTTTTTAAAAAGTTGGAATTGGATCTTACCTATAAATGGGGTTGAATTATGCTTGAGGTTCAATTGCTCATTCACAAGGGCTTGTCGCCAGACAAAGAAAAAATGTTTCAACATAAAAAATTGACAATAACTAGAACAAAGATTTATTGTATGGTCTTTATTCTAATAGCTTCTACTTATAAAAGACAAGCTGTTGTAAAAGGGTGTAGTTATTCTACTTAGACCCTCATTGCATTGATGCATATCTTTAGATTCCAACTTGTAGAACCTTCCTAAAATCTTCAGAAGGGGAAACCAAATAAATCTATTTAATAAGGGCATGGTCAGTGTTCATTCTGGTTAATGCCATGGAGGGCGACTTTTTTTGTCGTAATTTGGAGAATATGGGAGAAAAAGGAGTACCAGTATTTCATTCACTACCTATTTCTTGGAGAATTCCTTCAAAGTTTTTTTTTTCCGCAACCAAATCAACCAATTATTGTTATAATTTTCTTTTTTGAATTGCACCTTCAAGTAACTTCTAAATTATATTTCTCCAAATAATTCTCTTGACCTTGAATTGTTTTTCTCCTCACAGAAAGAATCTCCACTTGGTTTGGCAACACAATCTGCTCATCCAGGTAATATCTCTTGATTTAGTTGTGGGGTATATATATTCATTAGTTTAGATTGATTGCCTAGATTCATAGATTCCATTTAAAAATAAAGAGAATATAAAGGAACATATGAAAGTTGAATATTGCTCTTATTCCCTCACTAATTTGTATTAACATATGAAAGTTGAATTTTGTATTACCATATAATGAGTAGTTCAAATAGAATAGAACGTAACTTTCGATTGATCCGGGTACTTGGGATCATATGGATGTAGACATGGTCTCTATAGACCTGTTGAGGCCTTTATGTTACAATGTTTAGATGTTGGTGACTAGATTGATTTGTAGCGTAGTTGGGTAGTGCTTTGAGATGAAATCACATGTATTTTATCCTAGGTCACCCAATAAAATTATAAAAGGAGGACTGCCCATAAAATAATAGAAGTAAGTAAATAATTGATGTTTGTGATTGTTATTCCTAAATCAGCAAACCACATGAAACAACTAATTTTGAAACAGTGTTCAGCTGCAAGCTATGCTTCCTTGTGTTACTTCATTCATTTTAACTAAAACTTTCTTGATCTACCATAAATGTAAATTAAATTGCAAGTATTCCATTGACGTGGTCCGTAATTAAGAGTTTATGACTCAAGTTGGATTCTCAAATCTCAAGTTGAGCTAACTTGGGTGAGTGTTATAGCCGGTTGGGCCAACTCCTACATTTTTAAAAGATTTCCTTCAATAGAAGTTGTAGCGTTGATATTTTACATGTTAGAGGATTACACATTTGCATGAGGTGGTGTAGTGAAAAGAAATGCCTTATAACTTTATGGTTGGCTCCCCAACTTGCATGTTCTAGTTGTGTTGGGTAGTCATTGTAGTGAGTGAATACAATGAGTTTATTGAGGGATTCTCGGGTGATTCGAAAGGCATAAAATGCTTTTGTTGGTAAGTGAATGCTTGGTGTGTATAATATAGGGCTGATACTGATACCGAGCCAAGACGAGTTGAGTAGCAGAGTGTTTAGGCTCGGCCATAAACTTATAGGAGTTTTCAAACTTGGCTCAAGCTAGACTTGAGTTGGCCATAAACTTATAGGACTTTTCGAACTTGGCTCAAGCTTGACTCGAGTTTGGCCTACTTTGTTCGAGCTCGGCTTGTGAAGAATATCATGAGTTCAAGCTTCCACTCAGTTCAGCTTGTTTTCCCATACGATCTGAGCTCGAGCCAAACCAAATCAACTTTAAATAAACTAACGACTTTAGAATTTTTTCTAAATGAAAGAAAAACCTTTATTTTGAGTCGCTTGAGACCCGTGTAAGTTGCATCAATGTAAAGGCTATGACTTTTTGGCAAGAAGCATTTCTTTCTTTAGGATTTGAGAGCTTTGGTTACAACATCATATGGAACACATTCAAGAAAATTAGAGATTTAATTAGAGAGTAGATGGAGAGAGTGAGGGATGGTTGATGCGTTTGAAGGGACTTGTACGTATGTAAGTGGTTGTGGTTTGAGGCATGTCTTGGAGGTGCGGTAGATGCATGAACCATGTGGGGGTTCGGTGGTCCCCCAAAAGGAGTTGTTAACTTGTTGTTGTGTCCACGAGAGGATGAAGAAGAAGAGAGAGAGAGAGAGCGCTCATTTAGTAAATAAATGAGCTTGATTGAGTTTTTAATGGAGAGAGAGAGAGAGAGAGAGAGAGAGCTCATTTAGTAAATAAGTGAGCTTGATTGAGTTTATAATGGAGAGAGAGAGAGAGAGATCATTTAGTAAATAAATGAGCTTGATTGAGTTTTTAATGGGCCGAGCTTCAGTTGTTCACGAATGACTCAATTCGTTAAACAATCCTCGTTTAATAGTTCTTTTTTTCATTTTATTACTTGATTGCCCTCTCAAGGGTGTGGTGATGAAACTTTAGGGTGACATTATCACATCTCTTGAACATTTTTTTCACATTCTCTTGGATTTGCTTTTTCTACTTTTGTTGGGAATTTCCTTTGTCTAACTTGTCTTCCCTATTGGAAAAATGAATCGCCTTCTTTGATAAATAAGATGGCATGTAGAGATTTTTCTCCTTTGTTTTGAATCTCTACCAATATGTCCCCTATTGAACATGCTGAAAATTTGTTGACGACAAATTTCACAATTCTAACTGACCACAAAAGGAGGACTAAATTACAATTTTGAATTTTGAATAAAAATGGTAAAACTTTCAATGAATTCTTCTGATTAACAACCAAAGTTCTTTTTTGATAAAGAAGATAATGAAGATGAGGCATGTACGGCATGTTTCTCGCTCTTCAAAAGCTTTGGGTGTGTTAACTCTTCTTTGGCAAAGATTGAGCTTTAGCTTTTGCTTGATCTTCTTTGGAGATTGTGGTAACTTTCTCATTTCTTCCATGCTTCACGCTTATCTGCTAAAGCAATACTTTTGTTTTGGTTTTTGTTTTCTTTTGGGAGCTTTGTGTCCGAGTATCATTCCTTTGATTTCTTCTCTTTTTTTTTTGTATTTTGTTATGTTTTTCTCGTTAGCTTTGGGGTCTTGTATTTGATTGAGTACTTGAGATATGATTGTGGGTATCACTTTCATTTGATTGACTTTAGGGATTTTGGTAAATTTGGTGCCCCCTGCCCATTCCCTTGAGTGTAGAGTCAACATCCAAGCTTCTTGTGTTAGTGGGCCAACCCATTTTGATTGGTGAACAGCCTGCTTATGGACAAACCCATTTGGTGGGGTTGTGGGAGGCTCATTCCCTTCCATTGAGCCTAGGCATGAAATGTAAGCCCCGAAAGGAAGGAGGAAAGTAAGCAAGAAAAGAAAGTAGGTAGTAAGACAAGAAAGAAGGCCCATATTAAAAGCGATTTCTTTCAAATAGGAGCGGTGAATAAGTAATGGGAAAGGAGCTCCTCAAATGTGGGTCTTTCTTAATCAAGATCTTTTTCAGAAACCTCGGTCCATTTGAACTGATTTTGCTTTAGACAATTAGCGATTGTAGCCTAGTAGTGCTAATTGCGGGAGATCTGAGAAGCTACCTAAATGGAAAGCCCATGCCTACAAGGTAGTTGATTTGCTGGGTTCACCTTAGAGAAGAAAGATGCGCCCCACCAACACTAGAAGGCTAGATGTGGACTCTACACCCAAGGGAATGGTTAGGGTCTACAAGTCCTCAAAGCTAATTAAATGAAAGTGGGACCCATAATCCTACTTCAAACAGTACATACAAGATTCTAAAGCCAAAGAGAAAACGAACACAATAGAAGAGAATGAGAAGAAATCAAAGCAAGCATACTCGGACTCAGTTTTTCAAAGAAGACTAAATCCAAAGTAGAAGCCGATCTTTCTTAGTGCAAATGCATTTCCCTAATCAATAAGTGCGAAGTACGGAGGAATAAGAAAACTACTATAATTTCCAAATGAGATCAAGTAAAAGCTGAAGCACGACCTTTGTCATAGAGAAGAGTTACAAACCTAAAGTTTTTGAAGAGTGAGTAACATGTCATTTGACTCTTGACGTCTTCATAAAAAAATTTGTTTGTTAATCAGAGGAACCCATTGAGAGCTGTACCATTTTTATTCAAAGATTCAAAATTGTAATTTGATCCTCCATCTTTCGTAATTAATTTATGATTGCTAAATTTGTTGGCGATAGAGCCCTTCTCTCAAGTTTTAAGATTAATGGCTCTATTCATTGGAAAATTAGCAGGATCGGCAGTATTATTTATTTTTTTTTTATTTTTTTTATTTGGTATGTGAGTACCAGAATTTTAACCCCCATTCCCAATCAGGATTGAACCTGATGAAGAATAAGCGATAAATTGCAATTGGGTTGAGAGTCGCCACCTATCTAATTCTGAAGGAAATAGGTCATTGAAATGGTTGGATAAGGCATGATCTGGAAGTCCGAGGTCGGGTTAAGGGATTCAGTTGAGTTAGGGGAATGTGGTAGGCACCCCGGAGATGGTTACTTACTCCCTAAGTCTGAATCAAAGGGGGGAAACCATAAGAAAAACTTGAAATTTCATTTATATGCTAAGCAGATATGATATTAATAGTAATGAATGTAATGAGATGAACATGATAAAAACGGAATATGGATTCTATCCTAGGGGGAGCTGAACCTAATCAGGGTTGCCTACGTATCCACTGTCAGTGGAATCAAGCCGCACGTAGTTCCAGATGGTGATTGATGGTTTGATTGCTTGATGGTTTGATGGTTTTCGCTCCTATTTGAGGAGCGGAATGACCTTTTAAGCTCTTGCTGAGGAGCGATGAGATTTTGCGGGTGTAAAACTTTACTGGGGGGTCGGACGAGGGTTTTACTAGGGTTAAGCTTGGATTAACTAGCTTTTAACTTGGGTTTAGCTAGGGTTAAGCTAGGGTTTAGATAGGGTTAAGCTAGGGTTGAGCTAAGGTTAAGCTAAGGTTTAACTAGAGATTTGAGCAGAGGTTCAACTAGGCAAGCTAGTTTTGAACCGGGATGCGGGTAGAGCTTCGATTAGGTGAGGCTAGATTTGAACCGAGATTTGGGCAGAGGTTTTACTAAGCATGGCTAGTTTTGAACCGAGATTCGGGTAGAGGTTCAATTAGGCAAGGCTACCAGTCTAAACTAAAATTTAAAGACAAAGAAACTAGAATTTAAGCTGTTAATAAAACTAGTAAGAATTGAAAGCGAGACTAGAGATAGAAAAATTACCTATCCGAAAATCCGGTGAACTTTTGGACAAAAGGAGTGTTTTAGGGAAAACAAAATTTCCGAAATTCTGAACTTCGAAATCCTGAGAAATCAATCTTTAAGGGCTTTCTAAGTCTTAGGAATTAAAAAAACCAAAGAAAGGCGGGTGCGAATTAGTGAGATGTTTGGAAAGAGGTCTTAACTTTTATAGGGGAGGGAAAAGAGGAATCCCCTCTTTTTCGATGTGAGATAATTTTTTTTTGAAAAAATCTGTTTTGATCGTTTTTGTGAAAAACGACCATGACAAAAAAGTCAAAAATTACGGAAAGTATAACAGTTTACGGAGGAAAAAGACCAAAAAACCTATATTTATTTTGGTCGTTTATGGTATAAACGACCAAAGTTTTTATAGCCCAAAAAAGTCTGGTCGTTTTTGGTAAAACCAATAAGCTAAAACCTACCTAAAAAGGTTTGATCGTTTTTGATAAAAATGACCAGCCTAAACCCCTTTTCTTGCTTCGCGATGTGTCGCTTTCTGGTTCGCCGAAAATTCGATTTTGCGCTTTACGCCCGTTTTGATATTGAAAATAGTCAAAATTGATCCAAAAATTTTATAAAATTATTTTGGACAAAATGATAACTTTTGCACATTTTTTCAGGGGCATTTTGGTCATTTTACACCACAAGGATATTTTAGTCATTTTTATGCTTCTAAGGTGGATTTAATACTAAAAATAGCTAAAATTGAACCAAAAATTTAATAAAATTATTCTGGACAAAATGATATCTTTTGAACACTTTTTTAGGGGCATTTTGGTCATTTTTTACTATGAGTATTTTAGTCATTTTTTAGCTTCAGGGGTAGTTTCCAGAAATTTGGGTATGTGAAAATAGGGTTTAAAGAGAGATTTAAAAGTGTTTTTGAAAAAGTTTTAAAGGTGTAAAAAAGGTAAAAGGGTGCAAAATTGGGGTGCTTATAGTTTTCCATCTTTGTCGGAAGGTGTGGGCACGTGAATGACAGACTATAAGGCCGCAATTTTGCGTGGTTCTATCTCTAGTCTCACTTTCAATTCTTATTAGCTTTATTAACTGCTTAAATTCTAGTTTTTGTCTTAAAAGGTAAAAATGGTGCCTCTCTTTGTTGGAAGGTTTGGGCACGGGAATGACAAATACTATAAGGCCGCAATTTTGCGTGGTTCTATCTCTAGTCTCACTGTCAATTCTTACAAGCTTTATTAACTGCTTAAAGTCTAGTTTCTGTGTCTTGAAAAACACTTTTTAAATCACTTTTTCATATATCCAAATTTCTGGAAACTGAAAAGTGACTAAAATACCCCTATGGTAGGAAATGACCAAAAGCCCCTGAAAAAGTGTTCAAAAGGTATCATTGTGTCCAAAATAATTTTACTAAAATTTTGGTTCAATTTTGGTTATTTTTGGGATTAAATTAACCCAAAAAGCATAAAAAGACTAAAATGCCCCTGTGATGGAAAATGACCAAAATACCCCTGAAAAAGTGTTCAAAAGTTATTATTTTGTCTAAAATAATTTTACAAAATTTTTGGTTCAATTTTGACTATTTTCGGGGTAAAACGGGTGTAAAACGCAAATTGGGTTTTCGGCGAACTAGAAAGCGACACGTGACGAAACAAGAAAAGGGGTTAAGGCAGGTCGTTTTTACCAAAAACGACAAGACTTTTTTGGGCTATAAAAGCTTGGTCGTTTATACCATAAACGACAAAAATAAATATGAGTTTTTTGGTCTTTTTCCTCCGAAAACTGTCATACTTTCCGTCATTTTTGACTTTTTTGTCATGTTCGTTTTTCACAAAAACGACCGGAACAAATTTAAAAAAAAAAATTAGTCCTACATCGGAAAAGAGGGGGTTTTTCTTCTTTTCCCTCTCCTATAAAAGCCAATGCCTCTTTTCAAACATCTCACCAATTCACACCCACCTTTCTTTGGTTTTTTTAATTCCCAAGACTTAGAAAACCCTTAGAGATTGATTTTTCGTGATTTCGAAGTTCGGAAATTTTGTTTTCTCTGGAAAGCTCTTCTTGTCCTAAAGTTCACCGGATTTTCGGGGAGGTAATCTTTCTATTGAAAAGGTTTTGAAGGTGTTGGTAAAAGGGTGCAAAATTGGGGTGCTTACATGGTAGAGGGTAGACTGAAACTCTGCCCCAGCCAAGTGAATCATTCAGCAGGTTAAATGCCTGCTTATTAAGAAATGGGTGAATGTTGTAGACAGCATTCATTTTTTAATTATCTTCCAGCCTCGCTAAACCTCTTCAGGGCGCCTTGCTTAAAAAAAGTTGATCTCATTCCAGAACTCAGGTCAACATGATTCCAATCCATGGTCTCAATAATGAGTTTTCTACCTCTCATGATTGGCCAGTCCATAGGAATGGATCGTATTTTCTGTTCATATCAATAATGGGACAGCAGTGTGGATGCTAAATTGACTGGATCTGAACCTGGAGCTGCTACCCAGCAAGCACAATTATACTGTTGTTGCTGGATCAAGGTAGCTAGCTATTTTAATGGGCAATGCTGCAAATACAGTTTACTTCCAAAGGTACCTTGTGGTCAATCTTATAGTTGGGATGCCCAATTCAATGCTTTGGATTTTAGAGTGATTCCCTGGGTATGTTGTGCTTGCTGGAGCCTGAAGGGAGAAGTAACCTTTCTCTTCTAATTAATACCTAGCTACTGGGAGATGTGACGTTGATGTCATTTGTCCAATTTCTGGAGTCTTGTGATCCTTCTATGCTCTTCTATGCAGGGTTGACATATGCTCAAAATAATGCTAGTTAAAGGGGGAGCTATATCTACTAGAACAATTAATTGAATCTTTAAAGTTTTCCTAGTGTACATTAAATGTTGACCTTAAAAAAGAATTTACTGAGCAACTGTGTAATTCTTTAGATTTCTTAGCAGTGTCCTACAATATCCGTAGCCATATTTTTTATTATCTGGATGTATTATGGATTTGTTTCCATTCCTTTATTATTTGTAAACTAAGGCAGGCATCCTTCACTGTTTACCTTCTTATTCTCCTTTTCCCCCCACTGCAGCCCGCTTCTCCCCAGATGACAAGTACTCGAGGCAAAGAGTTCTTCTGAAGAAGCGTTTTGGATTGCTGCCAACCCAACAGCCGCCACCGAAGTACTGAGTACTTCCCAATGCATCAACTGTTTTAATATCTTCAGCTTGGAAATATCCTTGAATTGGAAGTTTTCATTCTCATAGGCAGAAGATGATGTTGAGGTGTTTTGTCTTTCTATATAGCTTTGCAACTTATATTATGAAGTGATCTAAGAGTGGATACCTATCTACCAGTGTGTGATGTCAGATGTTATATAATTACTTATGGATAGTTGAAATTGAACCATCAATGAGATTGTGATTTATTAGGACTTTTTGATTTGATTCATTGGCATGCTCATCAACAATCTTGTGTTTCTCAGACTCAAATGGAGGAAATATAGTCAATTGCCTTATCTTATACCAATAAGGAAAATGGCTGATTATATTGTAGACTATGCATTTAGGGGATGACAAGGAGGATCATTCAATGAGCTTCAACATATTACCACCTTTCTTGGAATTTGACCAAAGCTTATATTGCTAGCTGTGGATTTAGCTTCTTGATACATCGGCGGAGCAGGCTTGATTTGTAATGGGGAACTTTACAAGGCTTCTTAAATATCTAAAGAGTGCAATAGATTGGATGGTTGATGTCAATTGATCTTTGGGATGGGACCCATTGAAATCACTATCAATATAGGCAGAACTGTAAGAGTTTGGTTGTTAGGCTCCTGGTGATATTTGGAACTCCTCAAGGAGGATTCTGAAATAAGGAAATGCAGAAGGACTTTGCTACTGAGACCGCAAAAGCCGAGATCACTAAGACCTTGCTTGTGATGCACGGATCTCAAAATTTCATTAAATCCGTTTTTGAAATTTTGAGATCCGTGCATCATATGCATGGTCTCTCGGTGTGGTCTTGGCCCTTTGCGGTCTCACTATGATTTTGTTTGTGTAGGAATGGTCTCTTACGAAAATGGCACCATCATTTTACAAATTACAAAATGCATTGTTAATAAAATAAATTGCCAATACCTTTTGAAAAATATTTTGTGACATTTTTCTAATGTTTTCCCGATTTCCTCCTAGATTTTGCTTTCCTATTCTTTTTTATCCAGGGAGGTTAAATTCCATTTGGCTTAGCTTTTCGGGTTTAGGCCATGAGCGGATAATGGTCCATGATTAATATCCAATTTTATAATGATTTTACTTATATGGATATATATTATGGTTAGACTATATTTATTGAAAGTCACGATTTTAATGAATTTAACATTCGTACGTTCAATGAATTTATATATTTATTTTAACCTAGGAAGCACGGATACGGGATATGGGTACGATACGGGTATGGTGATACGCAGAACCTTAAAAAATTGGATATGGGTATTGTCAGAATACGTTTGTAATTTTTTTTAAAAAAATAATACTATATTTTGTATTATAATTACACAATAATCATTGGTTCAGTTTTGTTTATGTATAAAAAAGATAATGTCCATGCAAAAGCAAAAGAAATAGGGTTATCTCATCATTCATTATGCAAAAAAGAAAGTCATCCTATCATCCACTAAGCAAAATATAAAGAATTTCATGTCCATGCAAAAACAAAAGAGATAGGGACACAACCCCGGGTCTCCAAAAAAAAAAAAAAAATGTCCGTATCCCGACCGTATCCCTGTGTATCCATGTCGTATCAGAGTCATATCCCAGCCTTATCTGAAATAAAAAAAACTGTTTTTAATTAACCGGACACATCTAAGTTGTATCCCATACATATCCCGCCATATGGGAGGTGTATCCATATCCAATATGTATCCGATACAAGTACAAGGACCTATTTAAAGTATCCGTGCTTTCTAGATTTTAACAAAAAATAATAACTGAATTCTAACTGTACGTACAAAACATATAAATTTGTACTTATTTAACAATGTGATCTCTATATTTGAAAATTACAAAAAATAATTTAAAAAATTTCAAATAAGAGAGTAGCAGCAACATGGAAATTTAAGAGATTAGAATGCATAATCAACCAATTACTTGAGAACATCAGTGTATCAAAAACATGTCATTTTCCTTTCTTTTCACTTATTTTTTTTTCTTTTCTTCTATACCCTTTTCTTGGAAGGTTTGGATAGAAGACCATTTCTATCTCTTCTGGGGAGACGCATTAGACTTTAGAACCGAGAAGAAGAAAACAAACGGTGACTCGTCAAATTGTATGTTCCCGTAGTGTGTTGCTTCTACCTCACATACCGTGGTATATTCAGTAGATAATGATACTTTAATGTGCATATTGATACGAGTTAGGATTGTACCTGAGCTGTCTGGTTCTATGGAAAAGGTTGGTGAACTCTGAACCCTAAAAAACTGACTCCCCGCTTCTTGCTCCAATGGTTGTGCCTCTCTCAATTAAGAGGTCTTGGGATCTAATCCCAGGTACTACCGATGAGTTGCAAGAGCTCCAAGCCACAAAGCTAACCATTGACCACTAACAGTAGATAAATGATATCTCAACAAAAAAAAAGTGAAATGATTTTGAGACTGCATAAGGGCTGAAACCAAGTTAAGAGGGCGTAGGCAGGTAAGAGAGAAGAGAAATATAGAAAAATGTTTAACTTACCGGTTTCCATCATTTAACAAAATAGCCGGTCCTCATTGGTCCATGCCCCACTTTTTAACACTCACCAACTATGGTTAAGATTCACTCACTCCTAGAATTAAGCAATCCAACCTTGTTTTTTAGAAGAAAAAAAAAACCGAAAATCTTAACTTTAATTGAAGCTTAACCAAGGTTAAATGAGTGTTAAAAGGGACATAAGGACACAATGGTAAGTTAAACAATGGACCTCGGGATCCGCTAATCACTACTCAAAAATGTATTCTTTAGAAATGGACAAAGAGACAAGATGACCGACAAACTTGGCCTTAATTTTTTTTTTCTAGAAGGCTACGCCTTGAACCCTCACACCTTTTTGTTAGCCCCCGAAGAAAATCCTGGATTTGCCCCTATCGAGACCACTGAGACAGTGCATCCGTGCACGGGATTTCAGGTGGGGCCTTAGTAACCCAAACCGTGGGTAGACCCCTCCGCTCCCGCTCTCAAACCTCGCTCTTACGGTTTGAGAGCGGAATCGTCGCCGGAGCGCGGTTTTATATTTAATAGAGCGCGGTTTCAAATTTCTTAGAACGCGGTGTCAAAATAATGGGAGAAAGCTTCATGTTCGCCATTGTTTCTGCAACTCAAGAATAAAGAAGACGAAGACGAAATAGGTTTGCCATTTGCGGTCAAAACTCTTGAAAATAAATCTGAACGCCTTGTCCTTACAAGTCTTACCATCTTTGTTTTTTATTTTATAAAGTAAAGTCAGCTGCCAAGTCTTTTCAGTTTTATTTATTACTTTGAGAAAGTGATCATAATTAATATCTCTCCCAAGTTCAATCGCACCCGGTGGTCAGTACGTGTGCTTTTAACCTTGATTAAAATATATTAATCTTAGTTTTTTAAAAATATTAAAATATTATATATATATATGGAGACGCTCTGGAGGCGCTCTCGACTATATTCTAAATTAAAATTTGACGCTCTCCCGCTCCCGCTCCCGCTCACCGCTTTGGTTACTTAGGGTGGGGCCTACCATGTGAATGTGTGCCCCACCTGAAAATCCCGTACAAGGATGCACGGTCTCGGTAGTCTCGGCCCTTTTGCAGTCTCAATAGCAAATTCCAAAAAAAAAAATAAAACCCTAAAAAACTGAGCAGTTTACCAGCCTAGTTAGATTTGGAGTTAGATTTTTGACTGCATATTTAGATTTTTGACTACATTTCTGCACAATCTGGCTATTAATAAACAGTAAAATAACCATATCATTTAGTTGGGAGGTGTTTCAACGAGTCTTTCATTAAGATTAAAGATAGTGGAAGCCAGGAAAATGGTAATACCACCTTGGATGTTCAATTCACCTTTAATTTTTTTTTTTTTGATAAACATGGATAAAGACTCAGACTAGTCCCAGTGCTGCATAGGGAATACTGCACCCCATACAACCAATATTGAGGGGAGCCTAAGACTCGACCTCGAGACATCCGGTTCGTCCTTCGGCCACTAAGCTACACCCTTCACTTCTAATTTGCTCTAATCTTTCGGAATGAATTTGCACTTTGCATATTCAATGAGGCAATAGGTCACTTGGAGAGCCCCACATGGAGAGTCCTTAGAAAAAGGAAAATATTTCTTAGATGGGGTGATTGGATATAGGCATTTAGGTCCACTTTTTCATTGATTAGTTTAACTCTATTTCCTATTTGTTTACCGGTCCTAACTTGCTCTAAGATTCGGAGGGCTATCCCAAATCTCATAATTAAATTTATCTCTAAATTTTCATTGTGGGTGTAACACCTCATAAACTGTTTAAAAAAATAAAGAAATTCAAAACAAGAAAGTAATGAGTTAAACATGTTCTCAAGGTAACATGAAGATAGAACAACACTTTTGGCTAATACGGTGAGGGTGAGACTTTGGAAGTCTACAATTGGGGCTAGTATTTGTTGTTAGACTAAGCTCATTTCTTTTGTTTGGTTATAAGGTCATAATGAGACTAGTGATTCGGCCGGGATCGGATTTGGTCTGGCTCTTGCTAGACCAAAACCATTTGACCCACTCACAAAGTCCTTTTAATTGAAATTTTAACCCAAATAGTTAATTTAAAAAAAATATTTTTCTAAAAACAAAGGTTACATGGTTGAACCTAATAGTAAACTTTATCCACAGTTAAGGAGTGTCAAGAGGGACATGTGTTGACCTATGAGACAGAAGCCAAATGGATTTCGTCTTCCGAATGCTAGACGTAATCTATTTCCGATTCGGTCTAAAGGGCTAGGTGTTGTCCCCCAGGGTTACCAAGTTCGCTATATGCTATAACTAAATCGCGATCGGAGCGAACCTAAACTGATAAGTGGTTCGGTTCATATTGGTTCGTGAAATTGAGCAAACCACATAGTGGTTTCAAAACAATCTTAATTTGTCAAAGTTTTTCATTCAAATTCACTTATATATTTTTTTAAGTTTATCAAATTTTTACTTTGAGTTCATAAAAAGACATTTATTATTATTATTTTTTAAATAAGTATTTGTAATATATTATTTACATGCTTAAAAATATATATTTTCATAATATAATATAAAAATATATTTTGTTTTACATGCTTAAGCAGCGCATCAAACTAAAGAAGCGAACCGAAAAACAAATTATCGCATCCTACCCCTAACGAACCGGGTTCGCTATAGATTGCACAAACTGTGAATCGCGAACGCGAATTTAAACTGAGTGAACCGACAAACCAGGTAACATTAGTCCTACCTCATTCGTTGTTTTCAACAAATTTCTCGAAGCAGCTCCCAAACGAAATCAAATCACAGCCAATCGCGATTGAACTCGAGGAGAGCTCAATTGTACCCACAGGTCAACACGAATTAACGGTGATTAAGATTCACTAACCCTTAGGGTTCAATAATCTAACCGGTTTCAGAAAAAAATATTATTATTTTTTAACTCTGGTTAAGAATTTTTAACCCTTAGGGTTAATATTTTTTTAATAACTTTTTCTAAAACCCAAGGTAAGATGGTTGAATCTAAATGTTAGTGAATCTTAACCTCAGTTAAGGTGTTAACAGGGACACGTGTTGAACTATAAGTGCGATTGAACTCTCCCCGAATTCAATCCCGATTGGCTGTGCATATCCAAACAAACACATATCCTCAAGACACATTCAATATTAATGCAAAAAAGCAGGGGCATTTTTGGGATTCCGAGAAGAACCCTCTCAGTCTCCGCTTGTCAATTGCTTGAACAGTTGAAGGTCTATTTCCTTGGTAGCCATTGAGACGAGGAGGCTAGAAGGCAAAGCAGCTTCCTTACAGTGAAGAACTCTTGGAATCTAATCTCCGTTCAAAGGTTTTCCGTACGATCTATCTCAAATCCAAATCCCTAGATTTCAACAAATTATTTTCCAATCTCACACGTTTTCTGTTTTTTTTTTTTTTGTGAAATTCTACAGGAATGGCTAGAAACCTAGGGTTTCTGGTTCTGATTCTGTCATTATCCATCTGTCAAGCTGCGATCTTTCGTCCGATTACAGACACTCATCGATCTGCTGCATTAGAGCTCTTTACACCAATCGATGGATCTTTCGGAAGGTCTGATAAACCCTAGTTATACCCCCTAATTATCATATTTTCTATTGATACGTGATGGGTTTTGATTAAGTTCAGTTTTTTCTTCTTGATCAGAAGGAGATTCATCAGGATTTGATCTGATTAGTGTTGATTTTTTTTTCTTGTTTTCCTTGATGTTAAAGAAGTCAGCAATGTGAATTTTGGTTAATAGTAACTTGGGATTGATTGTGGAGTTTTCTGCTGGTGAAACCCTATTCCTTCTGGGTTGGGACGGCAATGCATGGCTATACTGTGTTTTATTTGAGATATCTTATTTTCGAATAATCTTGACGTTCTTCAATTATAGTTAATTTTATGCAATAGATGAAAGCCTTATGAGTTGCACTTCAACATTGGTGTTTAATTTGATTGTAGCTGTCAATATGCTAATACAATAGCATGTTTCTTTATTGACAAATTTTCTTGTTATCGAGCATTTTCTGCTTGTTGTTTCTTATTTGAGTATTATAATCTTAGCAGTGTCCTTTATATATTCCATGTCCTCATTTTAGTAATTTACTTCACGTGATCACGTCAGAGCTTGGAAATTGAATTGTATGAATTAAAGGAAAATGATATATACATGGCTGATTTGATGTTAGTTGTATCCAGCTTGGATGATACATATGAGGCCCTACGAACTTTTGAGATTCTTGGCATTGAAGGAAAGACTGATATAACTCCAATGACATGCCCACTCGTTGTGGAGAACCTTGGGTCATCATCTTCGAGTCTAAAGGATTTGTTCTATGCCCTTAGAGTTAATGGCATCTTGAAATGTGAGATTAGCGCAGAAGTTTTCGAGGTATTCTCCTAAACCTGTTTCACGGCTTTTTAAGAAAAGAATGTGCCAAGCTTGAAATTCATTTCCTTTTTCTATAACAGTGTAGTCAAAATGTCACCTAGGAAAGGCCTAGCCCATCGCCTTGTATAGCCAGGATCCCTATTGCCTGATTGTATTAACAAAAATAAATAAATTTTGATCGCCTAGAGAACCCCTCTATCTCCTAGGCATTGCCTAGACACTTTAACTACATTGTTCTATAGATATTAATAGATGCGGAATTATGTTGTACTAGTGCTTATTTTTCTTATATTTTATAGGGCATTTCTTCAAAACTTCAAGCCATTGTTAAGGATGCAAGTTTGTTGCTTGACTTTTACTATTCAATTGGGAGCTTGGTACTTATTAAGGTAATTGCTACACCAGAGCACCATATTAAATGTTACTTGGTTATGCCGTTTGATCATCATCATTAATATCTTATCCCAAATACTTGGGGTCGGCAACACTAATCCTGCCGTCTGATCTCATTTTCTATTTAGTAGGTGCATCTTTTAGAGATATTTCATTGTCAAGATCTCTTAGAAGTTTTAGATCTTACATAGCTGCAACATTTGTGAATTTGTATATTGTTTCGATTTTTAAATTTTTCTTCAAAGGGGAGCCTGTACTCGTCTCGTATTTGATAGTTTTTGGCCTATTTTGCAAGATATCCTATTCTGGTAATCGGAACAGTAGGCTTACTTTCTTCTGTCCAATTGTCATACAGGATCAGGGTTTCAAAAGTAATGCACTTCTTGGGGATGCAGATGGAATTTTTCATTCCATTAAGGTCAGTTTATTCAAAAACATGTTTTAGTTTGACTTTCTGACTTCTTTAACTATCTTACTCTCTTCCATACAATAATGGAGTTTCTTCTGTGAGTGTCAAGTTGATATTGAATAATATTGGGCAGACTCTCAGCCAAAGTGATGGAAGATGGCGCCATAGTTCTAACGGTCCTGGATCTACTATTTATGGTGCTGGTATTGATCCAAACCTCATAATAATCTACTGGTGTTGAATCTTGTATTTAACATGTTGTTTATAATTTTTTGTCATATTGCTGACATTAATCAATGAGCTGAAGGCTGGTTAATTTTTTAAGTGAATATTCATTTAGGTATCTTTCAATGTATCTTCTAATCTTTTTGAGCTTACTATGCTTTTTGCAGGAATAGCACTCGAAGCACTTGCTGGAGTTGTTTCATTAGCATCCACTGAGGTTGATCAGTCTATGGTAAGGTGACTTTTATGCTGATCATGACTCTGTAAGAGCCTGTAAGATTTATAAAACTGAGATTACTACCGCTATAACTTTGTTGGTCAACTCAGATGATGAAGACACTGTTCTCATTAGTATAGTCAAAGTGTCCAAGCAATGCCTATGTGATACAGGTTCCCTAGGTCAGGGATTGCTTAGGAAACCAAAACTTTATTTATTAATATTGTAAATTAAAGATATTTATATAGGGGGAAACAAGAGCCCATTACAATATACAACAGATCAGCCATCTTATTTTCACCTGTACCATATGAGAAAAGACAGTTTGATTATCTAGATTTTTCATATCATTGTTGCTCTGTTCCTTTCTCGTTTATACTAGAAATATATTATGAAATGTTCATGTATATTTTCAGCTGATTATGTTTATGTTTTGACTTCATAGATGCTATCTTTCCTATTGCTTTCGATGTGGTTGCAAATAGTTACCGTGGGGCTTCCCATTTAATGTCTAACTCTTGCTTATTCTTGGCAGATTGGTACAGTGAAAAATGATATAATTAAGCTCTTTGATGGTCTTGAGAGTTACGGTATGTATAGTTTTTGGCAATTGCTTTTAATTTATGTACAGATGCTATTTTCCTCCTCCATATTGTACTCCAAGGAAAAAACTTCTATCATCGATTCAATGGGGTGGAAGTCACCTTTTGACGTGTATGTTATAGAAATGCCTAGAATATAAAAGAGTGTGAGCATGTCTAAGATTTGGCTGTCATGTCCTTGTTCAGCCATAAAAAAATACATTTAAGAGACAAAAAAGCTAAATTTTAGATTTACTTTTCTGTTCGTATACATATTAAAAGACGGATAATGTTCAATCATCATGTCGTAGAATTTGTATTCCAACAAACAATTACAAAGTAGTTAATAGTCACCAACTACATATGTTCGACAATGGATCCAAATATTTGCAATGTCAACTATGAAAATTAAAGTGAAATATACTCAACAAGGTTATAAAAGCGTAAATACGTTGGACATAATAAATTAAGTGTTATCTTAGACTAATAACAAAATGAAAAAAGAAAAAAATTAATTTTTTTTATCGGTAAAAGAAATTAGGAGCCACAAACCTTATAATTTAATGTTAAGTCTTAGTTAAGTGGCTAGAACCCTTTTTTTAAAAATTAATGTTGCGAGGCACATGACTTAAAAAATTATTTAATGTTCAAGTCTCAATTATGTGGCTAAAACCCTATTTTTTTTAAAAAATTAATGTACAAAGCACATGCCTCAGATCTAAAGCAAGCCTCACAGTTTCAGGCGTTAGCTTCACGGCGTTTTCCTTGAGCCTCGCCTAGAGGCGATCCTGGAGGCATAAGCCTCTCATGCCTTTTAAAACTCTGCTCTCCACTTTAGCCACCCAACTTTAATTTCATGGTACCAATCTCTCGCTCTTTATGAAATGCTTTATATTGCTTATCAAATATGATTCCATATATTTTGCATAGTGATATGTACTGTCAAGATCTAGTGTTTTGGAGCATCAGGATATGCTTTTTCTCTTTCATTTGCTTTATGATATTCCACCCATTGTTCATATTTGATTAGCATGAGAGCAAATTGTTTGGGTTTGAAGTTTTTGTTGGTAGTTACGTCACTGATATCACTTGGATAGTGTGACCAGATTCAATTCGTTTTCTTTACTGTATTGAATAATATACCTTTTTACAAAGGGATGAATTGTGGACCTGTAGTACATTTAGGGTTTTATGAGTCCAGCTGTCAATAATATTCGTATCATGTATTTACTGAATTCCTTTGACTTTCTGTAGATGATGGGACCTTTTACTTTGATGATAAACTTGTTGATGCACGGGAACATCAAAGCTCTCTTTCAACTACCTCATCAGTAATCCGTGGGGTGACAGCGTTTGCAGCTGTTACTTCTGGTAGTCTAAATGTGAGTTAAGCACTTCGATTCATTTGCTTTTATATATTTATTTACTTTTCTTATTTCTTATAATGTCCTCTGAAGCTTCGGTTTTGAATATCCAGCTGCCAGGAGACAAAATCTTGTGTTTAGCAAAATTCTTCCTTGCCATTGGAATTCCTGGTAGCGCCAAAGACCTATTCAACCAAATAGACTCCTTAGCTTGCTTGGAGAACAATAGGCAAGTAAATTCATGTGACAGTTCCATTTTTTTTTCACCTTTTGATCCCTACCCTAGTTTATGTCATTTTTAATACACCTTTTCCTGATTGGAGAAACCGTTATGTTTGAATACTTATGCTTGCAATTATATGCATGTCCAAAAATGACTGATTCTCTTCCCAAAAAATTCCCCTTTCCTGATTGGAGAAACAGTTATGTTTGAATACTTATGCTTGCAATTATATGCATGTCCAAAAATGACTGATTCTCTTCCCAAAAAATTCCCTTGTGACTTGTGTACATAATGAAACTTTTTGGAATTTAGTTCACTATATATCCTGTTCTTATCAACACTCTTACTGTGAAACATACTTAGTTGCTTTTAAATAATAAAAAATTGGCGAATGCTCTTGGTTACTCGCTTCTTTCATTGACTAGGTAATTAATGTGGAAATGTCATTTTTTTGGTACAGGGTTTCCATTCCTCTGATTTTATCAGTTCCAGCTACTGTGCTTTCATTGACTAAAAATGATCAGCTAAAGGTGTGTTTTATGGTTTCAACTTTTTAATCTGTCTATGGAGAGTTAGTTTCTATTACTTTGTTTTATTTTATTTTACTTTTACTTTGTCAATTTACTTTTCAATATCAAGTATACTACCAATGATCACCATCATTTTCTATAAGTAATGGAATGAGATTATATTAATAAGAAAGGAAGGAAGGAAGGAAGATAATCTCTTCTGATATACTAAGATTGGCAACAGGCGCCCTCTTTACCCAATATTTTAGCATCATCATTGGCACTCCTATAAGCACAACTATACAACTACGCATAGATTCTCAGTTTTTCAAAAATATTTCAGATTTTACCCACAATACTAGCAAGCTACATGGATAATCTGAAGTGCTTGGTGCCCATGCAAAGGCAATCTTTGAATGCATCTCCTTGATTCAAGGGGAATTGAAATTTGATAGGTTATAACTTTCAATCTTTGAGCCCTTGGTTGAGTCCCTGGTTCTGAGTGGAACAGAGATATATTGTTCAGTCTGTTATTGCCCAATAGCAGCTGTCAAAATTAAAGCTTCAAATTCATAACAATTTATTTGTGGACCCTGTAAGTCATCCCTGTAGGCAATCTCCATTGTGTTAATTCCATACCATGATTTTTTTTTCTTAGAATGAGGCAGAGTCGAGGAAACTAAGAAGCAGTGGATTTCTTTTGATACATGGTCTCTTTAAAGAAAATAACATCTTAAAACTTCTTATTGCTTATAAATGTTTGTACTTGTCAGGTTAAGGTGAACACCGTGCTTGGCTCCAATGCACCTCCATTAACGGTGAAACTCGTGAAAGCTTTTAGCTCTGATTCAAAAGCTAATTCCATAGTTGAGAATCAGGTGCAACATTGCATTTAATTTCTGCTTCTCTTTAGGTGCATTCGACTTTACATATATCTGTGTTAGTACTTGCTCTAGATATGTTACTGCTGACATTTGAGTGAGTATATATAGATGTACATATATAAATTAATTTATTTACATTCCGATGGTCTCTTATTTTTGTGTAATACAGGAACTCAAGTTTGACCCAGAAAGCTCAGTCCATTTCTTGGATGGCTTGCCAAACAGTGTTGATATTGGGAAGTACATATTCTTTTTTAAGGTAATCTTGTTATTCTTCTTAGTTCCTAGGAATTTATATCCTTGTAACCTTATCCTAAATACGACGACCCAATTTTTTGTAGGTTGTGCTTCATGATCCAGAACAGAAGAAAGTTTATGCTACTGGTGGCCAAACACAAGTACCAATAGTTGTCACAGGATTCATCAAAATTGACAATGCAGAAATTACAGTAGTAGATAGTGATCTTGGGAGCATAGAAACCAATCAAAAGTAAGGTCATTACTTCTTTTTTCATTGTGTAACTCTAGTTTCTTTGCTTGATCTGTTTTAACACTGTATCCAAAAATCATGGGCATAAGCTGATGCTTTTTATGTTTTCTATACATGTTCTGGATGTACCTATTGCTTATTAGGTTGTTCTTCATGTTAGTCTTTATGTTGTTTGTCAGTTGTTTCTATACCTACTACTGAATGATGCACTCAAAGGTTGAAACAGCAGCAAAAGTTTGCATACTGCAAGCACACTAACTATCATCATCATATTAATCTGCTATGTTATAGGATTGCTCACATAACAAACACCGTTCATGGTTGTTTAGAGGTGTTGAACTTGGATAAATACATGTGTCTAATGTGTATGTGTTGTTGTAATGTCAGAATGCCAGGCTATATTGCGCGGATTCCTTAAGACAATAGATGTCTCCCGTGTCAAAAAGACATGAATCCGGACACAGACACACCTTAGACATGCCTGTTGTGACTCATAGCAACAAGAATCCATGCATTTGGATTCAGATAGACACAGACATGCCTGATATCCATAAAATTTTAGTGTTTATTATACAATTGTATGGATTCAGATAGACACAGACATGCCTGATACCCATAAAATTTTAGTGTTTATTATACAATTGTATGGATTCAGATAGACACAGACATGCCTGATACCCATAAAATTTTAGTGTTTATTATACAACTGTATAGGGATACAACTGTATATAATTAGCATAAATTTTAGCACATGTTTTCTAACTCTCATCATTAGAAAAGAAAAGTCAATAAGGGGAAAGAGGGGAAGAACCATGATTCATTTGTTTTCTATAGAAATAAAAAGAAAAAGAGAAGGATATGAGGAATTACTAATCCCTATAACAGAAAGAAAGGAGAGAGAGAGAGACTTTGAACAATATTCTCTACAAACACTTCAGATTCAAATTCTAATCATCAAGAAATTTTGGTAAGCAAATTAGTTTTGTTAGTTGTTTTATTGATTTAGTTATTTTAGTTGTTTCTTTTATTAGAAAATTTATATTTTATTTTAATTCTCTTTGAGATTAGCATTAACATTTATAATTAATATATGTTCTTTACTTCATTAGTTCATTTGCTTTAATTAATGTCTTATTTATATTGTTTAATGAACTGTAGTTTGTAATACATTACTTAACATTGTTTGCAATAATTTTGCTTTCATATTTTTTTTAATCTTATATTATATTATTCATATAACATTTATAGTATTAATTGTATTTTTTATTTAAAAATGAAATATCTTACCGTGTGTGTTTTTTGTTGTTGAAATTTTGCCATGTCCAACAACCCGTATTGAAGTCTAACACATGTGTTCATGTCTGTGCAACATAGATGTCAGGTATCAGCCATCCTGTTTCAAGCAATGCAAAGTGGCTGCCTGATTTCTGGGAGGCCATGAAGTCCGATGACCTTTTGGCTACCTAAGAACTTGCCTTAGGCCTGTGGGAATTGGGATATATGTTCATTCTTTTCGTAGCTAAGCAAGGAGAAATTTGAAGCTTGGCAAGGAAACCTCAATAAACATCTCCAAACACCATTCCTTATGTTAACACTTCTCAGGCTAAGGGTTTGGAAATAGGTCCATGACGGCTTGCTAATATTATTAACCAAGGCTGTCATAAATGGTGCTATTGGGTTCTCTCATGCCCTTATTGGAGTAATTGAGCCCAGTTTGTTGACATGTGGTGATATCATGGTTAAAAAACTCAACGAAACCGTTATGTAACGGTTTCGGTGGCCTCTGATACCTGATCCCATACCTTTACCCGTTTATTCCGAAACAGATACGTAACAACGTAATGGTATCGGGCGTCGTCCGCGATTTGGGTTTTTAAAAAAAAAAACCCAGAACAGTTAACCTGTGAAGAACAAGCTGAATCTCTCTACCACCAACCTTATATTCAACCAAATAGAATTGATGATGATGATGAGCCAACCCGTAATTTTATGTGGCTTTAGCACTTAGCAGGTGTGTATGTATCTGACTATCTGCTTATATGGAGTCTGGACTGGATTCTGTGTATGTTTCAACTTTCAACCTTTGACCCATCTAATTTCATTATTTCTACATTTTGAGCTTCATATTGGCTTTAGAAGTATCCCGTTATTCATTTATTGCCTTGTTTTTTTTTTTTTCCTATTTATTAGGATTTTTTTAAGCAAAAAAAGAAAAAAATAAATAACGGCCGAAACCGTTACACGGCCGAAACCGTTACTTAACGGTTTCGGCCGTGCCCGTTATGGTGTCCAAAATCTTTTTTATTAAACCCTGGGTGATATACATGGCGATACTTTTGTATCTGGTACAGAAGAATTTCCAATTTCCAAGCTTGCCCCAGCCCCACTGGTGGGATAAGAACCCAAGATCTGCCCTTCGAGTGGGGTATGCCCTTAGATCATTGAAGTATAAGTGGAGAAAGATGCATTATACACACAGAATTCTCTCCCTAAACATCAGTATCTTCTTTCTTAATATAATATCATTACTTTAGGAGAAGAAAGAAGGGATCCTCTAATGTACCAACGTTGAGAGGACATGGGTATGGATGTATGACTTTTCCATTTGAGATGATATCTTATGTTCTGCTGTGTTGAAGATATTCTTTTAATAGCTAAATTTTTTAGTTTGAAAAAAATAAGAATATTAATCTATCAAACCATTTTATCTACATAATAGTTCAAGGAAGAGTAAAACTGAGGCCTAGATCTATACCTATACCTATGCCTAACATATATGCCCCATCTTGTTAGATAGGCTCATAGGCATCTTGGCTGTATAATCAAGTTGTGTACCTGTATAAATGTAGCTAGTAACACTATAAATGTAGATAGCGCTTCACATAACAGGTCAATTTAATTATTGGACAAATTTGAAGGATATATTAATATTACCAAATACCAATTTACCATATAAGTATATGTTCTGTGTTAAAGTAAGAAGAACGTCTATCCATGTAAATAGAAACAGAAACACATTAAAACTGCAATGTAACATAAAAAGAATCTATCAAAATTAAACTAGTTACATGACACATTCTTATATTTTTTTGGCGCGTGCTTGTCAGATAGTTCTGAATGTTTGTCATTGAATATCTGTAAAGTTACATATCAACATGATTGTGGCTTTATTCGTAATCATTTTGACTTGATGGCCAAATAAATGAAAATTGTGCCTCATGCTACATTTTGATATATTTTCAGGTTAGATTTACATGGAGAAAATGATGTGTCTCTGTCAGCCAATCATCTGCAGAAGTTGCGTTTGTCCTTCCAGATGACCACTCCTCTTGGCCATGCTTTTAAACCACATCAGGTTTCTAGTTAACTTTTTGATGCCATCCAAATGTTCTTTGCCACGTTGATTTGATTGAAAACTCTTTTGGCCAACAGGCGTTCCTCAAGTTGAGACACGAGTCCAGAGTTGAGCACATCTTTGTGGTGGGGAACTCCGGTAAACAGTTCGTGATAGTATTAGTTAAGTTTCTTCAACCAATCTATCTTTGTGGGATATTTTCCCCAATGTCTTGTATTTACCCATTTGTTCATATGAGTCTTCCAGAGATGCTATTAAAAATTTTCACAAATTAGTAATATATATATATAGTCTCTCTCGACGTAATTAGCGTATTATCAAGTTTTGCGCTCAGTAATAGATACCTCTTTGCATTAGAATTTTCTCTTGTTACCAGCAACAAAAAAATGGCGCAAAAGAAAACTAATCACTTATTGAAAAATAAAATTAGAAATGGTAAAGAGTAAAGAGTACTGATCATTGAATGCTGTAAATCTGAATAAATATAACCATGATTGCCCTTTATAGAATTTATTGGGTCTGGGGAATATTTATTTTAGTGATGAGTTTACACTTTACAGAAGTAGAGAGATTTCTTTCATAAGGAACAGAAGTTATGATTGCTCTTTCCGGGAGCCTTCATTTCAGTCCCTTTTGAGGTTCATATGACAACTATTAACCTTTGACCCAATTCTTGGGGCTATTATATGTAATGCATCTGAATTTGCAACTGTGCTTATGCAGTTATGCTTGTGCATATGTGAATTTTAATGAAATGAACCCATTTGGCATTGTTTGAGAGTATGTTTTCTCATGGTGCATGTAAATGTTTTTTTTCTTGCTTTTAGGACTTTCTTGGTCTGGTTGAGAAGTTTTACTATCTCTCAGGAAGATATGACATTCAACTTACTGTTGGTGATGCGACCATGGTAATCAAGGACTTTCTTCCTCTTAACATTTTCCTTCTGTATGTGACTGGCATTTTTTTAAACATTATTGTGATTTTTGCAGGAGAACTCGTTCTTACAGGCTCTGGGCCATGTTGAGTTAGATCTACCAGAACCACCAGAGAAAGCAACACGCCCTCCTTTACAACCTGTTGATCCTTACTTGATATATGGACCCAAACAGGAGATAACCCACATCTTCAGAAAACCGGAGAAACGTCCTGCACAAGAGCTATCTCTTGCTTTCTTGGGTCTTATGCTCTTACCGTTCTTTGGATTTATAATTGGGGTGCGTTTATATTTCTGTTTCTGTAGTGTTAACTCATCCAACCAAGGCATTTTCTGGAACATGAGTATCAACTTTTTTTTCCTGAATGTTGAAAGATCAAAACTTGGCATGGGCTTCATGGGCCTGAGTCCAAATTGGTTTTATAGTTTGTCATCAAGTACTGGATTCTGTGTGTTGATTTCTTGAGTAGGGACTTGCCTATAGGTTTGTCGTGTGTAAATACTTCTGGGTGGCATATAATCATTATTCTTTTGATGAAAACTTGTAGAACACACTAATTTATTTCAGGCCTTGTTAAAATCAAGTTTCACAAGTTTTACTAGAATTCGATAGAGGTTTCATGGGCACTGGAGAGGCAAATAACTGCCTCAAACTATTTTTGACCTTTCCAGTTGTCTTCTCGAACTTTGAATAATCTTTGTTATTCGTCCTTTAATGTCTTTGGCAGCTTACACGTCTTGGGAACCTAAAGAACTTCCCTACCTCAACAGTACCTGCAATATTTGCTGTACTCTTCCATGTCGGAATTGCATCAGTTCTGCTGCTGTACCTCCTTTTTTGGTTGAAGGTTGTCATTTATCCTTAATTAACCTGTGACTGTATCAGTAGGCTATCCTGCCATTTATCTTTCATTTTTATATGCTGATATATTTTTCTTGTTGTTTCTTCTTTGCACACAGTTGGATCTATTCACCACATTAAAGGCACTTGGATTCTTGGGAGCCTTCCTGTTGTTTGTGGGACACAGGGCCCTTTCCCACCTCGCCTCAACATCGGCGAAGCTGAAATCTGCCTGAAGAAAGGGGAAAGTAATATTCCCCTTTACAAATATCATCAGAAAAAGAGGATTGGACAGTTCGATTCGATTTTATAGTTGGCCTCTTCTCGGTAAACTATAAAACTACTATTCCTTCTGAAATTTTGTAGAAGTGCACAAACATTTGGAAAAGAAAAGTTATAAACTTTTTAATCCCAACATGCATCCTCTCTTTCTCTATGCCAAAGCTTTGCCAAGCTTTTAGCTACCAAGTCACAGGAAGTTCAGTGAACAAAAACTGCGACAAATGATCTTTACCTATTAATCTATTGAGTATTCATTGGTTGGCCATCCTTTGAATGAGATGGATGGTAATCCATGAATCAGATGGATTAATTGAAATTTACAATGCACTTGATTCATGAGAGAAATTTACAATGCACTTAAGCAGGTATTGAGTTCCTCACACCTTGGGAACTGTTGATGAAGGAAGATAATGCACAAATTTCTTGCGCCTAATGAACAGTATGCCTCTTAATTTGGCAATTAATTTTGGGTTGTACTTTTCTGGATATTTGTGTCTAGCATACTGCAGGATCCTATGGGAATTCAACCCAGAATCTCCTACTACTGAGGGGTGGGTAAAAGCATGTTCTAAAGACCTGCAATTTACTAGGAGGCTGAAGGCCGAAGCCATGTATCTCTTGAGCTAGAAAACAGCTGGGGGTGCTTATCAGGGACCATGGATGATGGGTTTTCTCAAATTTTTAGATTATTATCTCATATAGAATGGGAATCGATTTTGTCTCTACACAAATCACAAAAAAAGGGCCAAGGTCCATCTCATCGTATTTCCCTTCACATTTACAGGTACTTATGCTCCTTTCGTTCATCTTAGATTTATGTTATAATCCCCAATGGTTTATGAGCATGGTTTTTCTCGCTTCTTAATCACTTAATGGCCTTTTTGAGTATTTATTAAGTTTTTAACATTTGGTGTCAAAGTTGGCACCATGTTTTGAATTCGAGTCTCAAAGGGGGTGACCAAGGAAAGGGCTATCTGAATGTCACAGGCTATTAAAAGAAAAGAGCCCAGAGTGGGCTGTCTTTTATGTCGGCTGCAGAGTGTGTTGGTATGTTATGACTTCCCATAGCTTATGAGCCTAGCTTTCAGTTCCTTTATCTTAGGGCCTAATGGAGTACTGCTTAGGTTCGTAACAATTTATTGTGATTTTAATGCCCCCGTATATTGAATGGGAAGAGATTAGTTAATGGCCATCTTATCTGCTGAATTTTCCCTTACTGCGTCCCCTTCAGCACCTCCATGAAACCCCCTTGCCATTCTCATCGAAATTGAATTTTTAGTTGCTGGAACTCAAACCCTAATATCAGTAACTTCAGAAATCCACCTAGGGTTGGTGGTTCTGGTGAAAAAAGACCAACCCATTTCCAGTCACATGATTTTAAAGAGACCCATTTGATGAAACCCCTTAAAAGGTCCTGCAAAGCAGGAAAGTACAATGTCACTGTATTTCCTCATGTATAGTGAATCAGGGTTGCAAATGTAATTTTGTGTACAAAGCTCTCAAAAGTTCTTCAATTTGAGAAATATTGAAATAGTTTTTTTTTTTGGTCGTCGAAAGAGTAGTTAAGATCATGGCAAGGTTGGAAGGTTGGAATAGTAACTTCTTTGCCTTGGAGTTCTCATCAACCTATCTAATTGGATCTGAAATTTAGAAAACATAATAGAAATAGAGCACAACTGGTTGAATCCGAGGTGCAGAAGTTACTCTTGAAACATTTATTCATCCTCACTGTGGTCAGTGAGAGGGCTAAATGAACAAAGTCCCAGGTTACAACATACACAACTGTAGATGCTGTATAACAGGTTCAATTTCCTGTATTGAAACTTGTTTCAGAACAATATTTGTCTTCTAATATGCTCAAACAGAGAAATAAGAGAGACGGAGAGTAGACAGTATCCCTTTGAAGACTGAAGAGTTACCAAGACCAAAAAAACCCAACAGTCAAAAAAATGGTTTTGGACTTTTTTACAACTTCAAATGAGAATGACCAAAAATTAATTTTAAGAGTTTTACTTATGACCCAACACAACCCGACTCGGCAGGGTGCACATGTGTGTATGTTTTGGTTTGGTTTGGGCAAAGTAGAGTCACAAGAGACATAGGGGGGAAAAAATTCCAATGCCCCTTGAAATCCCAAACCTTTTTCCAACTCTCATAACTTATACACATGTGAATGTTTTAGTAAAATTAAATGTAGAAATATTCAAAATACATAGAAAACAACATTCGCAAAACCACTCATTTTAAAATATCCAACATGGACCCTAGTGGTTTGGAAAGCAAGAGATTGTGCAATTCCATAATTGAGATTGAGATGACTCATTATAGGGAGGTTAGTCTGGAAAATTATTCAGTTTGAGCGACTTCCAAACCAGAGAAATCAAATCACTAACAGAAAAGGACTGGAAATGCATTGGCATAGGCACCATGGGACCCAGGGGCGGGGGGCTAACAATGGGGGTTCAGAGGCATTTTTTTTTCGAGGGCCACCATGTCTATTTGTCTCTGATTGTAAAGAATATATTTTTCTCAGACGTTTAAGGGGGGCTAAAGCCTCTGTCCCTCGGTTCTGCCCCTCTCCCAGGCTATGCCCCTATAAAAACTATGGGATATTTCTTTTCAAAATTTCAGGGGGGGGGGCTCCTGCCCCCCTGGGCCCCATGTGGCTCCGCCCCCTGATGGGACCTGTGAAGAGAACAGAAGAGTGATCGTGCACATCAGCTGAAAAACTACATGGTAAGCTAGTGCTCCACCTCCGTGCACATTGAAGCCGGAGTTTTCTGTCTACAGTATCAGGTTGGCAACTTGAGGAACAAATAAAGGATCATCATGGGAATGAAAAAACAGGCATATTCAACATGTTAACCGAGAACAACTGTTTACAATTGTATTACAATTTCAGTGCCACTAAACTACAAAACATCCGAGTAGCACCAAATTTATGTGAGAAAGAAACAACAGCATCACTCAATTCTTCACCAACTTGGACAGCAGAATTGTAAATCTCAGATCCCAATGTCTAAACTGTTTATCAGAAGACAGTAGTCATACTTAATAAAATCTGCAGACTTACAGTTCATCTTGCTTCTTGTTTCGCAGCTTGAAATATCCATATGAAAGGGTAATCTCAAAAGCATGTGTAGATGGATCCCAAGATCCTCCCTAGCATCAAGAATCAAAGAAAAAGATAAGCTTGGGCCGGGGATAGCCAAGTTCCAAGTTCAATCAATCCTCATAGCAAGAGATAAATAAAAAGTCCTCATGTTATCGCGTATCAACTATACTGGCTAGATCTTTTTGGTGCATTCCTGTGAGACATAGCACTTGAGAAGTAGGTTTCTCTGTGATTTCTGCACTGAAACAATCACATTATATTGACTAGTGTTCCTTTGAGAATATTAAGGGAGAATTTCATAACACAAAAGAAACAAACATTAAACAGCATAACATCAAGTGAGCATAGTGACAAAGTTGGGGATCGGGAATAATTCGGCAAGGGTCAAGTTTGGAAAAATTTGAAAAAATCAGGGAAATATTTGTGAATTTTTCGGGAAAAACTAAAAAATTATAAAAAGATATCCAACGATTTGATTGGATAATACAAAAAACAAGTAGTATACTTTGTCGAACTAAACGAATTATTGCAAAACTCGTGAAATTAGGGAATAATTTACAAAATCCACGAATAATTCGGGAAAAACCTAAAATTCGCAAATAATTCGGCACACCTATAATTCGCGAATTTTTCAAAAATTTGGAGAATTTTGTTATATTGCAAGTGAGAAGATAAATATTTTTTTTTATAAAAGGGTGATACTAAAAGCAATTTAGCTTGCTGCAGATTTGATAATGAAAAGATGACATTTACTCACGCAGCTTGCCACAAAGTCTGTAACCAACTCTCACTGGTGAGTGTATTCCAAAGTCGTTGATGCCCATTTTATAACTCAAGAAGCAATTACTAGGTGTTCTCAAAGAGCACTACCATGTGTGTAAGTTCTTTTGTGCCTTCTGTCATTATAATACTTATCAACAAGCTTCTTTATGGCATTTCCATCCCGAGCTTTATACGTATAGAGTTCTCCCGAATTATAAAAGAATCATAAAAGTTTTCTCTGTAAGAACCAACTAATTCTCTTTAATTTTTCTCTTTTTAATCATCCCTTGGGTGGAAAAATCCATGCTTCCATTTCAGATAATTATTCAACTTCAGTTTCCTTGATCACCCTTATTCAAATCGTTATGTAGAGAATACCGATATAGGAGTCACCAGTTCATGATGCAAAATCTCATAAAATTCAAACAGTACAACGAATTAACAGAAGCTCTTTCCATTGTTTCTCTGATCATGTGCTGGAAAAACTAGATCCATTCTTCACAAAAAGTAGAATTTCAGGAGCTGACTTCCTTGAAAGTTAACTCAATCATGTGCTTCGTCATTTTCCACGGCCCAAAACTCCAGCACTATCCCTCATAGACACAGAATAGACACAGCATATGAAATAGATTATACTTCCCCAATAATTTGATTGAATAAACTTGAGCTATTTGGAAGCATCCCGCTTCCCAAGTGAGAAAAAATTGAGGGATCCAACTGATGCAGATCAAAACCTCCAAAAAACATCAGGTTTGCCTGCTTAAGAGCAATGTTCTTCAGTCAAATGGACCTTAAACTATGTAAATGGCTTCTATCCATGGAACCTTATTCTGCTTCAAAGCCAACTGGATAAATATGACCTAGTCTCTGCTCAAGCAAGAACTAGGATTTAAAAGAAAGACAAAAGAAAGGCATCGCTCAGTCTTCATCGTGCAAAATAGGATCAATTATTGCAACATAACCATCTTCTTTCATCACCGCAGTCAAATCCTTCAAAACTGCATAAATTTTGCTTGCACTGGGATGAAACTTATCCCCCGCAACAAATAAGTTGGTCTTCTTTCCCACTACAATCCAGCTACATCCGGGCAACTTTCTCACTCCCTTTTCTCTCATAGTCTTCCTTACTGTGTTAGCATTGTCCCAGTTTCCAGATGCGGCATATATATTAGAAAGCAGCACATAAGGTGAAGAATTACTGGGTTCCAACTCAATGAGCTTCTCAGCAGCCCGCTGCCCCCTAACGTCATCCCCATGTATTCTGCAAGCAGCAAGTAATGTGGCCCAGATCATGGCATCAGGTTCAAACTGTAGTTTGTCAATAAACTCTTCTGCTTCTTTGAGACAGCCTCCACGGCCAAGAAGATCGATCATGCAGGCATAGTGATCTATTCTTGGCTGAATCATGTAGTAATTGATCATGATATCAAAGAGCCCACAGCCTTCAGATACCATCCCTGCATGGCTACATGCAGTAAGAACACCAATAAATGTGACATCATCTGGTTTTACACATGCATGCTTCATCTCACTGAAGACCCTGAGAGCATCCTCTGCATACCCATTCTTTGCAAACCCGACAATCATCGAATTCCAGGAAATGACATCTTGTTTGCTATCAATTTGACCAAAAACTTGTACAGAACTTCTCATATCTCCACATTTAGCATACATGTCTACAAGGGAACTACTTGTGTACTCATCTGAATCAAAGCCGGTATGGATGATGAGAGAATGAACCTCGCTACCATCTTTTAAAGCAGCCAAGATAGCACAAGCACTAAGGACACTAGCAAAAGTGGCTTGGTCCGGTATGGCATTGCAGCTACGCATTTCTCGAAAAAACCACAGAGCCTCCTCACTGTAACCATTCTGAGTGTGTCCTGAAATGATAGCAGTCCATAATACCGTGCTCTTTGGATTATGAAACTCCAAGAACAGAATATTTGCATCTTTTTTGCACAGGGATCTCAGATACATGCCCAAGAGCGAGACACCCAAGAAGACATCATCATGTACGAGGCCAACCTTTAGTATATAACAGTGAACCTGCTTTCCCATATTCAACTTAGAAGGTTCACTACATGCATCCAAAATACTTGCAAAGGAGAATTTGGATGGGTTTAGTCCTTCTGCCTGCATTTCTTGAAACAGATTTACTGCTTCCTCTGTGTTGTTTTTCTGAACATACCCGGCAATCAGAGCATTCCTGGAGACCACGCTCCGCTCAGGCATGTTAGAAAGTACTTTATGTGCAGCCTCCATGGCCCCACACTTAGCGTACATGTCAATGAGGGAACTTCCAGCGTAGAGGCTTGATTCAAGACCAGATTTGACAGAGAGGCAATGTACTTGTTTTCCTTTCTCAAGAGCTTGAAGATTTGCACAAGCACTGAGTATACTGGCCATGGACACTTCATCGGGCATAATCCCAACTAAAGTCATTCTTTGAAACATGCTGAAAGCCTCATCCTCGTCTTCTTCCTGCACATACCCAACTATGATTGCATTCCAAGAAACATTATCCCGATTCAAAATGAGCTCAAATTGCTGCCTCGCATCTTTTAGAACCCCGGATTTAGCATACATGTCAACCAATGCATTCCCCACAAATAAGTTTGATTCAAAGTTGTTCTTGACCACAAATGAATGTACTTGGCGCCCTATATCGACACTTTCCAAGCAAGCACATGCACTTAGAACACTGGTAAAGGTAAATTCATCTGGTCGGAAACCACAGAGCCTCATATCGGAGAACAATTCCATGACTTCCCCAGCATACCCATTCTGTGCATAACCTCCAAGCATTGCGTTCCACAACACAATATTTCTCTCATCCAAAGCATCAAATGCTTTCCTTGCATCTTCCATGTTCCGACACTTGGCATACATATTGATTAAAGAACTTCCCACGAAAACATTAGAATCTAACCCCAGTCTGATAGCCTCAGAATGAACCTGCTGGCCCTGACGAAGAATCGCTAGACTGGCAATCACACTCAGAACACTTCCTAATGTGGATCGTGTGGATTTAATACCAGCTTCTCGCATATATTGGAAGAATTTTATAGCTTCCACTTCGTAACCACTCTTGGCATGCCCTGAAATCATCACATTCCAGGCTACAACATTGCGGTTGGGCATCTGGGCAAACAAGTTACATGCATCATTGAGCAATCCTAGACCAACACATGCAGTTATAACGGTTACAAATGCAACCTGGTCTGGTACATGGCCTAATTTCTTCATTTCCTTGAACAATTTAAGCGCTTCCTCGGGCAATCCAATTTGAACATAACCGGCAATCATGGCTGTCCAAGAAATTGTATCGGGGTCCACAGCTCTATCAAATATCCGCCGAGCATCAATCACAAAATCGCATTTAGCATACATGTCAATTAGAGAGCCTTCACAGAAAGAATTCAATTCAAAACCCATCTTAATTACATTGCAATGAACTTGCTTACCAATTTCAAGGTCCATCAATCTTGCACAAGCAGACACAACCATTGCACAAGTGAACTGATTTGGCGGGGTGCCATCATTCCGCATTGATCGAAAAGACAGAATAATCTCTTCCAGCAATCCAGACCTTGAGTACATAGACAGAATCGAATTCCATGCCGACCCGTCTCTCTCGTCGAGCCGATCGAAGGCCTTTTTCGCAGAGTCGACATTGCCACATTTAGCATACAAATCAACAAGAGCATTGCCTAGCTTCCCTTTCAATCCAAACCCGAATTTCAGGCTCTGGGTATGGAGAATTTTACTGTTTTTTGAAGTTTGAGTTTGTCGTTGAGGCATTTCGTCGATCAAACGGCGGGTTTGAATTAGCTTGCATTCTTGCAAGCAAGTTTTCAAGAGATGAGTATATATGTGATGCTCTGGAGTTAAACCAACCTGAACATTTCGATTTAGCTTCTCGGTATTTTGCGAAATCGTTGAGAAATCAAATCGAAGAACAGGAACTGGGCTCGATTTATGTAGCTTTCTTAAAGGAGTTATACGATGCATTGACTCGGAGGCGATTCCGACATGACTCGGTCCGGACTCGTAACAGATTAAAAGGCGTTAGTTTCTGTAACCACTAGTGAGCTGTTTAAAATTTTTGGCGCCTTTTCTAGACGAGAAAAGTAAAAACCCTAGCTCGCAATGTGTGCTCTTCCTTTGGCATAGTTCCTGGGAACAATTTTGTACTTCCTGGGAACATAAATGGATATGGAGTGCATCATGAATATAACCATATTTAACTTATGTAATAATTTTGTTTTTTTTTTCCCTAAACGTGATTCTATTGTTTGATTCTATAGTGTTATGTTCTTCATAATTGATTACATATGTCAAACACACGTTAACTTAACTAATACTCCAAAAGCCCTGGAATGCTTAAAGCCAAGTCCTATTAATTTAGGATCGTAACATACCATCACGCTTCCGCAGTCGACTTGCTTGACGACTCTCATTCTAAGTATACAAGTAGCCCTTTCTGCGGTGACTATCAGTCTGACGGCATACAACCATTGTCTCTATTTTTTTTTGTGATGACTCTCACTTTGCTCCATTTTTTGTGATGACTCTCACTTTGCTCCTTTCGTGACTTGAACCCGAAACGTGGAGGCCAACTTTGATATCAAATGATATGAACTTAACCAATACGTCAAATGCCCTAAGACTAATGGAACGCGTAAAGTCAAGCCCTATATCTATTTAGGATTGTAACACGTTCTCCACACATAATTGATTATAATTAAGAATTAAAACTTATAAAAATCAATATTTTTAAAATGAGAGAATCACCGGTATTGATATCAAACAAGCCTAAAGTTTGGCGAGTTACTAAAGAAATAGAACAAATCCTCACCTACTAACATAACATGAGCTTGGAAGAGCATAATCCCACATAATGGGTCACCCATCGAGTTACTGAGTATGGAGATCCATTTTTTGGACTCAAGCTTCTCTACCTCTTCAATCTCTCTATCTTCATTGAATTCCCTTATTAGAACCTTATTCTCTATATAAGTGGGAATCCATATCTCGTTTTTAAATAATAAAGATCATTTTGAAAAAGAATTTGACAATATCTCTCTCAAGTTTAAGAGGCTTGATGAGCTTTATGGCATGCAAAATTGGATGCTTACACTAATTTTCACATAATCTTAAAGGGTCATATATAATTGGTTATGCTCCCCCTAATCACTTTTGGGAAGATTATGGAATCACCGGTTATCTATAGCATGACCAATTGAACCAAATGCTATTATTCAGTCAAAAATCTCACATGAGCAGTTACAAGCTATTAAACCAGTTTTGATATTCTGAACCAAACCACACTTAAGAGAATTAATTAATACCTTCTAAGTTGGTAAATATATGACATTAGTTAAGAGACCTTAAGGCTACGTTTGGATTTGTGGAATTAGAATTGACCTAAAGAATTGAATTCTACGGAATTAAAATCTATTGAATTGAATTCTATAGAATTTATAATTCTGCCATTTGGATGCACTAATAATTAGATGAAATTTGGCAAAATTAATTTGAATAAAATAATAAGAATATATAATTATGCAAGTAAAATATTTATTAAATTTAATTATTATTTTAATTTAAAATTATTATTAAGTTATGTATTAAATTATTATTTACATAAGATAATTAGTAAATATTAAATGAAGACTTTAAAATTCTAATTTGAATATAATAATAAGGAAATATAATTATATAAGTAATATATTTATTAAAATTATAATAATTATATAATGTATTAAATTATAATTTGTCAAATATAATTATTCCTATCAGTATTATTTATAATTTTATTTATTGATTTATAATAATTAGTATTTAATATACTAAGATATTATTTATTAAATTTAAATATTATTATAAATATTGTTATTATTTATTATTTTATGCAATAAAAAATTATTTACATAAGATATTTAGTAAATATTAAATGAAAGTTTGAAAGTCTAATTTGAATATAATAATAAGGATATATAATTATATAAGTAATTTATTTATTAAAATTATAATGTACAATAATTATTTTATGTAATAAATTATTATTTTAAGTTTAACATTTTTATCTCTTATATAAATAATATATTTATTAAAATTTAATTAATACTATAAGTTATAATTATTAATTTATATAATTTCTAATTATTATATTTTGTATCAAAGTTTTATTTACATAAAATAATAATAATTAAAATATTTAACTTATTATTTATTAAATATAATAATATTAATTATTTAATATAGTAAATTATTATTTATTAAATTTAAATATTATTATCATTATTATTTATACTATTATTTATAATTTTATTTATTAATATATATTTATTATTATTTATTTTAGTAAATTATTATTTATTAAATTGAATTATTATTATATTTTTTAAATTATTATTCATTTAAGGTTGGGAGAGAGATTTTCATAAAGTTAGTGTCTTTCCTTCAATTCCGCAATAGTGTGGATTTGTCAAATAACACCTCTCAGTAAGGATTTGAATTCTGTTTATTTAGCCTATGAAATCACTACTTCAATTCCGTGCGGAATTGACGATTCCAATTCCAAACTTTTTAATAATACATACCAAACGATAGAATTGGAATTCAAGAACGGAATTGCCAATTATGTCTACCAATTCCACAAATCCAAATGCACCCTAACTGTTTTTTTGGTGTAAAACCTAGCCAAATAGGTAACTTCTTGGTGTAAACAAGGTGAGTTTGTAGCCACGTCCTCCTCACTTGTTTGATGTGAAAACCTTAGTGAATTGGAATAAAAATTCATCTTTTATCGAAGTCTTGAACCCCTGGAACCAAACATAAAGACCCATGCACTACTGGTTATGTCCAACCAGCTATACCTAACATGCACAAAAAGTACCTCTAATCTCCTTCCTCCAAGAAAGCCCTCGTGCTGGGTTATTGTCCAAGATAGTGCAGAAAAGGGTTACCAAATTCGTTGTCTCTTATTGTAGAGACTCGAACTTTCTTTCATGCCTTTAATAGAATTAATAAGGGTAGTTTGATATTTTGTTATGTTATTATGCATGTTGTGATTATGACTAAGCGATGTAGAGGGTTTAAAGGCTTAAGTGTTGAAAAAAGTAGAAAAACAGAGCATGCGATCAATCGCAAAGTAGCTACGATCGATCACGCTCGGTGAAAAACTGGGAAATGTTTCTGTTCAGTGTACGATCGATCGCAGGTAAGTTACGATTGATCGCACTCAGTCAAATTACCTAAGAAATTTTCTGAGTAGTATGCAACAGATCACCTTCAGGTGCGATCGATTGAACTGGAGGCTACGATCAATCGTTGTGTATGTGCAATCGATCGCAGTCCCGCGCAGGTGTTTTTAAAAGGGGTTACGGAATTCGGAGTTTTAAAGCCCTAGATTATAAATAGAGGTTCTATTTCGAGGGTTTTAGAGTTTCTAACTATTCTAAACCTAATTGGGCAAATGAGGAGAGAAAATCCTAGGTTTTCAAGAGGGTTTGGCTTGGAAAGGAAGAAATTGCTCAAGGGAGAAGAAGTTTTAGCTTGGATATCAACCCCAAAGCTTCAAGGAGCTTCATCTAGTAATTTGGATCAAATAGAAGGATCCCTAAGGTCGATATCCCTTCTAATCTAACTCTATTATTGATCTATTGTATGATTTCACATGATTAGATAAGATTATCGAATGTTTATTATGAAAATAAGTAGATTACTATGCTTGAGATTTAAAATGAGCTATTAAATGTATTTGATGATTTTATGAAACATGATAAAGGGAATGAATATTGTATTATAGTATGTGATGATGTTTATAATGAATTAGATATATGTAAATGATAATGGATGGATTGAATGACATGGATATGGTTTGTGGAGGAAGGGAAATGATAATGGATGAGTTTTGATTGTATGATTATGGTTTGGTGGATGTATATGAATGGATGATGGAGTGTGAATAATGGAGGAATGACAATGGTTCAAGAATAATAGATTAGATATATTAATATGGATGTTTTGAATTGAAAAATGTAGAAATGATGTTATTGCAATTGTTTAAGTATGTTGAAGAGATATCAATGCATGTTATGATAAATTATGTCATATTTATACTGCATGGTGATTGACATTCGGATATGCCAAAGCATAGATAAAGTCCTCCACGTTGAGAATTCTCTAACTAGAGAGACATAACCTAATGAAGATTTTTGACAGAAGATGGAAATCTAGGCAATAATTGAGTTCGGATATTAATCATGACACTCAAGCACAAGTTCACATGCGTGGTAGATTACAAGTTTCACATGTATACAAGCATGACACGGACATTGCATGGACACTGAACATTGGACATTGAAATGAAAGTACAAGTACAAGAACAAGTACAAGGACAAGAACAAATACAAATATTAGAAACAAGAACAATTACAAGAATAAACATTGCATGATTTTACAAGGACCTTGAATTTCAAGTAGCTCAAGTATTTGTTAATGCTCTCCATGGATAAGATTGCAAGTCCTGGATAATTATCATGGACATTTGATATCTAAGAGCTCTAGGGGCTTACGCTTCTGTCGATGTACCTCCATGGATTTAATACAAAGACCTCGATGCCTACTTTTATGGGAAAACAAGTATGCATGAAAACTCATAGTACAAGTTCAAGAGTCACACAAGTACACGAGTTAAGATGATGTCAGGATCTGTTCACATGATTCCGCACTCAGATTATGTACATGTTATATGAAATTGTTATTGATTATGTAATTATCGCATGAAATGGATATTGAGCATGTATAGGTATTATTGCTATTGTTAGTTAGATTGGATATCCGCTAGGTGTTTTCAATGCTCAGTCGTTGTTATTGTCGTCAGGTTTAGTGCAAGAGCATACGGCGGAGCCGTGGATTGAGAAGCAGTACTTTGAAGAAGGAGAAGCAGTTGAACTTCCAGAAGATGGAGCCAGAGATTTTGATAGTTATCCCTACTATTAGATCGTAGTTTACTTTTTGAGCAGTATTGTTTAGACTTATGTTATTTCAGTATGTTGTTTTAGACTATTTACTATTATTTGATGACTTTATTCTACTCGATTTTGATGGATTATGTTGGGCTCATTTCCGTTGTTTAGGATGGTTTGAATTATATATATCAACAGAAATTTTTCATTGCTGTTTTGGAAGAATTATCTTTTAGTTCTGCCTTATTGCTATTGAAGTCAAGCAAGGATAAGTAATATGGCGGACCCAAAGTCTTATTATGTCCAAGGTGGGGGGTTTTGGGGTCGTTACAACAAATCGGAACCCAAACCAAATTGCCATTTTGTTCAGATTGGTTCGTGAAATTGATCGAAGCACACAATTCTTCCAAACGGTATTGATTTGCCAAATTTTTTATTTGAGTTTGTTGATATTTTCTTTGGATTTGGCAAATTTATACTTTGGGTTCGATGGTTTCTTCTTTTGGTATCATGAACCACTCAAAAAATACATTTTAATGGATTTCCAAGATAATTAATTATAATATATATATGTTTTACATGCTTAAGTAAGCAAACCAAGCTAGCGACCCAAATTAAAGAACCTAAGCGAACCAAAAAACGAATTCTCTCATCATATCCCTAGCAAACTAGGTGCACTTTAGAATGCAAACTGCGTACCATGAATCTAAATTCAAACTGAGTGATCGCACTCTAGAGTGCAAACTGCGTACCATGAATCCGAATTCAAACTGAGCGAACCAGGTAACATTGGTGGAACATACGGAGTAGTTGAGCCCAAATGGTTGGGATAAAGCTCAGATGAAAATGGTGACCTAGGAGTTGACTTGGACCGGATCTACCTAAGCCCTAGTGGACTGACCCAACCCAACTTCGGGTTGGTTTGGCCCTTCCACACTTAAGGACCTACTCGAGTTGTTGGGAAATGCACTCCTAATGTTGGATGATCAGAAATTGCAGTCACCATGATCTCCTTCTCACATCTCTTTTAACGATATGAACATGCACACCCCAATATACTGTTCACAAAGTGTACGCTTACGATTATTTAGGGGTCATTTGGTTTGGACTATTGGAATCAATTTAATCGCTTATAACGGCTTATGTTGGAATTATGACAAAATAATAACATTTAGTTTGGCCAGTCATAAACGATTTGTAATAACTAATTAATTATAAAAATAACTGGTGATTTTATAATCTCGTCAGAATGTGATTATGAGGGAGCTTAACCGCTTTTGCACCTTTATGATTATGTGAGAATTATTGTAAGCACCCAAATTTACACTCAATTAGGACTACAAGACCCCTTAAGCTTCACAAAGATTCATCAAAATATCTTTTTTTTTTCTCAAAATGAGCAAAATACCATGTCCAGATAATCACTTATCGTCAGAGTGCCAACCAACCATAATTAACAACGCTTATTCATGACAATGCTTATTGTGTAATTAATTATGACTATAATAATTCGAATCAGACAAGTACTTAATTAGGTTGATTTTAGACGAACAAGACCCCCATTTTAAGTTTGGGCCAATTGGCGGGTTGGGTCATAAACTGCCACCTTAATTTATACATGGAGGGTGTTTAGGAGCATATTGGCATGGAAACTATGTACAAGGTGGGATGTTCTCTCTTCCTAGTAATCTCGTTTCCTAAGAAGCTTTGCTTAATTCCATTATGTCTCCTTAAATAGTTAAAGAGAGCTGTGTGTGAGACATAAGTGATTGACATGAGACTACAACCTAAGGTATAGCCCCTAAGCAAATATCGATGGGTTTGAACCTAAAGGGCCTAGCTAATTCTCTACACATATCTCACGTGATTGAGAAAGACATGTGCTTTGTGTGCCAAAAAATTTTGAGCCTCACTTCCTCCTTCTCTTTCACTTCATTTCTCATTTTTGCTTTTCAATCTGGTACCTATGGTTAGGAGTACTGAGAGATGGGGAGGAGTAGGATGACATATATATTCTGCTGCTTTTAAACAAGAAGATGATAGAAAAGGCCCAGTTTGATATATAGACATTACATGCACCTATCATACAAGAACATAAATTCTGTGCTCCAAACAAACATATGCTATAGTTCAGAACCAAACACCAGAAGATATCGTAAATAAACAAATGGTAATCTGTGTTCAACTCCAAATCTAGATGAGAATTATACTGTAATCATCCTCAAACCTCATGTCATCTGGATATTGAAGTCCTCCATCTCCCAAGCAATTATCTTCCAAGCTCATATCCAATAAAAACCCATATCCATCATCACCTTTAGAGTTGCTATTATTGATGGTAGTGTTTTTTACCTCATTAGGGAACTCAAGAAGATTAGGGTTTATGGATGCTAGATTTAGCAGAGGACTTGGACTGTGATCTTGATGGTGTGCAATTTGGGGGAATGAGGGGACTTGTTGATACCAACTAGGCATGGTTTGGTCAGTAGGAGGAGATGAGGTGAAATTTGGAGAAAAGGCATCATTTGTGGTCTCAAGCTCATTTTGGAGTCCAAGGTTGGTGATGTGCTCTCCTTTGCTCTTGTGAAAGACTCTGCATAGCACCCAGTCTTCCTGTCAATCAGTTTAACCATGTTAGCAAAGAAATGAGCACCCAAGATTGCAGAGAATTTGATCATTTGTGCACATCTATCTCTCTCTCTCTCTCTCTCTCTATATATATATATATATAAAATCAATGCTAGGTCCACTTTATGGTCGTCCACATTCCTCTTTTTTTTCTTTTTTTTTATACAAGGAGATAAAATAGTATGACACTTTACCATATTTATTTTGTCTTCTTGTATAAAGAAAAGGGAGAGTAGATGACTGGAAAGTAGACCTAGCATTGCTCATACATACACATGTGAAATTTGTTAACATTCACGAAGAATGCGAATGTTATAAAGATATGTATATATATATATATATATATATAAAACGGGTATCGTTAACCTTCACTAGGGTGAAAAAAATAGTAGAGGTTATCAAGTTCATGTCCGTAAACATCATAACAATACACATGGTGCTCCTACAATGGCGACCCATCATTTGAAGGATGCCACTTAGGAAAGCTCATAGGTCATAAGACTCGACCACGTAGGGCAATTAGCCAATCATAACCATCCACTGGATTATTCACCATATATATTTCATCAGATTGGATGATTATAATCTTCGGACCGAGTTGATTCTTTTAACTAAGAAATGTCCTATGTTGTACCCCTCAAATACCATTTCCTCCAAGCCTGCATATATGCCTTCTTGTCTAGACCATACTACACTCTTCAAGTCTTATTTTGAGGAGTGCTAGCCCTACTCTCAGTCAAACCTTAGTCTCACCCACAACCAATCACTTGTCCACTTTGCAGTGATTAAAGAACTGTTTCACCAAATAATGGACAGGTGGTTGGTTAAGGGTGAAAGTATAGGTTGACTGAGAGTAGGGCTAGCATTCCTCTTTTTTTTTTTACACGGGTTTCCGAGCCTCTTAAAGCACCCGACTAAGTCGCCAGGCACGTGCAGAGCCCTCTCTCCGCACGCGCCTAGAAAGTCGGGATAAATCCGGATAGTGGCCAACGAAACTCAGAACCTCCACTTCCTCAGGCGTGGTCCTGGCCATCAGCCCAACCCCTGTTAGTTTTCAAAGTCTTATTTTGTAGTGTAATTAGCTTATGTATATGTGAAAGTAGTGAGAACTGACCTTAGGAGGCATAGATGGATTCTCTAGACGGAACTCGTGCATGACCCAGCAAGTCTTGATCCCTTTGGGAGCTCTATTACGATAGAACACTAGCGACTTTCGCATCCCAACAATAGCATGTGTGGTTGGGTCGAGCACAGGACGATCCTTCCCAGTAGCTTTCCAATATCCGGACATTGTGGCTCGATTTGCACGGAAGCCGTTCGCATACTTACGGTCCCGAAAGCTGAAGAAGTACCACTCCTTCGCACCGAACTTAGCCACCTCTGAGACCATTCCAATGTGGATTAGGTTTTAGTGTCAGTTTTACATGAATGTTTTCACCAAAAAATAGCATAATGGGTGTGGTTTTGGAGACCCGTTGACTAGCCGGTTCGATTTCACCGCAGGTTCCGATTTTACCGCTCATATAAGGATAAGGGGAGACTTAAAAACGTTAAAGACTTCCGTTGTGTTTGGATGAATTTCTGGACTGACTTGGACTTCTTTTTTTTTTTTATGAAAGTTAGGAGTTGTAAAAAATTACATTTAGTTTGTTGTTCATTTTTATTTTTTGCAGAAATCAAAAGTATATAGTTGTCAAAATTTTGATTTTTAAGGGAAGTGGCAGGGGGTGACTTCTATTAAAAGGGAAGGTTTCAACTTTTGAGAAAAGTCACCATACTCTCATTAGCTCACATTTTGCAAAGAAACGAGTTAAAAAGTCACTTTTCAGAGAAGTTTAACCAAACAAGGGCTTAGAAACGTTGATTAAAATTTACCTTCTTCTAAAAATGTCCCTATGTTATTTCTAAAAGATATTCCTCAAGTTTTTATACCCAAAATGTATTCAAATATTTTTTATAGTCAGAATGTCCCTAATTTTTTTTATTTTCCAAATGCCCCCAAGTCAAGTTTTCATACCCAAAATTGCCTCAATTTTTTTTTTATAGTTATAATGTTCAAAGATTTTTGGTTCCCAAAATGCCTCTAAGTCAAGTTCCTATACCCAAAATGCCCCATAGTTTTTTTACCCAAAATCCTCCTCAAGTTTGCCCATATTTCATATCTTTATTTCTAAAATGCACAAAAAATGCCCTCAATTTTTTATTTATCCAAAATGCTCCTAAAGCTTTTTGGTTTTACAACATGCTCCTAAGTAAGGTTTCTACACCCAAAGTGTCCCTCACAATTTTGTTTATTGAAAATATCCCTGATCAAGTGTATACCTAAAATGTCCTTTGAGATTTTTTTTTTCAAATTGTCTCTCAAATTTTTATACTGTCTATGTACGCCCACATGTACAAGAAAATTATTTCGATGCCCTGTTATATAGTTGATCTCACATGCATCACACTTACGGCCCACTATTATATATCTTTACTATTATAAAGAGAATGTGTTGGTTGAATTGTTATAATGAAAAATTTACCCTTATATTTATCTTCTACGTACCTTCTTTACTATTATAAAGAGAATATGTCAATTAAAAACGTTGATTGAATTGTCATAATGACAAAATTACTCCCTCACTAGGGTCCCTATTCACAGTACTCTCTCTTCCCCCGACTAAGGTCCCTCTCTCTCACGTGCAGCCCACTAATGTGTATATATATATATATAGAGAGAGAGAGAGAGAGAGAGAAAGAGAGAGAGGATTGTTAACCTACATAAAGATTAGTGAAATTAGTAACCTTTATTTTTTTGCGGTTAGAATATTTGTTTATTTCAAATAAAAACTAGGGACATCTTTGGTAATCATTTGGGACGAGGAGACAACAAGTGCACTTGTTTGCCAACGTATATCTTTTATTTGTAATTGACGTGCCCTTTCTTCATCTCAAATGATCCAAACGTCCCTACTTTATAGGGGGCTTGTTCAAATTTTCAAATAGGTAAAGTATATATATATATAATGGGCAGCGCTCACTAGAAGTTCTAGTCATAAGTGCCTCCTCTAGAAATACAGCAAAGTTGTATTCGAACCCCACCATTGGATGTCAAGGTGGATAACTTAGGAGACACTTAATAAAAAAAATATTTCGGTCCAATTATATCATAGTTTGTTATCATTAATCTTCTAGGGTTCACTAGACCCTTACTAAGCTGTAGAAATTCCTGATTTTTTGACCTTCAATTGGATGGACTAAAAACATCTAATCGGCCTATTTTTTGTCATGAGTCTCCCAAAGAATCCACCTTATAAGATCATATTTGTGAAGACCACCCAAATTAATGAGTATAACCAATTAAAATTGTTTGTCAATAATTCAGATAAAAGAAAAAACAGCAAGAAGTGATAGTGCAAAATAATGGTGAGCAACAATGATTTCAAAAACAATAGGAAGGTAAAGTTAACCTACCTGGTAGCTGCCAGGGCTCACATGTATGCAAGTCTACTTCCACCATGGTCCCTTTTGAAACTCTCTCATTTGCTATCTTTTTGTAGAGATAATGGCAGACCAACTCTTCATCACTTGGGTAAAACCTAAACCCTGGAGGAAGTGTAGCCTCTATGTCCCTTAAACCCATTTATTGTTGAGGAGGGAAAATGGTGACTGACAAAGGTGATAGAGTTTTTGAGTTTGAAATCCTATAATGTAATTTATAGTTAGGGAATGTTGGGAAATATACAGGAAGCTTAGATTTCTTTGATGGAACTAGAGGAGGAGAATAGGTTGAAAAGTATAGGGGCTTGGGGGAGGAAAACTAATGCTATATATAAGCAAAATCAAAGGGATGTAATAAAGAGAAACCCTCCAAAATGCCCTAATTTTCTTCATAATTCAACAAGTAATACAAGTTTACAAAAAAAAGAAACTTGGGTAGTTCTCCAAAACATGGCTTATTGATCAAACTCAAGATCATACGCCGTACACATGGTGACGGATTACTCAATCTCAACTGATTAGGTCACAGGCCTAGTCACCCAATGACCACCATGGGCAATCCTATCCATCCAATGTATGGATTCTCCTACTGACCATTCATTTACTCATTCTTAGCTGTTTAAGTGTCTCTCTTGATCAAATGGTTGGCATTATGCAGAAACTATACAATTTCCGGGCTGTTGTTATCAAAAGAATTGCCTAAAACCTGTTAGCCAAGGCAGATAATAATCTAATGGCGTGCATCAACATCCGACAATACCATTGGACTATTTTATATATAGGAGTAGTTGCGTAAAATGCCTTCGAACTTGAAACGTTTAATGTAAGTCTTAATTAAAAAAAATATACTTAAAATGTTGTGTTGGTTCGGAAGAACAATAATTTCGGTCGAGGTACCTGGTTTGTTCCTGATAAAGGTTAGAATGTCAGCCAGGAATTTGGCCCAGTTATCCCAAAAAAAGATAGAAAAAACATGTCTTATGAGATATACTGTAAATTCAGTACCTCTTATTATGGCAAATAATATAAAATTTCAGTTATCATTTTCTGCATGATATGGCCTTTGATCATAGATAATGCAAAAATGGATTCAATTAGGGTAAAGCTGTGTTTAGGGTTGCTAAGCATTTTAACAAATGAGTACTAACTAAAGAGAGAAATGAATGCTATGATTTGTAGTTCCACCTTGCACTCTTGGGTTCAGCAACAAATGAAAAAAGTTCATACATGGTGCAATTAGAAGTGTCCGAGCATTTTGGATCGATGCGCTGGTGGGCCATGGCTAAGGTAGGGTCCATTAAATATAATGGATTTCAGGCCCACCATATATTTCTTTTACAATAATCATGAAGAGGTGACAAAATATTCATATATTGTGGACTACGTACTATTTGTTTAATTTTAAGTTTTATGTTTAGCCACAGATACAATAATAATGAAAATATAGACAAGGGAATGTACGTTTGTCACTACATGCATAATCTGATGATAATATTTAGAAATATAGTATAGATTTTGATAATGATTTGAATGAGGTCACTATGATTAGCACAAAAGATGGAAATAATGGAGCCCAAATTTCACCTGAATGCGACAGAAGAACCCTAATATCTCACATGAGGATTAAAAGGTCAAGAATAACCCTATAATCACCGAAGACGACAGGTACCATATGTCCGTAGCCTCTTCAAATTAACGAACATTATTGTCCTACCCTTAAGAGCTGATTCTTATCCGGCACGCTGCCAAAAGCGGTGCGAACGACCATGAAAATGGCTCGGAGAAGGTCTGTGTTGTTCGAAAAAAAAAAAGTGGGTAATGCAAAATGTGAGGGTATTTTTGACAATATACCCTATTAGTGATCAACTTTAAGTTATTGCCACCTTTTTTGTGAGTTATAGAAGAATCCCTTATTGTTGTGTGAATTTGAGTAACCATACACCAAATAATGAAAAAGAAAATTATGGTTAGGGTTTTTCTTGGAGGGTATTTATGCTAGGTGAGAATGATGTTGTAGAATGAATGAGAGCTTCATAATCCCTTCTCCACAGCCAAAAATTCTCATTCTTTCAAGTGTCCTTAACTCAATTCACTTCCATAAGTTAAGGGCTCTTCAGAGGCCAATTGGGCAACTCAAGGATAAATGTCACCAATCACCTATGATTCAACTATATTCTTTTTTATTTTTAAAAGATATTTTTTAGGTCTCCTGACATGGACACCTGTCATTCTTAAATATTCATTGTCTACTTGTCTTTATTGTGGGTATTGTGAATCTCATTTCAATGATTATTTTTAACATTTAGAATATGAAAAGTTAAAAGTCTTCTTGTTTTCCTTGAGTCCCAAGATAACAATATTGCACAGTGAAAATTGAGAAGCAAACAGAAGAACTTCTTCTTCTCCTCTCTTCCTCTCCCTCTCTCTAGTTTGAGCAGATATGAGATGAGTTTATATACCAAGTCAAAATCAGTATAATATTATAAATTATCGACCAATCTAAAAAATTAAAGAAAAACATTTTGATAAATTTCAAGCATAATTTTAGAAGAGTTCTTCTTTTTCACTACAAATCTTCCTATTAAATTTTTAGAAGGATAACAATTTTCATGTATGTTGAAAAATCTTGTGGATTTTTTATTTTTGGATATTGTGAGAATATCATCTTTAACATTAGATATATGTCAAATTTGGAATTATACAAAATCAAAGAACTATCAAAATGTAAACATTTAAAAGTTCCCTATATTTTATAGAAACTAAACATATGGTTTGGTCAGTTCTTGAAAAGAATTGCAGGTTGTATCTATCTCTCTTTGCAAAATCAAATTCCAAAGAAAATATTTGCTTAATCATTTTATAAAAATATTTACATATAGTGATATTTATAATATAAAAAAAAGTCATATTGTTTAAGGATGTAATTAGCCTACTAAGTTGGTAAATTAAGTCATTGGGTGTCGAAACCATGACCTAAGTTCAAAATATGTCCTAACCTATCCGTGAGTTCTACGCCAAATTATCGATATCAAGCAACTTACGCGCATTGATTCCAAAGCCACCTTCTGAAAACACAAATAAACTGTCTTAAACAAGAAGAGCTTGGATTCTCATTATAAGTTAAGTAAGATGAGACTTGAGTTTCCCTTGATTTATTTATGTTTTTCATTTTTGATAAATTTTCATCATATTTTTTATATACTTCTTCACTATTATTTTCCACTATACCAATTAAATTAAATAACAATGTCTCCTCAAATTCCTTCTAATGGAACCTGCAGTCCATCAGTATATATATTCTCAAGAAGTAGAAAGAACTCCAATTCCCAATATTCTACCGAAAATCTTAGGAATTCGTTAATAGTTGGAATAGATTCGTAGACTGGTACTATGGTCAGTACGTACATTTTAAAACTTGCCCAAGTCATTAAAACTAACTGACCCAAATTAAGAATATCCATATCTGAAATATAGTCTCTAGATTCTCTAGTTTGGAAGTCTATGGGTAAGCCTAATTCCTTACTAATTAAACAGTCCATAACAGAAAAGTCTTATGGATCAGAAAGGGTTATTAGACCAGTGCAAATCTTCTTTAACTAAATGTTCTAAATAAAAATTCTTGCTCATCAACCGGATGGGAAACTAAGAATATCCTTTACTGCCGGCCGACCTCGTCCAGAAAATCGAAAACCATCCTGACCCCACCCCCCCCAAAAAAAAAAAATTCTCAGATCCGACAACAAAATACTTGTTTGTCGGCAAAATCTATGGCTGCGTCAGATTGACACAAAATAACAAAACATGCCGTTAGAGTATAGTTCGTCACAAAGAATTTGTGAGGTTGATAGCTATCGTTAAATATATCCCGAAAGTCATAAGCTAGAAGGGTGACATTCTCATTCTCAATTAGACGTGAGCCGAGCTTGGCTTGAACATGTTGAGGCTCGAGCTCGACTTTAACAAGCTTGACCAAGCTTGAACTTGATTCAAGTTGAACCGAGTTCGGGTAGGCTCTAGATTAGATTGATTCATAGGGTTATTTTGATAAAAATATTTATTAATAAATTATAATTCAAGAGTAGAGTCGGGGGTCAGGTTTTTACCTTTAAATTTCTTGGCTTTCCTTTGCTGGTACTATCTCCCACACTTATTTATTATAAATTAAAAGGTATTATAAGTTAGGATAAAAAAAGTCAAAATATTATTATCGTTATGTTTGGATAAATTTCTGGACTAACTCGTTTTCTTTCTTTATGAAAGTTAAGAGTTATAAAAAATTACATTTAGTTTGTTATTCATTTAGTGCATAGAAGTCTAAATTTTGATTTTTAAGAGAAGCTGACAAGGGTGAATTCCACAGACTTCCACTGAAAGAAAAGATTTCAGCTTTTGAGGAAAGTCACCACAACTCTCATTAGCTCACATTTTGCAAAAAATGGAGTTAAAAAGTCACTTTTCAGAGAAATTTAAGGAAACAAGGCCTATGTATTAATATAAAAAGTGGCCTTGTGCCAAGGGGGCACTTGGGTGTGTAAGTGTGTTATAGTGTGTGGGTGTGTTAATCAAAAAAGAACAAATTAGTCCCACATCGATGGGCTCTTAGGTCCCCTTAAAGCCCCACCTCCCTCTCTTTTTTGAGAGGGTTGTGGGTGTACTAAGACTTGCGCCAAGAGGTTGGGTGTGTGTTTGTGTGTTAATAAGAAAAAAACAGTATCACCAAAAATATTTCATATATATATATAACATTTCGAATTGAGCCGACGAGCTGGCTTGGCTTGAGTACATCATAATTTTCAATGACCAATTGAATATTGTATAGGAACCTGAAAATTAAACATTAATCTGTCTTTTTCAAATAAAAAAATGCATATGCTTCAAATTGGAAGATTTGATCGATCGATAGCTTGAAAAGGTAGTAAATTGTTCCCTTACAAGCATTGTGAGACCCACATTTCTTAGCAACATCAACTAAATACAGGTTGGTTCTTACGTGGCTACGCGGATTTTAAGCATATTCGACACTGGCTTTTTGCGAAGCTGTTAAACTCAGTACCTTCATTGATGCCCATTCTCTACCAAACAATCCTTTCCTTCATAATTTATTATTTTCATTTCTTTTGTTTGACACCTCATTTTGTTTGGATTTTAGCTCTTCTTGGACAATTGTCTCTCTCACATAAATTCTTTCCTTTCAATTATGGACAAAGAAGATCTTTTCATTTATGTTCCATTTGTTTCCATGTAAAATCTGGGAAAATAAATAAAATCCGCTGAGCAAGATCATTCTCCATGGATGGATAGCTTGAAACAAAGAACAAAATGTGGGCCCACACTGTAACCCTTGTTTCAATATTCGATAAACAAGATGTGGGGCAGAGAGTACAGAGTTCAAGTAGCTTTTTCAAAAAAACGATTTATTTTAAAATTTGTATGTTATTTTCTCATAAAATTAAAGTCTCTTTAAATATATTTACCAAAAAAAATAATATATATCATTAATCATATTTCAAGATGATGGAAATACCCCTTAACCGTTTGTCACATGAAAATTTTAAAATGAAAAAAAAAATCACTATTCACATATATTTCTTCAAATGAAAAAAATTATCATTCCATGTGTATTTTTCAAAATGATAAAATACCACCTTTTCAAATATATTTGTCAAAATAACAAAAATAATCCTCTTTACTAATATTTTCTAAAATATCAAAAATACTCAGTCGTGTATTTTTAAAATTGACGATAATTTTTCAACTAGAGAATTTATAAAAATACCATCTTTACATGTTTTATTCGAATGATAAAAGCAGTACTACTCTTACATGTGATTTTCAATGTTTATTTATTCCAAACACAAGTATAAATAATATGAATAAAATTTTTTAATTTTATTTTCAAGGATGCAACCAAACAACAAAAATTAAGTGAAAAATTCATATTTTACCATATGTCGTAAAACCATTTGCGCACAAACAAACAGAACCATTGTGTATATTGAGAATATTCTTTGCACGGATATTAGGCCAAAGTATATCATGTTGTTGAGGCCTAGTGTTTTCAGTTAGAGAGAGAGAGGGACTTGTAAGTCCTTAGTAAACCAAATCTCCCAACCTGCTACTCGCTCCTGCTTTCAAACCTCTCTCTCACGGTTTGAGGTGGGATGAAGTGTTGTTTCAACTTTTGTAGAATATGTTTACAGAGAGTGCGATTTTTGTACAAAATTTCATTTTTCATATTAACTGGGGTATATTTTTTCATTTCTCTTTGTAGGGTACACGATTCTTACATAGGTTTGTTTAATATGACTACAAATTTGAATGATTTTATCAGTGGTTACTGAGCTTGCAACCCTTATGATTAGCAAGGGAAAAGATCATTCTCCATAGATGTGGGCCCCTACCGTGTTAAACATTCAGGTGCTCATGATCCCCGAGAGTACAAGCAATTGAAGTTCAAGAAATTTGAATGACTAATCAAATTGCAGAGTTCCCAATCCGACATCTCATTAGTTCTTTGAGTTTTAAAGACCATGAAATCAATGCCATTGCTGACTGTTGGGCCATGACTCATCCAAAATTAATCCAATGAGCCTATGGAACTAATTAACTAACCTACCCACCTGACGATATGGTGAGTACTGAGTAGAGAATTTTTTTTTTGGGGAGCCAAGAATGATGAGTAGAGATTGTTCATCTATTAATCCTCAATGGCTAGGATCAATTATATTTGTAATACAATAAACTATATATAGGATAGGACTTTGCTACTAAGACCCCATTAGGGCCGAGACCATGGAGACCATACTCTAAGAGCATGGGATTTCAGGTGGGGGCCCATTTCACATATAATGCTAATGAACGTGCAAACCTAGCGCGCGGCTATCCTGTGGCTGAAGCATTAACTCTAGGGGTGGCAATTGGGGTGGGCTGGTACGAAGCCCGATTGTTCGGCCCAAATTTTAGGTGGGTTGAGCTTTCCTTACTTTGGGTTGGGCTGAGTTTGAACTAGAATATAGGCCCGAAGTTAATATTGGGCTGAACTTGGGCTACCCTTAGCTCAGCTTGAATTCAGCCCGGCCTGAATTAAAAATATTTTATATATTATAAATAACATATATATATATATATAGAGAGAGAGAGAGAGAGAGAGAGAATGCCCAAGGTTCGTCTCTTTCACTCTTCTCTTTTCTTTTTTCAAACTTTTATTCCCTTTCCATCTTCGATCTTCATAACATACATTGTATAGAGAAAGAAATCCTTACATGGCAACTGTCAGCACCCCATTTTTACACCCCCTTTTAACCATGGTTAATTAACTTAACCATGGTTAGTTCAATCCTAACCCTAAGTCAACCTCACCTAAGCCCTAGGATACCCTAGTCTAAACCATAGGTAAGCTTGAACCCTAGTTAGCCCTAGCCTAACCCTAATCCAAGCCCTAGGTGGACCCAAGCCCTTAGGGCTTGAAACCTATAGCAAACCAAAGCTGGGCCCAAGCATGGGCCCAAGAACCCAACCAAACCCAACAAGAGGGCCTGGCCCTGTAAATTTAAATTTTAGTATGTCGGTAATCACATTACCGAGATCTAGTTCCCTTTGCCTTTGATAATGACGTTAATTCGATTACCGCCACTACTACTGTTGCGTGTTTGCAGCACCTGCAGCGCTACCCCCTGCACCACCCAACCCTCCAGGCCTTTTCCCATGCGTCTGAGCACCTCCAGGAGCTCTTCCATGCGTCTGAGGACCTCACCCAACCTCGTCCCAATACCCTCCCTATCCCTAGAGCCCCTGCCTATAAAACCCAAGCACACCCCACTGTCAAACCCACGCCAAAACCACTGTGGGTAACCCCTGGATACATTCGAAGTCCCTATAGCTTCCAGACCATCGAAATCCTCTAAAAATCCGAAGGCCAGCCTCAGATGCAATGCACCACTTCGGAGCAACCACCTCCATCGCCTGTTGTTGACATCCAGTAAGGTGGGGGCCCTCCCTACCGCTCTTCTCTACTATTTCTGAGCACTTGTAAACCCCTGGTCCAAGTTCTAGGGGGTTTAGTTCTTTTGTGTTAGTTTAGGAGGGGTTCCCTGCCTCCTCCATAGGTAGTGGAACCCCCATGAATCCCCACACTACCACCCACTGTACATGAGCTCTATCATACCTCCACTAGCAGGTTGGGGGTGTCCTCAGTTCATGAGGAACCCCCTGGTTGTACGGTGGAACAAACCATGGTTGGATTTTTGAAGTTCTATAGAATTTCAGGAGTGGCGGTAGAATATCTACCACCACTCTGAGACTTTTTCTAGTAGGGGCTGTTGCACATACATGGTGAGGCCCTGGTCCATTCCGGGGCCTATTTTGGCTTCCTAAGAATCCCCTCCATCAACCCTGAGCTTTTCAAGCTCCTGGGGTTAGCTTAACTAGGGTTAAAATGACTTAAAATTCGAACTATGTATAATGTCAGTGAACTCTTCACCAACATTATGTGATTTCTGTAAACCAGTGACTTCAGGTCTTGTGGACCTAACCATGGACCAAGCCCAGGGCCCATTACAGGCTCAGGACACGTGACAACATACCTATACTCTCCCATGCGCCCACTAGCCCACGTGGCATCACCCCTGACCTCCCCCATGCTAAGCAAAGCTGCTGTTCCTATGATATAGGAATGATGGCACTTGGATCACCGACATTCTCAATTCATATAGGATTGAGAATGGCGGTAATTCAATTATCACCATTCTCTGTATTGCATAACCAATGGCTTTGCTCCAAGGCCCAGGGCCAAACTCAAGATACATAAAGCCCACTAAGGCCCTACCACACCCACCAGGCCCATCTTGACTCTTGATCATGCCTCTAACCAGGGTTGGTTCAACCCCGATTAATTTTTAACCCTAGTTAAATTTTCACTTTTGCGAAACACACATAAAACCATAAAAAAACCAAAAAAAATATAAAACTTAAAAGACCAAAAACATTAATTTGCTAGCATCCTCTTGACCATAGTTGGTCCCTAGCATGGTTAACTCAACCTTGGTTAGTTAACCATGGTTAGCTTGTATACAATTACAAAAAAATGCAAAATCCAAAAAAGACTTACTAGACTTTTTTAACCCTGGTTAGCCCCTAACCATGGTTAAATCCTTCTAACTGTGGTTAGATTCACCCTTGAGCACTTGACCTCCCTGGTCAACTAAACCCTAACCCATGGGATAGACCCTTGACTACCATATCCACACACACACATACCCCTTAGCCTTGGCACGGACTTATGTGCCAGAACTACGCTCGGTCTGATCTCACCTCAGTGAGTACGTAGGCAACCCTACTCGGGTTCGACCCTAGCCATCTAGCTTTCTCTTTTTCTTGGATTAGCACTCGGTTAAACACTCTAACATTTTAATTGATATTGAAATTAAAATTGGCTTCAATTTAGAAAGTAGGTAATCATTTTAAAACGGGGGTCCTGGGGTGCCTAACACCTTCCCCAGGACTTAATCGAACCACTTACCTTAACCCTGATAGACATTTTGTTTTATCCATAACAAACAATCCAGGACCTATCCCTTACAATGAATAGGTGACGACTCTCAAGTCAAACAATAATTGTGAAAGTGGGATAGGAAAAATCCCATGCTCACAGCAACAACCAAAAATTTACACTTTTCATTTGTTGTATCACCCCCAGGAGCAAGAAGAGCAGCTGGGGCAGTAGAAACCTAAGTGGGCAGCCCAAAAGGAGGCCCCACAAAAGGAAAGAACCCCTTTTTAAGCTTACTTTGGGCCCGAACTCAGTCTACTTTGAGCCAGCCTGAACCCAACCTGAACTTGGCCCAAAGTCCGATATTAGTGTGAGCCGAGCTTGGCATGGGATGCTTGGGCTGAGATTGGGCTAAGGTTTTAAACTTTGGGCTGAGCTTGGGCTAACCCCAGCCCAACCCAGCCCGATTGCCACCCCTAATTAACTCTCCCTCCCTAGGGTTTTAGAAAATGCTGATGTCGTGTGGCACACGATGTGCGTGCTAGGGTTCTTGCGCTCACTAGCATAATCCATTAATCAAACCAACCATCCCAAGTTCCAACCGTGAAGCTAAATGGATTGAGTTTAGGGTTTCAACCTCGACCCTGCTATAGAAATGAAAGGAGTGTTTGGTTGCAATTATCACTATATGGAAAGAGCTAATGGGTGTATGTGTTATCATGGGGGAAAAAAAAACTAACCCCCCAAGAAGTCCATTCTAGTAGCCAAGCACCTTTAAGTGGAACTGTTGGCGGACGATTCCACGATTAGTTTATTACATCTTAAGATTATTAAGATACGATAACATTGTGGAACATAAGTAATAAGGATTATTAATTAAACACAAGGTTTTAAATATTGATTTTGTATAGCACGTTCAAAATGATTTAAATAGACAATTTTTGCTGCCATTCTTTTGATGAGACTTATAAAGTTTGGCATTCTGCAAGTTTTTTCATTTGACAATATACAATTTTTTTTTATAACTAGATGTATCATGTTTTTCATCTCTTGGAGGGTGTAATTTCTGTGAGACTACTTCAAATGCAGAAAATGAATGATCACAAATCTCATAAATTATAATAAGACTTGAAATCTCTTAATAGTAAGAATTAATTTTGTTAGAAACCTTAACAAATGGACTCAAATTTCCAGACAACTATCATGAGTGGCAGCTATACTTCATACTCAAATAAAAGGTCAACAAATACATAGGACTTCACAACAAGAGCTACATCATATCTACTTGGAGTTGAACAAAACTCAATTTTTTTTTTCTATGTGATTTTGATTTTGAATCTGATAAGCATAATGTTAAGCAAAAAATTTAAAAGAAATAAAAACATTATACCTTCCCCACATTTATTTAGAGAAAAACAAAAATTCTAAAAGAAATAAAATATTATACCTTCCCCACATTTATTTAGGAAAAAGCTCTCCACGCTCTCTATGCGACAATTCACACTAGATTTGAGTTGGTTTGAACTTTGAACTACTTAAGAGTCAAACCAAGCTCAATTTGGTGAATAATAGCCTAAAGAACTAAAAAAAAAAAATCTTAAATTCCCAAACATCTCTCTAAGCCAGCCAAAACACCCCACATTTCGACTGACATAATGTATATTTACATAAAGAAAAGTTCAATAATCTTTCGTGCAATATGAGATGACTACCTAGGGGATATCTCTAACTTGCATGATGAAGATATTTTGGCCGATAAATATAGCCTGGAATTTAAAACCAAAACTGTAACATGTGTGAAAATTGAACATTTGTCAAACACCATAATGGATATTTAAAAAAAAATATATGAGATATATAAACAAGAAAGGAAAAGATAATAATTAAGATCTGACTACTACTTCTCGAATCAAGGTTGTCATGAAGCACCATCCTAAAATTAGTGATACTAACAAGAAGCATAGCCAATGTATGCAGTACCAAAGCAAGATGATATTAGAGATGGTATTTTTCATTTTGATCTAAGTTTTATATCTACCAAATGAAAACAGAAAATGAATGAAAAATCAACTTGTGTTGAGACTAAAGCTAGTTATTATGAACAAAACCTTAAGCCACTTGATTATAATTGGGATGGTTGTACCATAAGCTATCAACTTCCAAAAATCCTCAGCATGCCATAAACAAAAAAAATTCTGGCATGAGCAAAATTGCATGAATTTTCCCCCTCAGAAGTTGCAACTAAGGAGATTGTGGAGCCATTCCTTAGGCCATCAATTCTTGAGATCTCAAACATCTTAGGCAGTACTGTTTGGGGATGTTTAATTTCATATCTGAATATAGCTTAATGCTGGATTTCAGCAGTGTTTGGGACCATGTTATTTGGGCGTCTGAACTAGCCAGCTAGTATGCTTAATAGATCTAAATTATCTGATGCATTAAGCTCCAAAGTCGGTGCTTAATTAACATAGTTGAATGAGCTTTTGCAATAAGCTACTTCTAACAATCACCTGGGTTATAAACTAAGTTTAAAGTTTGACCACTTTGTCTTATGAACAAATCAAAATTTCAAACCAAAAAAAAATCTCTTATACCTTTAAAAGTTGCTTAGTCTTCAGCCAATACAAGCTTTTGGAACTTATTTCAGATTCACATCTCATTTACCCAACAGTATTAACTGGACAATCAACAATTTAGCAACTGGCCTTTCAACTACAAATCTTTAAGCTACAAATCTACTCATCAGTTAAGTGTTCCCGAACGCTACCTTATATTCACAATCAAGGGAAAGAATAGGATGGTGAAAAGAATGGGAAATGGAATGGAGAAGATGGAAAGTTTATCTTGAACTAAAACAATTTTCTTAAGCTCCTGCATATAACATAGAATAAAACATTACATTCTCAAAAAAGTCATGTCATGTGTTTTCCTCCAAGTTGATTTATCATGGTTAATTTCTTTAACTTCTCTATAGAAGTTAAACTAATTTCTGGTACATTTTTCTTACAGATTGCATGACTATCAGCATACATGAGCTCTCATACTACTCAGATTTGAGGTAGATCAGCAAGTTTGTATCTTCTCTAGAAGATATATCCACAACAAATTTAAATCAAATCATCATAAACTACGCCGTTTTAAGCCGACAAAACTCAGTATGCTCTGACCCAGCATGAGCGATAAATACAAGAAAAACTACCTTGTACAAACTTACCCACTTGTCCAGGTTCCTTAATGATTTGAGAATTCGAAAGGATGAATCAATGACACCCAAGCAATACATCATCAAATGCAAATATTGACTTTATTTTTGCCAAAAAAATTCTAAGATTTTGGTAATCACAAGATTATCGATAGGACAGAAATACAATGCCCAACTTGACATCTCTTCCAAATGGGTTTGAGTTATTGAGTGCACCATGACGAGTTAGCAACAGAGAAAATGGTTAGGGCCAAATTGTCCTAAAATGATTTGAGTTATATGCACACCAGATGATGCAGGACACATTCAACAGTTGGAATAAGAAAAAATTTCTACCTAAATTGAGTATAGCTATGATCCTCCAGACAGGTCAGTTCTTCCCAAATAGGTAAAATATAATAGCCTCAATGGCTCTGTGAAACAGGGATGTCATTCATCTATATGATTGCATCATGGAATTGGTAGAATTTAGATTGTAATACAATTGCTATGCAAATGGAGCTTTGAGATCAGGGTCCCTCAAAATAACCTCATGAAAACTGATCCAAACGGCCATTAAGCGTAATCCTAACTTTCCAATACAATAACTCTAAACCATAATCCAGAGAACTAATGTGATATTGACCTTCAAAAGTATGCTTAAACCCATGACCATAATTATAAGCAAGTCGAAAAGACCAACAACCCTTAATCACCACCTAGAAAAGACCCTATCCTTGACACTCACCTCAGAAGTTGGAGCGTAGAACAAAGACGACAGTCTTTCCACCATCAAAACATGCTGGGATTGGAGGCGGCAGGGCAAGGCAGATCAAGAAACAGGAAGCAATTAGCAGGTTTGTAATTTCAGCACTTTCAGTCTATATACATTATAAATATGACAATATTACAGGACTCAAGTATATAGCATAACAAATTGATGTACTGCACTGCAACCACAAGGTCATGGGTTCAATCCCAGCTTATATATATATATATATATAACCTTGTTTTGTGGCTAATCACAGTACAATCAATATTATGAAAAAAGACAATCATGAGAAGGCCCAAAGCCATACTCGCTGTGAAATGTTAGATGTGGGGGCCCCTTCAATAACCACATTGTTGAGTCTGATGGTTTAGCAAGTATATTTTGGGATACATGCAGACTTCATGACACTGTATCTAACATCCTCAAAAAGGAAAGGAAAAAATAGTTTGAAGTTTAATCCATGTCTGCATCCCAACTAACCAATTGCCTTGTAGTAGGATTGGACTCGTATTTCTGCAATTCTTTCTACTCCTGGTTTTAACATACCACTGTGGTGGTGATGTTATGGAAACTCATTTGATCATGAAGGGAGTACAGCACAGCCGGTAGAACACTAGTGTAACAAATAAACAAATGAATAAGAAAGCCCACACAACAGTTGATATAGATAGCGATCACATCATCAAGCATTCATGTATGATGTGGCCAGCAATACCTGAACTCTTTTGCCAACACCCACTTCATTGAACTGGATAAAGCTTTTGGCCCCATCATCTTGATAAAGTTAGAATCCTGTATAAAAACTGATCATTTCAAAGCATAAGCAACTGAACCTCCTTTTATGTTTGACAAGCAAGACAGATTTATTATATAAGAGGTCTAACCTGGGAAATGATCTCAACAAGTTCAAAAGGAAAGCTGTACCATATGGCTCCGAAATTTTCTCACCCAAGATAAAACCAAGCTGGGAAAACAGTTTTAAACTTGTTAGAAAATAGAATAAACCAAGAGTGTTTGTGCAATTTATTTTGGATAAGAAAGATATGGTCCCATGCCTTTACATAGTCCCAATAGTTGTAGTCGGAGGTCCTTCAGAATTGGAAGAAGAAAGTTTCCTCGTCTTGAAGATATTGTCACCCCTAACAATGAGACAAGATTATCTCATGAATAAAAAGACTAGAGAAGGCAAACTCAGAGTTGTTAGCTCCGCGGAAGTCATGTTTAACTCGAAATTAATGAAACAGCTCTGTTTGGCAACCACTGCTTGGGAAACACTAGCTCTGTTTGGCAAGCCAGTCTACCCCTCTTTGAATGTAGCCTCATTCTCACACGTTTGGAGAGAATCTAACAGAGCTGCTGACAGGCTCGCCAACCACAGCTTGGGAAACACTTGCTCGTCATACTCATACCTTCCTTGTAATATCCCTCCTCCCCTTCTTTCTATTATCTTTGAGGACCATTCGGGAAAGGTGTTGTGAGAATGTAATCCTTTCTTCCTTTTTATATATCTGTTCGGGGTCCGCCTAACCCCAGCTAACCTTCCCAAAAAAAAAAAAACCTTGAAATGCAAAAAGGACAAGACCCTGCTACAGGCATTAGCATTAATCTGTTTGGCCAAGACTGGGCTTGCCCCTTATTATGCCTAAGGAGAGCCACATAATCTAGAACTCCTCAATACAAATTACAAACACAACTATTACAGCATTGGAGAGGTCTAAATTCTTTCTCTAAAATAAACAAATGCCATAAGCAATGGTAACAACACTGACAACTTCAATAATGTATCAGATAGAAAGTTTTCAGTTGATTTACTTATCTCTCACCTTGGTCACAGATCAATCATCAGATCTGCATTTTTCGGCAGACTCACTTGTGCAAGACACTCTTCTTCAACAGCTTTGGTTTCTCTTGTATTTGGTACTGCCAAGAAAGTCAAGGGACAGAAAGCCTTAGTGAGTCCCAGCATAAAGAGCGCAATGAATCAACTAAAAAAAACAGCCTAGAGCAAATGTGGGGATCTACCTTTTGCCTTTCCAAGGCCTCAAAATCTGTCATATCCTTCCAGATGCTTACATGTAGTTTGATTGGTTGACGACCAACATATTTACCTGTTAGTAAAAAACTCAAGGAATGAAGAGTGCACAGCTTATATCAATATGCTTAGTAAAATTTGGACGGCTGGACTCACCTAAGTTTTAAGTTGATCATCAAGTTCTTCAATACAAGCATAAATGCATACATGGTGGCATAGCCTGCAGGGACAGTGGTATCTAGTAGGAAGGGCTATGGTGTCATGGATTACTCGTCTATACACTAGTAATGAGTAGGACATAGTGAACCAGGAATCCAAAGCAACTTCCTTAGCTAACCATTCTACTATTCATCACTTGACCATGACGATGTGGCCCCTGAGCCAAAGATCGAAGTGTACAGACTCTCACGGGCATGGGAGGACATGTCATATAATGCATATAAGAAAAATGACCAACACTGACTGCTCATATTATCAAGATCAATTAAGTAATACAGAGAAGCCAGTGATCCAAGTCAAACGAAGAGAAGCAAAAGCAAAAAGATCTTAACCGCTTCATGCTCTTACATGTCTTGAAAATGCAGGGAGATAAAAATTCCCAATTCTTCTATAAATACAAAGAAAATAGGTATAGAGTCTCAAAATTCATTATTTAGTCATCCCATGTTGACAGGATGGGGATAAGGGAAGGAAAACTCTAACTATAAATTATAGGCAGAGGACCACAGTCCACATTTCGATCGGATCAAGAAAGATCATGATCAGCTTCATGGACTTCACTTGGCCATCCATTCTTTTGATGGAACTAAGTCTAGAACTTTCATTGTTTCATGCCTAATTTTACTTACTGTCTAGAACTATATTATTTCATAGAGTGCAAAAGTTCTACAAATATGGACCGTTCAAGTTCCACAAAAAAACATGGATTTTTCAAGTTCCATACATGTGGAACTTCTAATTATATTGAATCCAATAAATCTGAGATACCATTGTGTAAAAGAGTTAGAACCCAACCTCCTCTCCTCTCAGACTTGCTTCTTGTTCCAAAATATTAATGTTCTGGACTTTTAAAAGTTCCACCAAAAGAACGGAGCCTTACTCAATTCACTTCCATTAGTTAAGGGCTCTCCAGACATGGACACCTGTCATTCTCAAATATTCCTTGTCTACTTGTTCTTTATTGTAGGTATTGTGAATCTCATTTCAGTGATTATTCTAAGCATTTAAAATATGGAAAGTTAAAGCCTTCTTGTTTTCCTTGAGTCCCAAGATAACTATATAGAGATTGCACAGTGAAAGTTGACAAGCAAACAGAAGAACTTCTCTCTCTTCTTCTGTTTCTCCTCCACCATTTCGCTTTCCTGTGGCTCGCTATGAAATATTTCAGTGAGGTGGATTTCTTGCTACCTGACATTCAAAACAGTGGTCTGGATTCTGGAACCCATTGTCCTGATCAAGCAAGATGCAGGATACCTATAAAGTGAGACTAGTTTGAAGATCCACAGCTGTAGCAGAAACGGATTTGATAATTAAAATCTATGACAATTCAGCTTTTGGGTTTGGTTTGGAATAGGAGCATCTCAGAAATTGTCTTAGCAGAACAACTACACTCAACCCAATTGCTGAAAAACCCAAAAAAAAATCCAGATAAAAAGGACTGAGTATCCTTCAGACAAAACTTTTTTGTTTTTTTTTGAGAGACAGAATCTTCAAATTGTTATGTTCTTTGCTCAAATTTTGATAGCCAAACCATTTTCTAGAACATACATCTAGGAGTAAAAAATTCAGTTTCTGGCAGCCTATGGAATCCAATTGAAGAAAAAACCAAAATCAGTTCACAAAAAACATTATAAATAGACAAAACTAAGTTGATGCAGTTCTGTACATCAGCACGTCAAAGAGGACATTAGCAGAAGTGGCTTAGCCAGCCTTGAGAAGGTGTTTGTAAGAAATATAAAACGATGGCATACTTATATTGCAAATTTTTGTCATCAGTAATGTTTTTTTTCAAAAAATATTCTGCACTCATTTGGATTGTGTGGATTTTGGAAATGACGGTGATAGAACTATCCAACTTGAATAGCAAATAAAACTGGTCTGTTACTTCTGAATGGATTTGTACCATGAAATGAGCTATGAGCTACCAAAGAAGCATTGGATATGAAGAGCAATGCTAACTGTTGCCTTGATCAATGGCTTGTTCATGAAAAAACATTTCAGATATGATAGATCTGCTGGCTTTTCCAAGCTAACATTTCATCGAGCGTTATTCCAGGTGTTTTTCGTATTTCATATGTGTTGGTTCTTCCCTGTTTATTCTGCAATATGTCATTTCTAAGATTTTGTTTCTCTTCATGTTTTCTTGTCTGGCTAGAGACCAAATCTGCAATTTTGGAAATCCTTGTTGCCAGTGAAATTAGCTAATGGTGGATAAGCTTTACAACAGGTACACCTTTTACTTCATTTTTCACGAGAAGATTTCAATGGTTATGATGAAACTGGACGTCTTGCTTGCGGGATTTCATGAAAATTTACCAGCTCTTTGATTGGTGAGCTACCTCTTGGGGGTGGGAGGGTGCCAATGCCAAGAGTAGATAATGTGTAGGCAGCATTGTTGGGTAATCAGTGAGCATTTGACAGTTTTTGTTATATTAACCCTTATATGGAAGTGGTATATTTCTTCAATTCCAAAGCTATTATTTACCTGGGGGTGGGTGAACTTCATTGATTAGGGTTTCCATTGATTTGTTTTTCTCCAATTTAGTATGATTCTATTCTTCTAATGGGTGGTTTCAATTTCTGTTACCATTTCATAATTTCGGGTTTCTAAGTAGGAAGATGTTGGATTTTACGTAGATAGCCAGAGAATTTCAACCAATTCCTCTTCCCATCGTAGATATTCTTGTTAATGTGTTTGTGAATTTCCTGTAATTTTGCTCTGTCTATGTTCTTTTGGTCTATAGATGTTATTGAGTGTACATGATGACCATTGCATGAAAGAGAATCAGATGGTAGAATTAGAGAAGCAAAGACGACATATCATCGGCATTTGATTTAGAGTACTCCTTTCATCAGCTTAAGAAAAATGCTAGATGTTGCATTAAATCGACCCCTAGAACAATACTTTTAAACAAAACAAAGAAGGGAAGCAACTTGCAAATTTCATTTATGATGAATTCATATCAATCAGAAAAACTCCATTAATAAAAATTGATATTCTTGATTGAAAGGTCATTCTTTTTTGACCTAAAGCAGGTCAAACCATAAACCATATATTTGACGGCACCCACACAAAAACGACTCTTCATGTAGCAAAACTGATTTTCTAGGTACCCTTAAAACCATGGATGAGCAACAAAACAACCTTCCCTTTCCCCCAAACAGCTTCTTCTATTTTCCCAAAGATCTTCTTGATTGAAACACAACGTGAAGAACAAAAAAGATGAAGGTTAGAAGCTTAAGTTCTTAACCCTAGATTTTTTAAATAAATCAAAACAAGGAGAATGCTAACCCTAATCGCCCTTAGAAGCTAGAACAATTCTTTTAATTAAACAAAACCAAGAAGGGAAACAACTCACAAATTTATTACAAAGAAGGCAAATTTATTTATTTTTGATCGATCACAACTAACAAACTTATTACATATGATATTCTCAAAATCGTTACATGTGAACAACTCCAAAATTACATGTGAACAACTCCAAAAAAAAATTGCTTACTGCAGATGATATTCTAAAAATCTATAAACACATAATACAATCTCCCTGGCGACAGCAAAAGACTACCAAAATGTCACCCACAGAGAAGAAATCCTACAAATTAAGTAACAAATAACCGAATAAAGCTGTAACCTCAAGAACATCAAAGAGCAGGAAGAAGCTCAATGTCGTCTCTCAGAACCTCCGCCAAAAATTCCGACCAATGATCATCCTCTCCTCCATCTTCGTTCTCTAAATCAGCTAGCAGAGCTTCGAGATCATCAATTGAGATTGAAAAATCCTCATCAACAAAATCTGAGGTAGAAGCTTCATCAGTGAGAAGCAGAGGAGCCCTGAAATCATCATCCGAAGCCATTTCATTCCAATCGGCAACCTTTGGAGCGTCTGCAAAAATCTGATCAACATTGGAGGCAGGAGCTTCATCCGTGAGGAGCAGCGTGATATCATCATCCGAAGCCATTTCATTTGGAGGATCAAAATACTGATCAACATGATTGGAGGTAGAAGCTTCTTCGGTGAGAAGCAGAGAAGCCTCAAAATCATCATCCGAAGTCATTTCATTCCAATCGGCAACCATTGGAGCGTCTAGATCATCAAACAGATCAACAAAATTGGAGACAGAAGCCGAAGCCATTTGGTTCGGAGGATCAAAATACTGATGAACATGATCGGAGGTAGAAGCTTGATCGGATCTTGAAGGCAGCTCCTCAACTCGCCTCAAGACATTGCTCCTGAGTTTCTCCAACTCATCAACTACAGATTGCAATTTCTCCACAGAATCGTACTCCTCGGGATCAATCTGTTCCCACCAAAACCTATTCCCTCCGTTCATCTTCTGCTGTCGCTCGTTCTTGATCTCGGACTCAAGATATTGAATCTCACGGGAGAGTCTCGAATGCTCAGCGCTATTGATCACCGGACCGGACCTGGAATTGGAAAGATACCGATCGATGAGAGAATCGACGGAGGCGTGTCCGAAGGTGTAAGGTTTTCCGGCCGGCGAGAATACGATAACGGCAATCTCAGCATCGCAGAGAGAGCAAGCCTCAGCAGCCTTCTTGAAGAGGCCTTTGCGTCTCTTAGAGAAGGTGACCTGCCTCTTGTTCGGATTCTCAAGCTTCTCTATCTCAATCTTCCTCTTTCCCATCACTGCTTTCTTGAATTTGGAGGATGGTGTTCTTCAGGTGAAAGGAAAGAGAAAACTCCCGCTCTTTAAATTTCTATTTCCCGCTCCTCACTCTCTCTCACTGCTTTTCTTTTCAGTTACGAGGTTATAAGTTGCGAATTATTCCTCGTCTCCGAGTCCTCGGAATATATGGAGAGAGAAAATATCTTCACTATGACCGAAGTGCCCCCTGATTGCCATAGAAATTGCAGTTTGCCCAGTGATCCTGCTTTATGTCGAAACTTTTTTGTTTTTTTGAATTAGGATCTTCTCAAGTGCTAGCTGGCGGTGAGACCGCCACTGCCAGCATCACCAGAACTCGGACATACCCCATAGCACACGTTCCAATGTTCTGCCCTAACGTCCCAAATATGACCTTGGATTGTTGGCGAAGCCAGAAAGGGCTCTCGGGGTTCCGTACATTGTGCGACACTTGGCGTAAAAATGGGGGAGAAGTCATTCCATTTTCTCCCCATAATTTTGACTTCTCCCCATTTGATATCTCACACCCTTATTCTCACGCACTTATCGTCACATGACTTATTATAGGTGGAGAAGTCAAAATCATGGGCCCCATGATTTTGACTTCACCACATGTCACCTATTCTATGGAACCCCGAGATGAGCCCTTTTTAGATTGCCCCTTTAGTATGAGGTTCTTACCCAAATAACCAGATTTTAAAAACTCTTCTCTAAATGTCTTCACACATGTGCATCTATTCGCACATGCGAATTTTTTCCATTTTATCCCAATCATTTGAAGAAAAGACTTTGGGTATCCCTACCTCATTTTCGACGAGTTCTTCGTTCCCACCCTATTTCCGACGAGAGAACTTCGTTCCCACCCAATTTCCGGCGAGAGATCTTTATTCCAAGAGCATTCTTTCCATGTTCTTTTCGTGAAAAAACGTCATTAACCGAAGAACAACTCTCATTTTCGGGTTTTTTATGTTTTAAAAAAAATGAATTTAAAAAAATCATTGCATTAATGATTAATTCATGGAAAAATGTTTATAATCATTGTATTTATGGTTCAAAACCTTAAATTTAATGTTATATATGTGTTTACATGTGTTTTTTTTTTTCCATTTTCTATGATTTACAGTTATGTTTCCAAGTTTTAAGACGACGGTCGATGCATTTTGCATGGGGTTGATGCATAAAATGCACGAGGTCGATGCATTGTATCAACCTAATGCATTTTGTATGCGGTTGATGCATTTTGCACGGGGTCAATACATAAAATGCACGAGGTCGATGCATAAAATATATGAGGTCGATGCATAAAATGCACGAGGTTGATGCATTGCATCAACCTAGTGTATTTTGTACGCGGTCGATGCATTATATCAAACTAATGCATTTTGTACGCGGTCGATGCATTTTGCACGGGGTTGATGCATAAAATGCACGAGGTCGATGTATAGAATGCACGAGGTCGATGCATTGCATCAACCTAATCTATTTTGTATGCGGTCGATGCATTTTTGCACGGGCTCGATGCATAAAATGCACGAGGTCGATGCATTGCATCAACCTAGTGCATTTTGTACGCGGTTGATGCATTTTGCACGGGGTCGATGCATTAAATGCACGAGGTCAATACACTGTATCAACCTAGTGCATTTTGTACGCATTCGATGCATTTTGCACGGGGTCGATGCAGAAAATGCATAAGGTCGATGCACTGTATCGACCCTGCGCGCAAAAAACTTCGGGAAACTTAGATTTTTGCGATTTTTTTAAATCTTTTCTTCTTCTTTTTATTATTATTATTCTTTCAAAATCAATATAGATGGTAATGAAGGGGTATTTGGAAGATGAGGGGAGTGGGTGAGCTTCATTCATCTTATCCATATACGTATCTTCTTCTTCTTCTTCTTGGAATGAAGAATTCTCGCCGGAAATGGGGTGGGAACGAAGAACTCTCGTCGAAAATGGGGTGAGAACGAAGATCTCTCATCCACGAACCTAAATCTATCTTCTTCTTCTTTCAAAATCAATGGACGGATATGTAAGACTTTTCATAAATACTGAATTATGGAAAATGGATGATAAGGGCATTTAGAGAAGAGTTTTCAAAATCTGGTTATTTGGGGAAGAACCCCATACTAAAGGGGCAATCTGGGAAAAACCCCACTAGGGAAATGGAAAACGAACGCTGACCTCGTAATCTCATTGATCCACGTCCCTTATTTACCACCCATTGCTTAGTTAGTTAGTTAGTTAGTTTTTCTGTTTGAGATATACCTTAAGGCCGCAACGCCGGTTAGGTACTGGGCGGGTAAAAGGGTATATACAAATTCCCACCCTCTTGGAAATGAAATCCGGTACCTCCCTTAGAACAGGGGATTCACTTCCATTGGGACAAAGCTCTGATGTGTGCCCATTGCTTAGATTCACTCACTTCATAGGGTTAAAAAATCTGACTATGATTTTTAAAAAATTATAAAAACAAAATTATTAATTTTAATTTACATGAACAACAGAACTCAGACACGTTTTCTATATGCAAATGTCCCAAAGTTTTGTGCGCAAACAAAAGCTCTAAATTTCTGTAAATGCAACACGTGTGTGTGGGCTTCATTTGGAGATCGGATCACAGGCACAAGCGACTGAGCTAGAGAGTTCAATCAGACTCATATTGGTAAGATCTCACACTCATATGTCAACACCTGTCTTATTTTTAAACTCTTTTCAACCGTCGTTAAAATTTATTAACTTTTAGGATTCAATAATCTAACCTTAGTTTCTAGAATTTTTTTAACAAAAAATTAACTTTGAGGTTAAATTTTTTTCAATCTTAACAAAGGTTAGATTGTTGAACTTTAGGGTTGAAATCATAATCATGGTTAATAAGGGTTAAAAGAAACATGTTTGACTTGTAGGTGCGATTGTCTATTTTATTTCACATGACCATAACGGCAACTGTTTCTGATCGGTCAGATTTGTGTTCAGGTAAAAACTTAAAATGGTTAAACCTGATCAACTTGCTCCAAACACACCCAACAACAGACACTTTATGGCGAAGCCAGGGGCAGCTGCCCCCATATTTTTGCAAAAACAAAATTACTCTATTATTTTAAATTTGAGTCCTGACTCCTTAGACAGGGTTGCGGCCTAACCGTGTGTCTCATACAAAAAAAAAAAACCCTTTTTTCAAAATAACCTCAAAATATTGAGAGAAAATAGGCATCATTGAGAAACTACTTTCTTTATAAAAAAAAATGTTTTTTGTGCATGGAACATCAAGAAAATGTTACATTGTATTTTCTTTCACTTAAATTTTCTAACCAACGAACACAAATCACAAATCACAAATTTATTACATATGACATTCTCAAAATCGTTACATGTGAACAACTCCAAAATTACATGTGAACAACTCCCAAACAAAATTGCTTACTGCAGATGATATTCTAAAAATCTATAAACAAATAATACAATCTCTCTGGCTACAGCAAAAGACTACCAAAATGTCACCCACAGAGAAGAAACCCCAGAAATTAAGTAACAAATAACCTAATAAAGCTGTAACCTCAAGAACATCAAAGAGCAGGAAGAAGCTCAATGTCGTCTCTCAGAAGCTCCGCCAAAAATTCCGACCAATGATCATCCTCTCCTCCATCTTCGTTCTCTAAATCAGCTACCAGAGCTTCGAGATCATCAATTGAGATTGAAAAGTCCTGATCAACAAAATCTGAGGTAGAAGCTTCATCGGTGAGAAGCAGAGGAGCCTTGAAATCATCATCCGAAGCCATTTCATTCCAATCGGCAACCTTTGGAGCGTCTGCAAAAATCTGATCAACATTGGAGGCAGAAGCTTCATCGGTGAGGAGCATCGTGATATCATCATCCGAAGCCATTTCATTTGGAGGATCAAAATACTGATCAACTTGATCGGAGGTAGAAGCTTGATCGGATCTTGAAGGCAGCTTCTCAACTCGCCTCAACACATTGCTCCTGAGTTTCTCCAACTCATCAACTACAGATTGCAATTTCTCCACGGAATCGTACTCCTCGGGATCAATCTGTTCCCACCAAAACCTATTCCCTCCATTCATCTTCTGATGTCGCTCGTTCTTGATTACGGACTCAAGATCTTGAATCTCACGGGAGAGTCTCGAATGTTCAGCGCCATTGTTCACCGGACCGGACCTGGAATTGGAAAGATACCGATCGATGAGAGAATCGACGGAGGTGTGTCCGAAGGTGTAGGGTTTTCCGGCCGGTGAGAAAACGATAACGGCGATCTCAGCATCGCAGAGAGAGCAAGCCTCAGCGGCCTTCTTGAAGAGGCCTTTGCGTCTCTTAGAGAAGGTGACCTGCCTCTTGTTCGGATCTTCGAGCTTCGCTATCTCAATCTTCCTCTTTCCCATTACTGGTTTATTGAATTTGGACGATGGTGTTCTTCAAGTGTTCTTGAGGAGAAAGGACACAGAAAACTCCCGCTTTTGAATTTCTTTTTCCCGCTTCTCAGTCTCTCACTGCTCTTCTTTTCAGTTACAAGGTTGTAAGTTGTGAATTATTCCTCGTCTCCGAGTCCTCCGAATAAATGGAAAGTGAAAATATCTTCACCATGACCAAAGTGCCCCTGTTGCGGTTTGCCCAGTGGGCCTGCTTTATCAGGCAACTGCTATGTCGATTTTATTTTTTTTTTTCTTTTCTTTTTTACATTAGGATCTTCTCAAGTGCCAGCTGGCGGTGAGACCGCCACTGCCAGCATCACCAGAACTCAGACACGTACCCCATAGCACACGTTCCAGTTCTGCCCTAACGTCCCAAATATTAAATCTCCGTTTGTTTTGATGGAAAATAGAGGAAAACAAAAGCATTCCACGGAAAATGTCATTTTTCGTGTGTATTTCCTATAGGATAATTGGTATTTTCTATGAATTTCATTTGTTTTCCCCTATTTTACATCAAAACAAACGGAGCATAAGGGAAGGAAAAGATTGGGAAATGGAAAACGGACGCTGACCTCGTAATCTCATTGGTCAACGTCCCTACTACCACTTGGACAAAGCTCCAGTGTGTACCCATTGCTTAGATTCACTCACCTCATAGGGTAAAAAATCTGACTATGATTTTAAAAAAAATATAAGAGCAGGAGTTCTGGTTGCACAGTCAACCAGAGCAATCCAAAAATTGCCTTGAGAAGGCGGTATTTATGAAAAAAATACCCTTTCTTTATGTTGGTAATTGCCAAACTACCACTGTCTAAGGCAGTTTTTGGGGTTGCTTTGTTGAATAGTCAACTGGAGTTCCTGTTTATACTTAAATCTCCAAAATAAATTAAGTTAATAGTACTATAAACTAATTGTATTTTTTTAATTATAACAGCCTTTAAACTTAAAGCTTATTATTATATTAAAAAATGATACTATTGGGACCGTATGCATGGGGGTGGAGTTTCATTCAGGGGCAGAAATACATGTATAAAAAAAAACTATACGATTTGTAAGTACAGAACTTGGGGGCCAAGAAATTTTTTTTGGGATAATTTTTTATTTTGAGATTTTTTTTCTGGTAATGTCCTTGAGGTCGCCACGTGTCCCTATTGATACCATTAATTGTGGTTAAGATTCACCCACATCTCGTTGGTTTTTTAAAAAAATATCAAAAATTTCAAACCATAGTTAAAATTCACTAACTCCTAAGGTTAAAAAATTCTAATATTTTTTTCTAAAAACAAGAATAAGTAGGTGAACTCTAAGAATGAGTGATTTTTAACCATAGTTAAAGGGTGCTCAATAAAGACATGTGGCAACCTAAAGGGCATAAATGGACTCCATTGGAGGGCCAACTACATATGTGAAAAAAATTAGGGGGGGCCACTCATACATATAAGACAAAAACTGTTTTTAGAGTTTTTTTAATATTAAAAACAGTTTTTAATTTAAAAATAATAATTAATATTTTTTAAAAAAAAACCAAGGATGGATGGGTGAACCCTAGGGGTGGGTGAACCTTACCTATGGTTAAGGAGAGTCAAAGGAGACACGTGGCGACCTCTAGGGGTTCAAACCAGAGAGAGTCTCCTCGGTTTGAACTCGAGAGGATCCTGAGCCTATAAGAAAATGAATTTTCTAGATTTTTAAGAGCTGTATTAATATAAAAATAGAAAATAATTATTTTTGAAACTGTCATTGCTAATTATATATATTTATAAATTAAAGTAATTAATGATGTGATGTTCGACAAGTATAATTTTGAAAAAAAAATTTGTAATTCATGCCTTAACCTTTTCTCAAAATAACCTCAAAATATTGAGAGAAAGTAAGAGAAAATAGGCACCATTGAGAAACTATTTTCATTATAAAAAAATTCATAAATTCCCAAACATCTCTTAGCCAGTCAAAACTCCCAACATTTCGACTAACATAATGCATATTTAGATAAAGAAAAATTCAATAACATATTCATGCGATATATCATCGATAAATTGCAAGAGATGACTACCTAGGAGATATATCTCTAACTTGCAAGATGACGATCTTTTGGCCGGTATGTATATCTTGGAACTTAAAGTCATAACTGTAACATGTGTTGTGAAAATAATCAACAAAAAACCTAACCGACAAAAAGAATAAACCAAAAGGGAACACAAGAGATATACATGGTTAGGCAACAACCTACTTACGTTCACGGGTCAAGATTCGATCATTTCTTTATTCACAGAAACCTTGAGGAACCAGTACAAAAATACTAAACTCACATTCTCTATGAAAACCCAAAGAAGAATCCTTATCTATCCTCCCTTACACTTTTACCGATCCCTAGTATGCTTTAACCCTTTCTATAATCTCTCCCTCCCAATGCAAAATCATTCTCTTGATCTTTTGATTATCGATTGCTACAAATCGTAGACTCATAACTATGCATTTAGAGGCCTCAATCCGGAGTCCTAGAGAATTAGAAAGACTTCTCTCACAATAGAAGTTTTCCAAAACAATACTGACTTAGACCCCGCAATTTTCTGGAAAATTTCGCAATGGGGCGATCGATCGCCCCAATTCGAGCCAACTTCAATAACATGTATATGAAAATTGAACATTTGAAAAATAACATAATGAATATATATATATATAAAAATATGAATCTATAAACAAGATTTGAAAAACAATAATCGGATTATTTTGCAGCTAATAAGATCCGAGGTCGCCACGTGTCCCTATTGATACCCTTAATTGTGGTTAAGATTCACCCACATATCCTTGATTTAAAAAAAAATATATATCAAAATTTTCAAACCATAGTTAAAATTCACTAACTCCTAAGGTTAAAAAATTCTAATATTTTTTTTTAAAAAAAAATCAAAATTTTCTAAGATTCACCCACATATCCTTGGTTTTTTTAAAAAAATATCAAAATTTTCAAACCATAGTTAAAATTCACTAACTCCTAAGGTTAAAAAATTCTAATATTTTTTTCTAAAAACCAAGAATAAGTGGGTGAACTTTAAGAATGAGTGATTTTTAACCATAGTTAAGGAGTGCTCAATAGAAACATGTGGCGACCTAAAGGGCATAAATGGACTCCATTGGAGGGCCAACTATAAATGTGAAAAAATTTGGGGGGGGGGGGGGCACTAATACATATAAGATGAAAAAAAATGGGGTGGGGTGGGGTGGGGGGGTTGCCCCCCTAGCTCCGCCCCTGTGTATACAAAGCGTTTGTTTGTAAAAAAAGAATAGTAATATAACCCACACCTGCTTCAAAACTGGAACCCAAATTGTTCGCTTTCACAAGAAAATGGATAGAAGAAAAGACAAGGAAATAAGTTATAAGAAAATGAGTTTTCTAGATTTTTAAGAATTGTATTACTATAAAAATAGAAAATAATTATTTTTTGAAACTGTCATTGCTAATTATATATATTTATAAATTAAAGTAATTAATGATGTGACGTTCGACAAGTATAATTTTGGAAAAAAAATTTGTAATTCATGCCTTAATCTTTTCTCAAAATAACCAAAATATTGAGAGAGTAAAAGAAAATAGGCACCATTGAGAAACAATTTTCTTTATAAAAAAATTCTTAAATTCCCAAACATCTCTCTTAGCCAATCAAAACTACCAACATTTCGACTGACATAATGTATATTTAGATAAAGAAAAGTTCAATAATATATCGTGCGATATATCATCGATAAATTGCAAGAGATGACTACCTAGGAGATATATCTCTAACTTGCAAGATGAAAATCTTTTGGCAGATATATATAGCCTGAAATTTAAAGTCATAACTGTAACATGTGTTATGGAAATAACCAATAGAAAACCTAACCGACAAAAAAGAATAAATCAAAAGTACACAAAAGTGAACACAAGAGATATGCGTGGTTCGGCAACAACCTGCCTACGTCCATGGGTCAAGATCGGATCACTTCTTTATTTACAGAAACCTTGAGGAACCAGTACAAAAGTACTAAACTCACCTTCTCTATGAAAACCCAAAGAAGAATCTCTATCTATCTTTCCTTAAACTTTTCTCAATCCCTACTATGCTTTAACCTTTTCTATAATCTCTCACTCCCAATGCAAAAGCATTCCTTGATCTTTTGATTATCGATTGATACAAACCGTAGAACCATAACTATGTATTTATAGGCCTAAATCCGGAGTCCTGAAGAATTAGAAAGACTCCTCTCGCAATAGAAGTTTCCCAAAACAATACTGACTTAGAAGCCCCAATTTTCTGAAAAATTCCGTGCACTAGGGCGATCAATTGCAACAATTTGTGCCAACTTCAATAACATGTGTATGAAAATTGAACATTTGACAAATATCATAATGAATATATAAAAAAAATATGAATATATAAACAAGATTTGAAAAACAATCATCGGATTATTTTGCAGCTAATAAGATCCGACTACTACTTTTCGAATCAAGGTTATCACGAATAACCATCCTAATATTAGTGATACTAACAAGTAACAACAAGCATAGTTAATCAAAAAAAAAAAAAACCAGAATCATAGCCAATATATGCAGTACCAAAAAAAGATGATCTTACAGATGGTATTTTACATTTTGATCTAAGTTTTATATCTACCAAATGAAGACAGAAAATGAGTGAAAAATTAACTTGTGTTGAGACTAAAGCTAGTTATTATGAACAAAACCTTAAGCCACTTAATTATATTTGGAATGGTTGTACCATAAGCTATCAACTTCCAAAAATCCTCGGCATGCCATAAACATAAATTATCTGGCATGTGCAAAATTGCATGAATTTTCCCCCTCAGAAGTTGGAACTAAGGAGATTGTGGAGCCATTCCTTAGGCCATCAATTCTTGAGATCTCAAACATCTTAGGCAATGTTTGGGGATGTTTAATTTCATATTTGAATATAGCTTAATGCTGGATTTCAGCAGTGTTTGGGACCATGTTTTTTGAGCGTCTGCACTAGTCAGCTAGTATGTATAATAGATCTGAATTATCTGACGCATTAAGCTCCAAAGTCGGTGCTTAATGCAATAAGCTACTTCTAACAATCATGTGCATTATAAACGAAGTTTAAAGTTTGACCACTTTGTCTTATGAACGAATCAAAATTTCAAACAAAAAAAAATCTTTTATACCCTTAAAAGTTACTTAGTCTTGGGCCAATACAAGCTTTTGGAACTTTTTTTAGATTCACATCTCATTTACCCAACAGTATTAACTGGACAATCAGCAATTTAGCAACAGGCCTTTCAACTACAAATCTTTAAGCTACAAATCTACTCATCAGTTAAGTGTTCCTGAACGCTACCTTATCTTAATAATCAAGGGGAAGAATAGGATGGTGAAAAGAATGGGAAATGGAATGGGGAAGATGGAAAGTTTATCTTGAACTAAGAAACAATTTTCTCAAGCTCCTGTGTATAACATAGAATAAAACATTACTTTCTCAAAAATCCATGTCATGTGTTTTCTTCCAAGTAGATTTATCATGGTTAATTTCCTTAACTTCTCTATAGAAGTTAAACTAATTTCTGGTACATTTTTCTTACAGATTCCATGACTCTCAGCATACATGAGCTCTCTCATACTACTCAGATTTGAGGTAGATGAGCAAGTTCAACAGCAAGTTCGTATCTTCTCTAGAAGATATAGCCACAACAAATTTAAATCAAATCATCATAAACTATGCCGTTTTAAGCCGACAAACCTCAGTATGCTCTAACCCAGCATGAGCGATAAATACAAGAAAAACTACCCTGTACATACTTACCCAATTGTCTAGGTCCCTTAATGATTTGAGAATTTTGAAAGGATGAATCAATGACACCCAAGTGATACATCATCAATGCAGATATTGACTTTATTTTTGCCCAAGCAATTCCATGATTTTGGTAGTCACAAGAATATCAATAGGACAGAAATACAACATCCAACTTGGCATCTCTTCCTAATGGGTTTGAGTTATTCAGTGCACCATAACGAGTTAGCAACAGAGAAAATGGTTAGGGTCAAATTGTCCAAAAATGGGTTTGAGTTATGCGCACACCAGATGATGCAGGACACATTCAGCAGTTGGAATAAAGAAAATTTTTCTACCTAAATTGAGTATAGCTATTACCCTCCAGACAAGCCAATTTTTCCCAAATAGGTAAAATATAATAGCCTCATTGGCTCTGTAAATCAGGGATGCCATTCACCTACTTGATTGCATCATGGAATTGGTAGAATTCAGATTGTAATACAATTACTCTGCAAATGCAACTTTCAGATCCGGGTCCCTCAAAATAATCTCATGAAAACTGATCCAAACCGCCATTACGTGTAATTCTAACTTTCCAATACACAATAACTCTAAACCATAATCTAGAGAACTAAGGTGAAATTGACACTCAAAAGTATGCTTAAAGCCATGACCATAATTATGCAGCAAGTCTAAAAGACCTACAACCCTTAATCACCACCTCGAAAACACCCTATCCTTGACACTGACCTCAGAAGTTGAAGCGTAGAGCAAGACGACAGCCTCTCCACCATCAAAACATGATGGGATTGGAGGCTGCAGGGCAAAGCAGATCAAGAAACAGGAAGCTATTAGCAGGTTTGTAATTTCAGCAATTTCAGTCTATATACATTATAAATATGACAAGATTACAGGGCTCAAGTATGTAGCATAACAAATTGATGGACTGCACTGCAACCATGAGGTCATGGGTTCAATCCAAACTTATCTAGCAGAAAAAAAAGTACTATACACACACACACACACAGATATATATATATATATATATATATATATATATATATAGATACATATATTGTTTTGTGGCTAATCACTGTACAATCAATATTAAGAAAACAGACAATCATGAGAAGACCCAAAGCCATACTCCCTGTGAAATATTAGATGCAGGGGGCCCTTCAAGAAGCACATTGTTGAGTCTATTGCACTAGCAAGTATATTTTGGGATACATGCATACTTCATGACTCTGTATCTAACATCCTCAAAAAGAAAAGGAAAAAATAGTTTGAAGCTTAATTCATGTCTGCATCCCAACTAACCAATTGCTCTTAAGTAGGATTGGACTCGTATTTCTGCATATAATTTTTTCTACTCCTAGTTTTAACATACCACTGTGGTGGTGATGTTATGGTAACTCATTTGATCATGAAGGGAGTACAGCACAGCCGGTAGAACACTAGTGTAACGAATAAACAAAAGAATAAGAAAGCCCACACAACAGTTGATATAGATAGCGATCACATCATCAAGCATTCATGTATAATGTGGCCAGCAATACCAGAACTCTTTGTTGGAGAAATGGTTTCAAAAATCACAGAAATACAGCAAGCAAATCCGAGGCAT